>OX596381.1:201280989-201717053 GCA_951394425.1 Tipula unca
ACCACCCCACACTATACATTCTATATATGTGATAGTATAAAGAGAGTATAAAGTCATTTGTTGAGTGTTTTTTTTTATTTATATATAGAGAAGCTATTTTTGAATGGAAACGAAAAGAAAAGAACCAGAAAATAAATGAAAATTGGTTTTCACATCCATCCCTCTGCGAAAATGGCAACGACTTAGCTTGTATAAGGAAAAACCATATAAATGGATACAAAAAAAAAATCGCAAAGAAAAGTTTTGAATAAAAAATTGAAAATTATTTGTAAATTATTCGAAATGATTTCAATCCTTTTTATATGCTGGCATATGTATATATATGTACATATGTATATACTTGAGCATTTGCCGTGTCTATATTTATATAAAAAAAAATCGTAAATTTCAAATTTCGTTTCCAGTGTCGAACAACCTGAAGCTTTTCTAAACTTTAAATATGATGGGTATTTTTTATTCCCATAATTCAAATAGTCATTAAATATTAACGCTGAGCTTTTAATAAAAGTTCAAACATAAGATTGTTATAATAAGCAGAAACCCAGCCTTGGCCAGATCTATGTACATATACATATATTTAAAGTTAGTGATATTGTTAGTCAACTTATACAAATAAACTAAAAGCTTTATTAAGAGCTTTTTTTAAATTAAAAAAATAACTTTTAAGACTGATTTAGTTAGGCAGCTTTAGATTTGAAAGTTTTCGATGATATCGAGAGCAGTGAAGTTTTTCATAATATTATGAAAGCTTAATTAGAATTTAATTAAAATCGGATAATTTTCAATGCAAGTTGCATACTGTTAAAGTTACCGGACAATTTAAAGCCGAAAGTTATAAAAATTCATGGTAATGCAGATTATAATATTAATATAACAGCCGAAAAAAATGTATATAGTCGATATATAGCCGATGGTTTCCAGCCGATATATGTCGATTAAGAAGATTTTTAAATCTTGGATACAAATAATACAATAAATTGGATTTTGATACAATTGTAAGACAATTTATAAAAACACACAATACTATAAGGAAAAGTTCCATGTGGGGATCCTGGGAAATTTAGATTTTCCAAAATCACAGGTAAATAATCGAAAATTTTTAGAAAAACTTGTCATCTCTAAATATACTATTATCGATCGATAATTTATTGAATTTATCCTTACAAAATAAATTATTGTTATTCTCAATCCGATAAAGATGATTCATTAAAATTTTGCCATTCCACTAAGATGTACAGATTTTTACTGACAAATTTTCATAAATGCAGTCTCCAGACATAACACTCTATAGAGGTTGAATTTTTATAAATTTTAAACTATTTACATATAACTTTTGAAAATTTAAATTTCCCAGGATCCCCACAAGAAACTTTTCCTACTGGTATTAACAAAAAAATCGTATCTGTTTTATTCCTAAATTAAAGATCTTTTTTATCGACATATATTGGCTGGAAATTATCGGTAATTTTAGTAGTATGATAGAAAGAAAAATATACTTCCACTCTAATATTCAATTCAAAACAAAAAATTATCTTTATTACTGATTTTTTGGCTGGAAACAATCGGATAACTTTAACAGGGTACAAGCTCAGTACATAGCTGCGGGAGTGAGCCGAGAAATTTGTGTGAGTAAGAAAATTTTCAACTCGAGTGTGATGAAAGAGGAGGAGCTTATGTCAAAATAGCGTACTTTGATTAGTAGAGAGTGAAGTGTGATGATTTTTTCGACTCACTCCCGCAGTTATGTACTGAGCTTGAAGTTGCTTAACTTTAACAGGGTTTAAGTTGCTGGATTCAGAACAGTTAAATAGAATCAATTTAGTTAACGTAGTGTTAGAATACATAAATTGTTTACCAAAAATCATCTTACTGTTAGCAGAAAAATTTCAGCAGAAAAAATCTGCTTTATCGACATTTGGAAATAAAATTTGATTCCGTGGACCCGAATTTTTGAATATGAGCGATTTCGTACGTATAAAAGATGGGTGAGGATTTCAATTATTTTCAACCTGATCCCACATAAAATATAACTTAATACGAAGCATGAAAGTTCTCTATTAACATGGTAACCAAAATTAATAGCCTAGTAGCACGACAGATTAAAAACGCCAGCTACCCGAATTCTTCAATATGGACCATTTTATACAAATAAAAGATGAGCCTATACGAAAAATTATAAATATCCGCCCATTTGTGAAATTCCAAATAATAATATTTATGAGTTCTGATCAAGTTATTATTTAAATATTTTGAATAATTGATTCAACACCAGAAAAACACTAAAATGTTTATATCAAAAAAAAAATTGAAATTAATTGCAATTCTAAACAAATCTACAATTATGAATTATTTCGAAAATGCAAATTTGTTTCTTCTGAAATTTTCTGCTGAGATTTGTGTTCTATAATTTTTCTGCTGAAATTTTTCTGCTAGCTTCAGTGGTATCCAAAAACCACTTAAAACATTTCCAACGGTAAAAAGAAAATTCCCTGGTCACCAATAAACTGTCTCTATTCTATTTGTTTGCGTTTGTGTAATATATAAATTAATTTATTGAAGCTAAAATAATTCACAGCAGGACTAACATTATCTAGTTGCCCTATGGAGTTAGTAGTAAACCTATATATGTATGTCAATATTACTTATTTACAATTTATAAATAAATATTTAATTCCAATTATTTTAAATTCACTCCCTGCACCAACGCATCATTTGGTGCGTGGCATGTGGCATTCATATATCAACTGCTGTTATTTGTGTCTCGGTTTCTACACGTTCGTCTAAACATTATGCACAATTTATATGCTGCTGTTTACCTATTAGTTTTTTGTATTTATGTATATATTTTTTAAAAATAAAATGCACAACAACTTTCCGATTTTTCCTGCCTTGGCAAATACATATAGGTATGGTGAAAATTTATCAGTTTTCAAGACGTTCCTCGTTCAAATATTTCATCATTTGTATGCAAGCGTAGCGATTAATTTATCAATTTTAGCTAACTTTTATGCGAGTGAAGTTAGACCTAAATTAGAACTAAATAAAAAAAATTAAAATTAGTTTTAACTTAGTACAAACTTCACACGCCATATATGATTTGTAAAGTTTATACTAAAATTAAATATTTGTGAATGTATTAGTCAAATAGACGTGTATTATAAAAGACAGTCATCATTTAGGCAAATATTAAAATATTTAAAAAGTAACATTGAATAATTAATTTACTAACTTTTATCATAAACATTTATCCAATATTTACCACAAAAATTACTCACTAAAATTTTCAATATTTAGCACAAATCTTGCTATGATTTTTCGATAGGCCTGAACCAGCACTATAATGATTGTAGTGTTAGTTCAGGCCTATCGAAAAATCATAGTAAGATTTGTGCTAAATAGTGAAATTCTTAAGATACGCAATTTCTTAAGAAAATCCTAAAATGTAAATTTACTGAAACCTCAATTTGACCATGTGAAAGCCATTAGCTTTTCAAACGGTTTGGCATTTATTGTATTTCCCGTATCGTTATTTCTAACTAGTAATGTTAATACATTTTTCTGAGCGTCTGCTTATTGAGGTTTTGAATTTATAATAGTTGCACTTTCTAAATTTCTAAGAAATTAGTTCGGTCTTCTTTCGTGAACGGCATAACTCTTGATCAACACTAAATCAGGGCAATATACCGGGTGTTTCTTTTAAACTAAGACGATCAAATATCTCGAAAAATAGCCACTCTACGGAAAAAATATACATAACCAAAATTTAATCATACCGCGGGGGAAATACATTAGTGGAAAAAAAATAGTCCCCCACCCCCGCTTTGTAGGTGGGGCGGAAGTTACTTTTAAACTAAGATAGGAAGCCACATTTTTTATTGCAGATACGGATTCTACGACTAAAAGTACGTATGATTTGAATGAAATATTTTGTTCGGTTCATGATAGATGGCGTTGTAATCAACGAAATTCAATTTTTTCAATTTCTCCTTCTTAGAACACACGCATTCGATTCTGCAATACGTTTGAAATAAAAAACATCACGTTTTCATTGGAAATACTCGAAATTCGTCATCAAACCAATTTATTCAGTTTTGTAAATCTAAAATAAGTGTTCAAAATGATGGCCTGCGACTTCAATGCACTTATTAATCCGCATTTCAAATGATTGTACACAACTGAGAAGTGTGTCTGGTTGAATTTCAGCACACGCATATCTGATTCGCTCAATCATGTTCTCACGTGTTGTTGGTTTTTGTGTGTAAACTTTGTTTTTGAGGTAGCCCCACAAAAAAAAATCTGGCGCAGTAAGATCTGGTGATCTGGCGGGCCAATTTATCGGACCAGCTCTATCGATCCAGCGACCATTGAAATCACGATCAAGTATTTCACGTGACATCAATGAATAGTGTGCAGGACAACCATCATGTTGAAACCACATGTTCCGTCTCACTTCTAAGCTCAAATTTTCAAGTAACATTGGCAGTTCATTTTCCAAAATGTTTCGGTACATTTGACCATTCAAGTTGCCTTCAATAATGTGGGGGCCTATGAGTTTGTTGCCAATTATTCCACACCACACGTTGACAGTCCAAGGACGCTGATGTTCAACTTGACGAAGCCAGTGCGGATTTGTAACACTCCAATAATGCATGTTGTGTCGATTAACCGTTCCATGGTTTGTAAAAGACGATTCGTCGGAGAACATTACGCAACGAAAAAAATTGGGGTTTTGCTGTATTTGTTCACGTGCCCATTGACAAAACGTTACCCGATTTTGGAAATCAACACCATGAAGATCTTGGTGTAAAGACACATGATATGGATGATACTTGTGCCGTTTTAAAATTCTCCAAACACTGGTGAGGGGCAATCCGAAATCGCGAACTATTTATCGTGTACTAATATGATGATTATGAGCCACTGCTGCCAATACAGCAATTTCATTATTACCTCCAGTGACTGTTGCTCTACGGGTCCTCTTTTTCGGTTGAACATTTCCATCAGTAATAAATTGTTTGATAGTACGGCCAAATGAAGCACGTGAACGAATCCTATCCGGAAAACGTTGAGCGTAAATAGCAACAGCATTTTCAAGATTTCTGCCAGCTTCTCCATAAACCAGAACCATTTCAATTTTCTCTGGCACAGTTAAACGCTCCATTCTAAAGTATTTTGTCGTTTATTTTGCAATTACGAAAAACATGAAGATAAGAAATAACACAAACGTTAAATGTGATTTACAAAACTGAATAAATTGTTTTGATGACAAATTTCGAGTATTTCCAATGAAAACGTGATGTTTTTTATTTCAAACGTATTGCAGAATCGAATGCGTGTGTTCTAAGAAGGAGAAATTGAAAAAATTGAATTTCGTTGATTACAACGCCATCTATCATGAACCGAACAAAATATTTCATTCAAATCATACGTACTTTTAGTCGTAGAATCCGTATCTGCAATAAAAAATATGGCTTCCTATCTTAGTTTAAAAGTAACCCCCGCCCCACCTACAAAGCGGGGTTGGTGGACTATTTTTTTTGCACTAATGTATTTCCCCCGCGGTATGATTAAATTTTGATTATGGACATTTTTTTCGTAGAGTGGCTATTTTTCGAGACATTTGATCGTCTCAGTTTAAAAGAAACACCCGGTATATGGAGTTTAGAAGATTTCATTTTCGTTTTTTTTCTGACATCTACCAAAATCTATCAACATTGCGGCATTAGTGGCGATAAAAAAACATAAAATATCGTGGGTCCGTTTATTCAAACAATGTAGATAGTCGCTAGAAGATGTTACTCACGAAATCCACAATTTAACCGACGATCTTATATTGGCAGACAGGCAGATCACCATTTCAAAATTAAGTTTGTATATTAAATGTATCTGTCGGCAGTGTTAGCACAATTTTATACAATCATTCTAAGCTGTCAAAAGTTAGTGCAAGATGGACCAAATAAAATATCGAGTGGAAACTTCTAAGGTAGAAATTTTAGAAATGAGTGAAGGCGCTCTCAATATAGTCACCGGTGATGAAACGTGGATTCATCACTATGATCCAGAGTAGAAAAACAAATCAATGCAATGGATAGTGCAAGGAAATCCACCACCGAAAAAGTTTAAGGTTCAACCATCTGCGGGGTTAGATAATGGCAACAATTTTGGGATACTGATGGAATTTTGATGATTCTTACTTACCTAATAAGACAAAAATACCAGGGACTTATTATGCGGGGCTTTTGAATAAATTAAAATATGCTATCAGGGAAAAACGACACGGTCAAATCAAACAAACACTATTGCTTTTGTATGACAATGCACCAGTTCATAAGGCGAATGTTGCACAACAAGCGGTGCGAGATTGCAAGTTCAATGAAATACCGCATACACTTTACAGTTCAGATCTGGCCCCAAGTGATTATTTGATTTTTTCCAAATTTAAAGAAAAAACTAAGGGGGCTAAGATTATTAAATGACAGTGAGGTAGTGTCCGCTGAAGATGGTTTGATGGTTTGCACAAATTAATTGACAGGTGTAATAAGTGCATTAGCGTGGGTGGAGATTATATTGAAAAACAAAAATATTTTTGAATACAATTTACCGTTATTTCATAATAAGATAAATTTGTACCCTTATTCACCATAAATACCCAGAGGACGGTATTTTGTAACATCACCATTTCCGATATTCTATTCGATATTTTGTGTCTTTTAGGTATCGAAAATTAAAAGAGTTGATGATATCTTATCGAATGAATTTATAAAAATAGAATCTAGGCAGGCCGTGGCCACAATAAAATTTGCTGAATTGAAAAGAGATACAAAAATGTCTATCGAATATCGAAAATGGAGAAGTTACACAATATCGCCCCTGTATAGTAAAGAGTTGTTGTAATTTTTAAGAATATATAATGGTTTGGAAACCCTGCTCTATATGTATAGACGGCATAGAATCCATTAATCAATAAGAATACTTACATGACATCGAATTTTTTCAGTAGAACAATTTATCAAATTCATTTTACATATACATACAACCCACTCATCCCGATGGTACGTGTGTCTTAAAACCCATTTATACAAATCACTTGATGTTACGTGTACACAAAACGAAAAAAAAAAGAAAAACAAATTTTTCTTGTAATTTATGTAAAAATTTATAATATTTTCATGTACGAATATAGTCATAGGGGTATACATCGCAAAGAAAATTCGTATACGACGAGGGAAATATACGTAGCATGACTTCACATTATCGCGTTTTTTTTGTTGTTGTACATACGGAGTATATAGTCAAGTTGTATGTTATTATGAGCGTTTTTCTTCCTATTCACGTTATTATTATTTTAATTAAGATTTTTTATTCTAATTTTTACGATTTAAATGGTAACTGAATTTTATTTTAAAATTACTTCATGCATACACATTACACATATGTAGGTATATGTATGTCTGCATGTATATAAATAGGTATACCTTGTCTAACCCAAAATAATAATCGCAAATCGTTTCAGCTTATGGCTTGACGGTATATATGGGCTGCTCAAAATTGTTTCCCTTTCAATTTTCCCGTCTAGAAGAAATTGTAACACAAAAAACAAAATTTGGCTTGGAAAATATGGAAAAAATGTTTGGTGTGAAAAATCGTGACATAACAAAAAACAAAAATTAAATTAAACTTTAAAAGCTTTTTAAATACTTTTAGGTGGAAACAATTTAATACAATATAAAAGAAGTAAAAGTATTTTTTATTTGTGCATGTGTTGTATGAAGCAAGAACACACGAAGCGAACAGGTTTTAATGTCGATTTGGGTCATACTGCCTATATGGGAGATATTCGGCTAAATTATAAATCCTTACAAACTGCGAAGTTTTGTTTTCACTTTTGATATCTGTATTAGTGTATATTGCACCTATACTTATATAGACAACATGCATTGATCGGTTTGGAAATAGATTGAAGCATACTTAGTAGACCTCCAATTGGGTTCACTAATGAAGTTCATCGCCATACAGTTTGTAATAAATAACATTCTTATAGCGTAGTTGAAAGATAAGGGAGTCGCGGGTTAAGGTCCAGTTAGAGTTAATTGGGATCAGTTCGCGATCTCATTTCCTTCGATGCCACAATGTTCTGGTACCCACATTACCGTAACGGTATTGTTGAAACCAAGAAGATTAATGAAGTGTGTTCAATCCTTGACCAGTTTAGGAATGGTCAAGGGATTATTTAATGAATTGTGTACAGCTTTGCTATTTGTACACAGAAAAATCGCTTAATCCATAACAGTGAAATTCAAAGACTAAGTAACATTATATGTGTCGGTGCTGTTATATTCGCTTGAAAAATAGAGCATTGTGAACCCAGACTGCCAAAAGATCTCAGATCAGACTAGAGAGATTATATAGATTCCAAATCTAGCAATAAGGTTCGAGCGAGAGCCATCTAAAAAAAAACTGTGGACTCGTTTAATTTGTTGATAAAATTCTCCGAAATCCACAGATCCCTAAGTTAAATTCGGGTATTGATCTATTATTAACCACAATCGAAGCATAAGATAATATCGGTAAGTCCAGCGATTTATTTATGAGACAACAGCCTGGATGTTAGACCCTAGGATTTCCCAAAAGCTCTTCTACATTGCCAAAATATGCCAATAGCTATCTAAGATAAGTTTGCTATCTGAGATGATATCAAGGTGCTGGACTTCGAACTTGGTTACATTTGCTAATCGGCCTCCCTAAAACAGAAGGAACGGACAGGTCCAAACTCCACATAATAGTAAAGACATGTTGCGTTAAGCCATATAAGACATTCAGGTGTTTACCTGAAACTATTAAAACAAGATCATCGCAGCTGCATAGCTCTGGACGTAAGTCGTTAATTAAACCAAAGCAGAGATGAGAGCACACCTATCTATGGAGACAGCCATTAGCAATTTAGACGGAATCAGGCACGTTATCCAGGTCTGCCTGAAATTGGTGCAGGCATTTTTAATCGTAACAAATGAAGTACTTGTCTAATGCTATACCGCTATATCCAGGAAAGTACCTACAAGAAACTCTTTATTAATGGAGGATTTTTCAATACTAGTGATAAGTTCATGCAGTGCCGTTTCACAAGACTCACCATCTCTACTGTAGGCAGTTTACATGTTACTGAATTGAGAGGTAATTAAGTGATGGTCTCTAATAAATCGACGATTCTTTCTAACGCCTTAAGAAAAATTTAGGGCAGACTAATAGACAAGAAAGACTTTGGGTCCGTATAATCACACCCCAGTTTTCGGAATAAAAATAATTATACTCCTGCTCCAGGTTTTAAGAACGTTGCACGATTGGAAAAGGCGTATACAAATGATCCTGAATTAAAAGAAATCCTCCACCGCAGTACATCGCGATTGATCAGCTTTTGGGTCAAGTCTAACTTCTCTATGACAGGAGGTAAACTGACTATCAGGTAGACGAAAAGACTCGATTTTATAAACATCGACCAGAGATGATCTTGAAAGAGATCTTCTCTGGAACGTATATAACCGAAGGATTTCTGGCCAACCGGGAAGGCAATCGATTCGCGATTCACCTCACGTTTGCATTGGACAACTTTCCATCCCTCAATCGCTATAAGCGAACAATTTAATGTTGGTAGTAACGACCTGAGGTTACTCCCGCGGACCAGAAGGCAGAAATTTATGTCATACTATGCTATATAGTCATATCAGGATTAAATTTATGGCATCTTCCACATCCATCCTAAATTTTGATGCCGCAGGGATCAATTTTAATTTCAATGTTGATTTTTGACATTTCAAAAATAAATCTTAATTCACAAGCTTAACTATGTACATACATATGTACGTACATTCGTTTATGTATATATATATATATATATATATATGATAACATTAACTATACATAGGGGATTATTATTCATTTTTAAAATACAATAAATTTTCAAAATAAAAATAATAAAAATAGTCAAATTAGCATGTCATCAATTGGAGTCCAAATTAAATTAAAATTAATTTAAAATTCAGCAAAATCAAAATTTATTTTGAAATATGGATATCCTACCATATTTGAGATCTTGGGATGACGAAGTGTTGCCAGGTTAATTTTTTAAAAATCTTGGAAATTTAGAATGTAAATGCCTTCAATAATTTATTGCCAAAACCGTTCTTTTTTTTTTTTAAATAATTACAGGGATGCAAATAAAATTGCTCGAAAATTTAATTGTTTTTCGGATACAATACTCGTACGTGCGTACATTGGAAACTGATGCATTCACGTCAGACGGCCAAGTAAATATTTTTTAAGTCGTTCAAAATGGTTGGATTATTTAAGTCTATAGCATATTATTTAAATGTTGATCAGCCAGAATATCGAGTTATTTCCGCATACAGAAGATGTATAGTAGAGTTGGCTCGCCGTTTGGCGATAACCTAATTAGCTTGTTTAAATCGCTCAGAATGAATTTTAAAAATTTCAAACTACTCGAATTTGGTAACATCTTATAGCAATATATTAATTTGATTCACAGTGGTTTCGATAGCCAGCGAGTTGTTGATGAATATAGCAATTTTAACGGTTTATAATCTAGTACAACTTCCAGTGATGAATATGCATAACTCGATACACTTCGGACTATTTTGTATGCAATTAAGCATATTCGTAGCGCCAGTTTCAATAAACAAATACTTATATACATGCATGGTTAGCGCATAATGCCAACATCACTAGTAGTCACCGAGTGATTTGCGCCATTTCTAACATTCTCACCATCTGCTCAATCAAAAATTGTTTATAATTGATTTTCTTACAGAACGTTAATCGATATGATTTGGTTGCCTTTAAATACCGTAAAACGTGCTTCACTGCACTCCATTGCTTTTGACCTGGATTCTTACGGAATCTGCTTAATTTATTCACTGCATATATACGTTATATCTGAACGTGTAAATTGAGACAGATACATAAGGCATCCAATACCTTCCTGGTATGAACTTTGACCTGCCCTGATGTAGCTGAACAATCATTTTTCGACAAAACTTCACTCGAATTCATTGGTGCATGAGCTGGTTTGCAATCATTGATTTTTAACTTTGCCATGATTATATTTATGTATAGTGTTCTTGAACAAGAGTTATTGGTGGCTTCGATTGTTCTACTCTCATGCCTAGACAAAAACTAATCTTTCCTAGGTCTTTCATCTTAAACTTTTTATGCAATTGATTTTTCAACATATTTACCAATTTTTCGTTGTTATAAAAGAGTAGTAAATCGTCTCTTTTTGCTCGAAAAACTAATTTAAAATTTATGGCATTGCGATCCTTTGGCAAATCTTGCAACTCCCACGCTCCATTTTCCTACAATGCTTGAATTTCTGCTTTCCATTGTTCAGAATCTTCTCTGGATAACGCTTCTTCAGGTGTATCAGGGTCTGGCAACAATACCTGTGAATAATCTTTACGAGTATTTCGACCTTCACACAAATATTCAGGATACTTACCCACATTCGGGCACCCCTCAACGTTAGGTTCCAACCCGTGTTGCATCTTTGCAACCGGTTTTTGCAAGTAAGATGGGGTGCAGTAATTGCTGCGCGAATTGTGGATGTTCATCCATTTCATAATCGTTTAGAATTACTGGTAATCGGCGATGTCTGTCGCCCCGTTTCAATTGTTTAATCTATAACTGGAACTTAAACTTCTTGCACTACATCTGCATTGAGCGATGACTTGGTGAACGATTCAACAAATAGGCTGCATAATTCACTGCCTCAGCCCAATTTTTTTTTTCGATTCCATCTAGCCTTTTCTACAAGTGACCGGTTATTTCGCTCGCCAAGGCCGTTTTGCTCTGGTCTATAAACATTTGACGTCTGGTGTATTATCCCCTTTTGCTTCAACAATTCTTTGAACAGACTCGTATACTCATTTCCGTTATCTGATCGTATAATTTGTAGTTTTCTTTCGGTTCATCGTTCGGCTTCACTTGGAATTCAACAAATTTTTTCGTTACTTCACTAACCGCTTTGAACTTCAAAAAATATACAAATATCTTTCTTGACGTGTCGTCAATAAAAGTCAAATAATATCTAGCACCCCCCAATGATAAATGCTCCATAGGACCGCAAATATCCGAATGTACGAGATCAGTAGCTCGGGATCCGTGGCTCTCGCATGTTTTTCTTCTAAGACAAATAAAATGTTTGTACATATGTTTACCAGTGACAATTACACGACCTTTAATATCCACATCGTCGTTTATAACCTTAACTCCTGCATTATCGAAGAGTACTTTGTGATTTTTCTTCAGAATTTGGCTACTTGACAATAGATTTGCAGTAATCTCTGGTATATGTACATTTTTTAGCTCAACAGTTGAACCATCACAACGATCTGCTCTAACGTTACATTTCCTTTTCCGATGACTTACATTACATTTCCGCCTGCTGCCATTACACTACAATTACAATTTTCACTGTTTGTAAACAATACTCTATTATTGCACAAGTGCGCGGTTGCAGAACTATCTAAAAACCAATCACTGTCATTTCCTCGTTGCACTGTCGACAATACGGTTTATGAAGCATCACCCGATTTTTGAATGTATTCCTTTGTGTTACCCTGCGTTGTTTATTACGACCATTACGACCAATATGTCCTAGTTTACCACAATTCCAGCATCTAACATGGTTTTTTCGATCTGTTGATTTTACCGGTGCTCATTAAAGCGGTATTCTCTGAGCAAGGAGCGATTTCTTCTAACAATGGAAGCCTTTCTGATCCTAAAGTACGATCACTTTGAAATTTTATTACAAATTATTGTCATTGGAGCTAAGAAAATAGTTACATTTTGGCAATATCCGCTAGTAATAGATTAAATTAGACATTTTGAGGAAATTTAAAAAATATACTCGTATATAAGAAGCCTCTTGAAATCGAGGGCGAATCAAATTCAAAATTAGAGATGCACATCTTCACATAATAACATAATTTGACCGACCTTACAGACACAAAAATTAATTTAAAAAAAATTAAAAAGAAATTTTCGCAGCTGGAAGTAATGAGGTTGGATTTAATCCTGATAAAGTGGATTTATCATTACTTTTCCATGTTGCTACTAACAATTATATATGTATATATATACATATATATATATATATATATATATATATATATATATATATATATATATATATATATATATATATATATATATATATATATATATATCTATGTTGTTGTTTTTATGTGGTAAAATATCCATTTCCATACATAATTTCCAAGTAAATGTTCGGGTGTAGTATCCTAAATCCCATATCACTGATAAACTTAAATAAAATACCAAGAAACGGATAAGAAATCTGTATTTTCTTTTAAAACCTGAATCTACCTGCTATAATTTATTTACTAATGAATCACTACTCTTCAATATTCCCAGAGGAACACGTCTGACGTCAACCTTATCCAAAAATAGAAAAATTAATCAAAAACAAAGAGATGTAGAGGTCAAGCTAGAATAACTGTTCAATCTATATATGTATGTACGGAACGGTCTTGTATAAAGCTGCAAACAACCTAGACTGGAATATCCTAAACAGACACCATTTTCACAGGGCACTGCACCGATCAGAGTGGCAAAATGAGCCCATAAACAAAATACTACTCATATAAGTTCGACAATTTTATCATTCAGGAGAATTCATACCTTACATGTATTGTTTGTTATTTAAACGAACGAGCTATTCGTGGCATACCTGTATCCCAAAATAGGAAATCTTCTTCCTGTATACAAAGTACTGTTAATATAAAATTGTAATTTAAAATTTGCCCACCATTCTCAATTAAATTTTTTTTTTTTGGAATTTAATATAATTTGCTTAACCTTTGACATTAAAATTGTATATCATTTCGTGTTTAAGGCATGAATCCTAAAATGTAATAAAATGATAGGACATTATTTTTATTTTGTGGATGTAAACTCGGATAGGATGTACTATACGTATACGCGTAGTAGTTTAGATATAATTAGTAATCCAGTAATCAATTAAATCAGAAAATGAACCGGTCAAATCAGGAAATGCAAGAGATTAAACAGTCAATGGGCGAGATCAATAAGAAAATGAACGAGCAATTCTATGAAATGTATAACACACTACATGGAGAAGTAGAGCAAATTCAATCAACTGTTCAACAGATTGAGCAGAAATTGAAAACAGAATATTAAAAACTGGAGGAGAAAGTTCTAGGCTTCGAAAAAGATACATGAATGTAAACGGGACATAGCTCAGCCAATGTACGCAATGAAATTTAAATCATCGATATTTAATGGCACAACATCTTTTACGGTTTTCAAATTTCAATTTGAGGCAACGGTCAATCAAAATGGTTGGAATGACGCAAATCGTGGAACGACGCTAATAATAGCTCTTAAAGGTGAAGTGGCTGAGTCATTTCAGACTATTCCGGAACATGACTGAAATAATTACAATGAAATAATGAACGAAACAATTAAGAAAGGAACTGTGTTCGGTGAATGTGAAGAGGTGTCAACAATAATAAAATGCGAACAGAAGAATCCGATTAGAAACACCAATACGCAAGGACAGAAACTAATAGTAGAACACCTCATACAGAAATGAACTGGAGATCTAACCATGAACCAACAAAAATTAAGCACGACTATACTGTTCGAACAGTATAAGTCGATATTCTGCAAGACACCGGAAAGTAATGAAACGGGTAACATAGTAAAACCACGAATCGATACCAGCAGGGAGACACCTATTCGCCAAGCACCAAGAAGATTACCATTAGCAAAACGAGAAGCGGTGGAAGAATGGTAACGGACATGCAGGCATATATTGAATCATCAAACAGTTCATGGAGTTCACCGGTAGTATTGGTTGAAAGGAAGGATGGTAAAATGCGTTTCTGCGTTGATTACCGAAAACTTAATTCAGTGATAAAAAAGGGTAGCTACCAATTACCAAGGATCGATGACAGTTAGAAACATTATCAGGTGCTAGAATGTTTTCAACATTGGACCTCAAAGCGGCTATTGGCAGGTGGAAGTCCAAAAGCAAGAAAACGTGATGCCATTTGGATTATGTAAGACTAATGGAACACATGTTATAAAGGGACTACATTGGATCTCGTATATCTGGACGACATCATTGTTATGGGAAAGGATTTCGATGAGCACTTGAGAAATTTATCAGAAAGAAATGCTCCCTATTTAGAACAGAATTAAAATTATTGGGGCACAAGGTAACGACCAATGGAATCCACACCGACAAGGAGAAGATATCAGCGGTAAAAGACTGGCAAAGACCTACAAATTTACGGGAATTACGAAGCTTCCTCGGATTGTGCACTTATTATAGTCTATTCGTGCCAGGATTTGCCAAGTTGACAAAGAGCTTACATGATTTGACCCGGAAAAGCAGAGCATTTGAATGGAATGGCGAACAAGTCATTCAATGAATTGGGAAGGCGATTATGTACTATCGCATTCAAAAATTGAATATACACAGAGAAAAAACTAAGTGTTTTTTCAAACAATCAGCCCACTAAAATTATGAATTATTATGTATTGAAAACATAGGGTAAACCTAAAAACATAAAAGGATTACCATTGAAGTAGTGTAAAGAAAATATTTTCGAAATATTTCGCAAATTTAGCTCTTCCCATTTTTGAGAAACATATTCTAAAACTTCTTCTTTCGTTCGTGGGTAAAGGCTTCCAATCCTTAACTATATAACCCCAAACATTTTCTATTGCATTTAAGTCGGCGCTATACGATGGCCAAGCGAAGGATTTGTGAATCGATTTATCCACCTCATAGTTTCACGTGATTTATGAATTGCGGAATTATCCTGCATCAAGTTAATTGGAAATTTCTCCGGATAAACAGTAGATGACGGTATCATTATTTCATTTGGAGTTTCCACATATTTCCGACTGTCCATGTGTTGTGAAATTTCACATAATTCACCGATGCCACCTGCATTTATCCATCCCCATACTCCACAAGATACTTGGCCACTTATTCTTGTCCTTTGTACATTTTTCATTATATCTCATATTGTTTGGGCGATGCATGTGCCGCTTAGCATGACCTAATAACTTTTTCCAAGTCCGTGTTTAAATTATCTTCTCCAAAAGCTACCCGCGCTGCTCGATGTGCGTTGGTTAAAATTTGTTTTTGAGCTGGAATTCGATGCTGAAAACCAGCGTCTTTTATTGTTCGCGAAATAGTTACTGCAGAGACGTCATATGCCGGCGTAGTTGCAGCTGCAGTCATAAATGGATTCAGAGTAAACTCCTTTACAATATATTCTCGTTGAACTTCATTTAAAAATTTTGGTCTACCGTTCTGAGGCAACCGATCAATGGTTCTTGTTTCTGAAAACCTCGTTATCCATTTATTACGATGGATTTATTTTCTTTATATGTATAGGGTAATTATAGCTCATGTTTGTGCAACAATCAGATGCTTGTGAATTGAATCACGTTCCATTCTGTACAGTTGGATTGCAATTGCTAAACAAAATAAAATCGAATAAATGACTAAAATGTATGCATTGTTGCGAATGTAAGATATCAGATCACCCTATTTTTACCATGCTTATATTACCTCACTCTGTGTGTCTGTTTGTATCGTCAAATTTTGTAACCACTTGCGATATTCCAATTGAGCATGCAGGCTTAACTTCGATGACAATACAATATTCTAACATGTTTTCGGCCTAAAGGAAGACATTATCAACAAAAGGCTTATGCAAGTACTACCGAAAGTAGGAGTGGACAGACGAAACGGGCAGAGACGAGCAGTTAGCATATCCGGATTTTGCAATAATCATGCAATTTAAACAGAAAGGAAATCGTTCAACTTGTAGTGAAATTGCAGTTAAAAGTCCCACAGTAAAGCCTTACTGGGCACAATCAGTAATAGTATCACGGAGCCGCAAGTGGGGGTCATCTGGGAGTTAATAAAACAATTGCCAAAATACATCAACGTTTCTACTGGTCAAGATGTAGACAATCTGTAGTGGAGTGGTGTCAAAAATGTGATCAATGTGCGGCGGTAAAAGGTCCCGAACGGAAAGTTGGGGAACAATGCAGCAGTATAACGTCGGAGCGCCATTCGAGAGAATTACAATGAATGAGGCAGGACCATTTCGGACTACACATATTGGTAACAAATATGTGCTAGTAATAATGGACTATTTTAGTAAATGACCAGAGGTGTATCCCATACCCAATCAGGAGGCAACAACGATAGCAGACGCCGTGGTTAATAATTGGATCAGTCGTTTTGGAGTAGCAATAGAGATTCACATGAACCAAGGAAGAAATTTTGTGTCAGTTGTATTTCAGGAAGTCTGTCAGTTTCTCAACGCAAAGCCTTTGCATCCACAGCATCCACAGGATGGTATGGTGGAGAGATTCAATGGGACATTGGAAAAATATTTGGCAATGATCGTGGATAATAATCAACGCAACTGGGATCGACATATTCTGATATTGCTGATGGTATATCGATCAGCAGTACATGACTCAACGAGAATGACACCAGCGAGAATCCTTTTGAAAGTATGGCTTTATGTGGACTGAATTATGTTGATCAGATGAAAGGAGAACTCGACGAGATATACCAGTTTGCACGAGAGAAGATTCGAGTATCAAGTGACCGGATGAAGGCTCGATATGACATACAAGCAAATAGTAAAGGTTTCGAAGAAGGAAGTTTAGTATGGCTTTACAACCTACAACGGAAGTAAGGTTTATCACCGAAGCTGCAATCTTAATGGGAAGGACCGTACACCATCATCACAAAGATAAACGATGTGGTCTATTGGATTAAGAAAGGGCAGCGAGGAAAGCTGAAGGTAGTGCACTTAGAGCGATTAGCATTTTACAGAGGAGTTGGATCCTGTTCGGGACGAATCAGGATTAACAGCCTGTCTGAATTCATTCTTAATCGACTAAACTAAAAATATTCGTGAAGTTCTACTCAAATAATCATAGTTGTCACTTAATTAAGAATGTGTAGCGTCCGAATTCATTATATTCTAGTTTCTAAATAATCTGTCAAATAAATTTTTCGAGAAATAAGTGATATTGAAAATAACGATGCCATTGGCACTGAAGTCACCCGTATCAAATAAAAGGATAACATTAATGAATAAAATATTTTTATAACATAACCCTACATTTTATTTACATTTTTTAGAAACTAGGCTATTGCTGTGAATTCGTTCCGTCGGAGCTGTATAAAAAAAAATTAGAAAATGATGTAGCTGCAATAAAGCGCCATTTAAGGATTTCTCCAGATTCATTAAATGATATTGTAAAAATGTTTGTTACGGATGATTTATTCATAGTAACAATTTATTATTATGAAATTTATTATTATTATTTATTGTTTAAAAAAAAAAAATTAAATATATTAAAACGCTACCGTTCAAAATAAAATCACAGTTTAGAATGATTTAGTCTAGTCGAATACTAGACTTTTGCGCGATATTACTGCCTCTCGCGGAAAAATGGTGGTAACTATTTAGTTTAGTCGATTAAGAATGAATTCGGACAGGCTCTAAGTAGGGATAATGTTACGATTGTGGCGACATCTCCATTTGAGTAGCGACGCTACCGTAAATGTCAACTGTAATTATTGGGTGTGTCTATACTATTCAAGAATAGTCTAGACACTCTCGAACATTGTGGAATATTCTAGAAGGTTAGAATATTTGGTATAAATACGCGATAAAATTTTAGGAGTGATTTAGTTGTGTTGTAATCGTGTTGTTAAAGTGTCATAAAGTAATTATTGTGAAGTTAAATAAGTGAATTAATTAAATTAATGTTTAGTGTAATTATTCGGAAATAATTTAGTTTAGTGCTATCTAGAATTTACATCGTTTGTTGTATTCACAGTCTAGTGATCGAATTTTGCTTGACAAGGCTAAAGCGTAACATTATTTATTCATCAAAATGGCACTAAAATTGCGTTTCTTGATCTTCTTTAAAACGACAGGCAGATTTAAAAAACCAAGTACCAAAATCCAGAACTGAACACAGGTCCCACAATTTTTATTACTTTCTGTTATGATTAATCTTAGGAGAAAACTGTGCAACAGCGCTCCACACCACGTCTTAGTGTGCATGGTTTTGTTTTGCACAGTTTTTGGAACTCTGCTGTCAAATATAGTGTTACGATCGTGGCGACATCTATGTTTGAATAGCGACACTATCGTTAATGTAAAATTGTTATAAAGTAGAACAGTAGAGGTGTCTAGACTTATCTAGACTAATCGAATATTCTGGACATTTCTAGAATGGTTAGAATATTTGGTATAAATACGCGACAAACATTTGGGAGTAAATCAGTTGTGTTTTAACCGTGAGAGTGCTAATAGTAATTAAAAGGAAAGTGTTTATAAAGTAAAGTAAAGTGTTATTAAAGTGTAATATAGTGTTGTTAAAGTGTAGTAAAATAATTATTGTGAAGTTAAATAATTAAGTTAAATAAGTGAATTAATTAAATTAGTGTTTAATCGGAAATAAATAAATTTAGTGTGTTCTAGAATTTACATCGTTTGTTTTATTCACAATCCAGTGATCGAACCTTGAATTTGACAAGGCAAAAACGTAACAATAGAAATAATAAATTTAAAATACCGAAACACAAGTTTTTTTTTTTGGATTGTAATTAATTTCAAAAACACAATATTCATTAATTTTAATGGATTAAATTTTTAAAGGGCCGACGGACTAAAGTTTAAAAAACAAAAATTAAACTTTTACCAAACAATGTATTTCTATTTCGCAATTAAACTTTTCTTATAAATCTAAATCTAATTAAGAATTATAATCAAAAATCCTCTTAAGAGCATATACATACTCGTATAATACCCCAAATAACATTAATGGGAATATACACACCAACAAAGAATTATTTTTCATGAAAATTACACATAAAAAAAAAAAAATAATTAGTTTCTTCTTCTTCTTGATACACATCAAGATATTTACTTCTTATATAAACACATATCTTCTTCATTTCATATGTACATTTGTTCTATAAATTTTTAAAAATAGAAACTTTTGTTTTTATTATTTTTAATTTTTTTTTTTAAATTAAATATTTAGTTTTGTGTTATTTTAAATATTTAATTGAAATTTGAGCAAACAGAAATAGTGCACGAGTTGAATACAGTGCAAGTTTTGTAAATATTATGTATCTATATGTACACATATGTACATACATATATATGCTTCATGTGTGCGATGTGACAGGCCCAATCAGGCGGATCAAATTACGAAATAAAATTAAATTTGAGATCAGCATAAGTATGTATGTACATATATAGGATATGCCATTTGTGGTAGGTCATCATATGTTTGTGAAATTGTGAGGCTGTGTTGCATTATCTGCGGCGAACTTAGGAGTTGTCACCCTTATTTACAGGTTTTGATTATTGTTATCTAGATGAAATATCGATAGAGTTTGAAGGTTAGTTCTCGAAATTTTGGAATTCTTGATAAATTTTCGATTTTTGGAAGTATTGTTGAGTTTTTGAAACGATTTTAAATAATTTGGCGGATTAATTTAATAGTGGTAGAAACTTCTCGAACAAAATTATTTCTGCTTGGGTGCGCACTATAATATACGACGTCTATGCGGATCCGTATTATGAATTAGAAATGCGAATTAGTTGCTTGGATGGACGATTATGTCGCCCGTAAAATCGACCGATCATTTAGCCAATTATAATATATTTGATGGTATATATGATGGTTGCCGCTTTGGCGATAAACCACTGTTCCGTTGCAGTTTGTGAAGCCATACTAAACCATCTTCTTTGAAACTACTGTTATTTATGCGCACGTCACTCCGAGCGTTCATTCGGTTACCTGACCCTCGTATTTTTTTCCCGTGCAACTGTTTCTGAGTTCGATGGACGCTTTTCCCGCTGATCCACTATACTTCTCCCCTAGTTGTTGCTCCGGGATCATCTATATACGAAGTGGTAACTCCAATCTATTGCAATCCAATATTCTCTGCCCAACATCCATCACGAAACCATTTGCTCTCATGAAGTATATCCCCAAGATGACTTCATCCACTATATTTGCAACCAGTACTTCGTATTAGAACTGAATATTGCCGATCGTTATCGTTGCAATGTTCTTGCCCGTTATGACTGCGCGCTCGCTTGTGGCCGTTCGTAATTTTAACACATAAGCTGGTTGTATTCTTCGTACAAACGTTCCAGATTCTCCTGTATCTAGGGTTATGACACAATTCTTCCCGCCAACATCACCTTTAACTGTTAAACCGTTTCCGCCTAGTCCCAATCTCGTTACAGGGATGGAGTAACAGCTGACACTCCGTAGTCCAACTGCTTCTTCATGCTCCTGTCCTTACTTCTGGTTCCTTCTTGCTTCATTTTCTCACTATCCGATCCTCGCTGCATCAGAGATCACGATTCCACCCGTCTCCATTTTATTTCTCGACTATTTGCCGAACATCGTATTTTCTCCTCTTTGACCGAAACTTGATGTTCGCTCCATAGGAGATCGTGACCTCGCTCGTCTCCATATTACTTCACGGCAATCTCGTGGGATGTGACCCATCCTGCTACATGTGCCGATCACTCGATGTTCGTTCTCACATCCATTTCCACTCGTCGCACTTTAAGTGACGGGTTTATGATGGCCTGTGCAGTCTCGTTTTTTAAAGCACCCGCATCTCGGCAAAAATCGCTTTAGGCGATAACATTACTGCTTTCCGCGTCTCCAGATCCCGTATCCCATCAATGAGAATCGATATCAAATGAGTTGCTCCGATCTTTTGATATCGACTCTTTAACTCCTTACGATACATTTCTCGTTTATGATCACTTCCGTACTTTCCATTCAGTGCCTTCATTATCTCGTTGTAATTACTTCGCTCATATTACTGAATATAGTCTGCAATGTTTCAGCCGCTTCACCTTTAAGAGCTACTATTAGTGCTGTTCCATGATTCGCGTCATTCCAAACATTTGGATTCACCGTTGTCTAAAATTGAAATTTGAATGCGGCAATTGCTTGCGGCAATGTTCCGTTTACTTTAATGTATAGAAGTTCTTTTTCGAAGCCCAGAACATTCTCTTGCAACTTTTCCACCATTGTTTGCAACTTTCCATTACCGTCAAGAACTTTTTGCTTCAAATCTTGAATGTCGGTTTGTATAGTTCTGTTCAACCTGTTGAACCGTTGAGTGCATTTTCTCTACTTCTGCGTGTAGAGTGATATTCATTTCTTGAAACTTCTTGTCCGTATTTTGATTAATCTCTTCTTTGATTTCCTTCATTTCTTGATTTGATTGAACAAATGAATGTTTAATATCCTGATTACTGGATTTTTCAACTGACTGTTCCATTTTCAACATAGCAGCCATTAACTGCGCCATATAAAAATTTCCAGTTTGCACCGGTACTGCTTCAACTACTGCACCCTCATCCTCTTCGTCCGCTTCTGCGTGGTCGGAAAGAGTTGATTCATCAGTAATCTTGAAGTAATCGTTGGTTCAATATATTTTTCTGACCAGCCGTTGACAAACCACGCTGCTCCAACTCCTTCTTTAAACCGGAATTCTTTAATTATTCGGAAATAAATAATTTTAGTGTTTTCTAGAATTTACATCGCGCAGTGTTATTCACAATCCAGGCAAAAACGTAACAATATATAGAAAATTCATACCTGTCGTGATGGTTTTTGGTATCATGATAGTAATTTTTGAGCTAGTATCGGTTTTTAGCTGACACTTCAATATGATGAAAGTGGTTTTTACAGTGCTATAGTGCTGCTAAAGCGTTTTTTGGGGATATATATGGAAACATGGAATTTTAAGAGTAGGAATTTAGGGCTGAGCATATATATGATTTGAAGCTAAAATATTGAGAAATTTCAGGGTTAAAATACTAAGGCATAGGGTGTGGAAGTTTCAAGACTTTGTATTTGTCTTTCAGGCTATCAAAGTGAGAATTCGATTTTCTATACTTATGCATCTATAAGATATTTGAGTATATTAGTGTGTAGGAATTTTGGCGACTATAAATATTATTTTTACTTATTTGAGTCAACGAGTTTTGAGAATATAATTTTGAAAAATTAATAATGAGAGAAACTTTTGATTATATTAGAAAATTGAAGCAAGTACTGCGATAGTACGATTCCATATACATAAATTTCACGATATGTGCGGTTGGTTCCGATTTTCTGCACCAGCAATAATAATAACGACCTAACTGTACATGTACTATTTTTCGACTAATTTATGGGCGGCTTATCCGTAAAGTTTTACCCTTTAACATCACAGTTAAAATTACGGATTATACAAATATTAGAGTAGAAAAGATCCGGAATTTAGGAAAATTAGAAAGAGTTTCATGAACATTTGAAGATCATCCGGAAATCGAAATTCTAGGGATTTTCCATGTCAAAATCTTAATCAATATTTCAAATCTTATGTTCAATAAAAGTCATAAGAAATTCGAATTCGACAGAAGTGATGCAAGTAACTATAAATATATCAACTAAATTTAGACCACATACATAAATACTTCGGCTTATTCCCAAGTTAGTTTTTTTAAATGATTGGTCGTTGAATTATAACTATTATGCTTCGCCAATACCAATGAACCTCAGGCCAATTCATATGAAAACTTAGATAGTTCCCAGTACGAATAGAACCCAGTACGAATGCACGAGAAGACAAAATAGTCTATCATTCTTCTCTTTATATATATGTATGTATAGAAGGGTCAATAAAACGTTGTGAAATGCTATCTAGAAAAAAAAATCTCCAGTTTAAAATGATTTTGCTTCTAGATAATTGAACAAGTCATCTAATTAATTTACAACATCCGAATGTTCAAATTGAATTTTTACCGCCAAACACAACATCAATGATTCAACCTCAAGACCAGGGCATAATTTCCACGTTTAAAGCGTATTATATCAGACGAACATTTGCCGATAATCTCGGAAACCTAGATTGAGGTATCAGAGGTATGGAAAAATTTTACAATTCTAAATTGTGTGATACATATTGGTGATACTGTGGCCGAAATGAAAAAAACAACTCTTAATGCATGCTGATCTTCCAGCTGGCTAAAATTAGTAAATCAAACAAACACTATTTCTTCAACAGAAAATCTTTATTTAAATATTATCGATCTGGCTCATTCTCCAGGAGGAGAAGGATTCGAAGATTTTAGTATTCCCGATGTAGTGGAGTTATTTGAAGATAAAGAAATTTCAAATGTTACTTGAGTTATTAGAGACGTGTAATAGCAATGACTTTGTTGAAGAAATTGATTCTAATAGCGATGATACTGTACACAAATTAGCTGATAAACTAATTGGGGAAGGGCTGCAATTAGGCAGAAATTTGCAAACCTTCTTTATGAACATCAATCCTGACACAGAACGAGCACTAAAATTTCAAAGAGGAATTAAAAAAGAACTCTTGCAGTATGAAGATTTTGCAAGAGATTTCTAATACAAATTATCTACTCATTCCTGAAACCATAAGTTCCACTATAGTCCTTGTTCAAACAAACTTAACTCGTTTTAATCGGTTCAAAGGGACACATATGCGTATTTTCTTTAGCCTCTTTAAATATGAAGTGAAGTGGAGTTGGACTTATCTACCTTTTTAATATGAATCCTTTTTACACGGTTAGCCATGAAACGTATCCACCGTGTAAATCGATCGAAGGATGAGTGTATATAATTTTTACGAGATGTTAAATATTATGATACTACCAGAAATCTTTTTTTCGTATGGTAACATATCGTTACAGAAATTTCATTTTGACAGAAACATTTTTTTCGAGATGATATAGTAAAAGATAGTTTGATATTGGTATGTTAGTGTCGCCATCGTATTTTAAACGGGAAACTTTTCAAATTAAAAAATGTTAAAATTTTGAAAACGCTTTAGTAATAATTTAAACAATTATGTATTTTTAATAATCAAACACTGTACGAATATGATAGTTTGCCACACAGTTCCACGATTTGGGAATTACCAATTTAGCTTTAAACATTACCGACCAAATATGTGTATAGTTCTCACCTCTGAATAAAACAATTAAACATTTTTTTTTTAAATTAATTTTCCGCGTTATAATTATGAAACGAAAATTGTACTTGGCATATGGTATAAAACAAAAAAAAAGTAATCTTTAAATAAATATTTAAATTAACAAAAATAAATAGAAAAACAATTTGTTAAGGAAAATCTCGTTACTGTATAGACATGAATATTTTCTATTATGTGGTTAACACAACCTACGAACTAAAACAGATGGCAGCATGAATTCTACTTTAATACATGGATTTGGGTTTGGTCTCTCAATCATAAGACCTCAATCACATGCGATTTATCAATATTTCATCCGCACCCTCGAGTTCCCTATATAGCAAATTATAATTTTCGTACATACAATCCTTTTTTTTTTTCTCGGGTGCGCCTTTCCCAGTAATGTCGAATTATGTATGTATACGTATATATAAATATACGAAAAGTTTATTATAACAGATCTTGACAAGAAAATTAACAATAATAAAATAAAGAAACTTTATGTTGATTTGGGTCTCGGGTAGTTTGTAATTTTTACATTAGAAATCTTATAAAGAAAATAAAATCTTAATTTTTCCCCCCATTGTTGTTTTTGTTTTTCTGAACATAAATAATGTAACATGTGGAATTCTGTATTTAAAAAAAAAAAAAATTCTGATTTGATTACAATGTGGAAGGAAATGGTTTTCTCAAGGGTTGTATATACATCAGTGCTTCTTCACCTATGTTCCGCGAAACATTTTAAATCGACCAATATAAAAATATCGGCCTTTCATCATTCTCGCTTTTTCCGTCTATACAAATTCGCTGCGCTGCCCTCTTAGTATAAGAGCAGCCTTTTTGATCCTCGCAATTGTTAGATGTTCTTGCACTTCACTATGGGTTATATTTTGTTGCTTAACTGCAAGACGACACTCGTAATCAAACTAATCATTCTTGGGTCTGACTTTCACTATACCTGCACTGACAACCGAAGTTTTCAGTAGCTACCATACAGAGTTCACACAGTCATACTGGTAATTAGTTTCCTCAATGCTGTCGCTGGCAAGTTCCCGATATTCCTGAAGTTTATTCCATATAGTCTTTGATAATATTGATTCAGATTACTTTTAAATAACCATCATCTTTCTAGGCTGAATATTTACTTTGCAATCAATAAGATATTTGAGAGGTTCCTTGAGAGGATTCGGTAACTTTAATAATCTTTTTGCTCGGAGGTATTCAATTAATTTTTCTGGCTTATCCATGTAACATGTATGTTTTAGCCATTATACGCGATAGGCCTGATTTGATTGTTTCCACTTAACACATTTTTGTCATTTTTCTTTAAGTCAAAATCCACGAGACCAACCTTGTCAACCTTGACGTTTCATGTTAAAATTGTATCAAGACAACATGGCGATGGTAAGGAAATTCGCTCGACCTGATTTGTTTATTACATTCACGTGTAGCACTTCATGGAAAGAAATCAAAGCCCATAAGAAAGAAATCAATACTGTTGTCTGTTATGTTTACATCATCGTGCATCAAAAACGTGGACTTTGTCTCATGATGTTGACAGAGATGCCTTCTAAGACTGAAAATTTAGCTCTGCATGAAATAATTCTCAAAACTCAATTGTGTTTGTATGGTAGAAGGAAAATGTTCTAAACAGTTTCCTAAAATGTTTTGCACTGTCATATCTATGGATAGTTATTCAAAATGCAAACGGCGCCCTCCACAAAGTTCATAAATATATCACAAAAGGACATGATTGTGCTTGAATTCAATATGACGAAATATGCCGAAATTACTCAATTTCTAAATTGTCGTTATATAAGTTCACAAGAAGCAGCATGGCACCTTCAAGAGCTTCCCATACATGACCAGTTGCGGAATGTTGTCATGTTGTTCATCCACCTTAGAGAGGGGCAATCAATTTTCTTTATTGAAGACAATTTAGAAAACGCATTACGACGTGAAACTGTTAGAAGAACCACCCTAACTGCTTTTTTATCGAAGCTCATCAATTTGTATACCAAGATATACCAATGTACTTAACAATAATAAATGGGTAAAGCGAATCCAAATTCACATTTTGGAGAGAAAAAACTATCGGCAGAATCATATTAGTGTCTCCAAGAGATACTGAGTTGTACCATCTCAGATTACTACTTCATTCTGTTAAAGGGGCCGAAGCAATATCTTACGAATGTTTAAAAACTTTTAATAGTTTGACACATCCTACTTTTAAAAAAGCAGCTCGAGCAAGAGGTTTGATCAACGATACCGCAGAGTTACACAACTGTTTATTAAAAGCAAGCGATCATATGTTACTCGGTTCATTGAGATCATTATTTGTAACAATATTGTGACAATGTAATCCTGCAAATCCATTGGAACTTTCAATGATTTAAAAAAATTATAAGATGGAAGATTTTCTTTACCAGGATAGCTCATTTTCTAGCTGCGTTTATTACACATACAAAACTGGTTCAATTTAGCGAACTAAATTTATAGTGGATTCGACCCGTAGGGGCCGCAGGTTGGACATTAGCTATCACACTTCATAAACTGATTAATTATCTTCCAGACTTCTTTTTGGTTTAACTTGTTGAATAAATTTGCGAAATAACTTCTTTTAGGCATGATATTTAAACGATTTCATTTTTTTTGTTAAGAAATTCCAACTTGCCCTTTAACACATGATTGTTTCTGTTTTGCTTGAATCGTTTAAGAATGTGATTTATTTGGTTTAATTATATTCCAGAGATCTATACTCATCCATGGCCCCATGGGCAAATGATAGAATTTTTTACTATCACCTTAATCTGTTTGGTTTTGAAATATTTATCAATCAGTTCATTATATTTTTTAATGATCATTAGTAAAGTGAAATCTGGATTCCAAATATCCAATGAAGTTTATTTAAGAAATTCATCGTCACGTATTTCGATTTATAAATGAATTTAGAGAATGAAACTATATGATCACTGATGTTTGATTCAATTGTTGCATTCAAAACACGGACAATGTTTTGGAAACTTCAAATAGCGTGATTTAAATAATATTCCGACTCGCAGGTCGAGTAGCAAAAGTATTCGTAACAATCATGCCAAGAGACTTGACTTGAGTCCTTGTTAACGGGGCTTTTCAATTCACCAACTATAATGAAAACCGATGTAGCAATAATGAAACAAACCAAATTTTCTAAGAAATCATAAAAGCAGTCAGTGTCAGAGTTAGGTGGTCTATAAATTCCACATACATTATAGTTGGATTGAATCTCGAAAGTTGGATACAAATGTATTGAAAAGGCAAAGGGCCATCATCCATATTTTTTCAGTTATAATGAATGAACATCACAATTACTCCTCCAGATCTGTTAGATCTACAGGAAAAGAGATTTGAACTAAAGGGTGATTTTTGCCTGATAGAACTTGAAATTGTAAAAAATAAAACAAAAAATTAAATTTTTATGAAAAATATACTCTCTATCAGATCTCAGTATATACTCTGGCAAATCATCATGAATAGTCTCACACTTGAACAACGCTACGAAATTATTAAAATTATTATCAGTCGCCGATTCGCGCATCTTATAGGCGACTACGTGTTTTTTATGGCGCACATAATCATCCATCTGAGCGAGCCATCCGTCGAACTGTGGATACATTTTGTACCACATACTTGCTAGAGGATGCAATAACATCAACACGTCGAAGGAATGTGCGTACTGAAGAGAATATCGCCACTGTAAACGAAAGTGTGGAAGACGAAAATTTTGCGCAAAGGTCTTGGCCTACACCTGTACAAGATCCAGCTGATGCAGGAATTGAAACCACGAGACCACGGGGATCGCATTACGGTCGATGGAGATCGTTACCACACCATGATGAATGATTTTTTGTTTGAAAAACTGGATGCCATTGGTCCGGACGAGATGTGGTTTTAACAGGATGGTGCTACGTGCCAATATTTGGCGATACGATGATTTCGAGAAATGGACCTGTCAATTGGTCGTGCGATTTGACACCTCTCCATTATTTCCGGTGGGGCTACGTGAAGTCACTGGTTTATGCTGATAAGCCAAGCTACAATTGACGCCTTGGAGACCAGCATTGTTCGTGTTATTCGTGACATCCATTGTTCTCACCGTTCGGGCCATGGACGGTCTTAATGTATACTATTATGTAATATGCATCCAGAATACATTAGTTAATATTAAATTCTCTTGACATACATTTTTACATAGAATTTCGCGATACCTGTCGCACTATACCTATATTTCATGAAAATGAAAAATGTCATCGCACACATCCAAAACTATAGTATATGTATATATACATAATGATTTCCCATTTCCCCCGCAGGTTAAACTCGTGTATATAGGTTTTCGAAAGAAAAACTTTGCGAAATTGAACGCAAATCAACGTCAGAAGACAAGAAGAAAAAATTTTCACGTAAATGTTATTCTAGCATGACACAATAAATCTTATTATCATTGTCGACGTCGTCATAATAAAAATGTATACACATATGTATATATACCTAACTCATTCCTTATCATTTTCGTTATTTTATTTGATTTTTTTAATTTTTTTGGAAAATTTCTGTTTTGTATCATATATGTACATATACGTATGTACATACATATTTCGTTTTGTATTTTATTGATTTAATAGAAAATAAAATGAAAATGTGTGAACATTTTTATTTTATTTTAGATTTTCATTTCACTTTGGAAAATAATAAAAAAAAAAAAAATTGAAAATTTATAATATATATTAGTGATGGTACTGACTGATATTTATGGATCTGTTATTATTGGCATTCATCACCCCCCTGTATCATCCATTAGGAAATCACAAAAAAAAAAATGTAAAATTGGAAACTGGAACGGAAAAATACATGTTTCGCGCGAGGGTAAAGAAACAAAAAACAAGGGTGAAATTTTCACGATACAAACATACATACATCTCGTAATTTGATTAGAGGAATAAAATGTTTAGGTAATCGTTTCCAAAATGACATTTAAATCGGATAAGATTCGAGCGATAAATAAATAAACGAATTTATGTATGAATTTTATATAAATACACAAGCCTATACGTACTGATACTCGTATACATATGTACATATATATACGCACAAGAAAGAAATCAGTAATGAGATTATATAGATATTCATGAAGATTTTTTTGTATTTTCAGAACTGGGTGTCACAATGACAACGCTGCGATGGCTTCCGGGTGCGTGCGGAAGTTTAGGGCCGGCTTTATTACCACCAGCCCACATAGCAGTATTATGGTATTTTTGGCAAAGTTATGCCCGATTTGTTGACAAACGATTTTGTTCCTGTTCATGTTGGGATACAGTATTCAAAGGTAATATATATATTAAAACTTAAAAGTTTAATTTGATTTAATAAATTCATCATTTCGAATTTCACAGGCACATATGAATCAGGGATCGCATCGTATAAACACATGTATTTTAATGCAACACAAAATACGATGAAAATGTGGTTGCTTATTGTTTTAGGGATAATCTCATTGTACGAATGTATAAAGTATTTAGTTAATTTAACATTATTGAATAAAATTCGCCTATCGATGATCGTCTTATTTCTATCTTCAATATTTTCACACTACTATGCATGGTGGGCCTATCTAAATTATTATAACGACGAGTATTATAGTCAATGGAATCATCAACTATTTTTTACGGTAAGTGCATGAGGACGAAAAATATTTATTAATTTTTAAAAACTACTGGACTAGACAAACATTTTTTAAATCGATTTTTAATTAAATTTTTGAAAATAAATCAAACAACTTACTGCATTACATAGTTTTAAATTGTAAGGCTCCAGTTTCTTAGTTCAACTTAGTTTGAAATACGATTGCCCCATAGATCGCTGTACAATTCGTTCAGATCAACACGCACAACGTGACCGAGCCAGCGTACTCACTGAGATCTTATTTCATGTGCAATATCGGGGATCTTCATCAGATCTCTGATCTCGATATTGTACAGAGCTCGGTAAATGCCACCTACTTCGTGTTTTGGGTCTGTTAATCATACGTATAGCTCTTCTCTCAAATGTTAGGAGACTTTTCTCGTACTCATCCGTCAGCGCCCAACTTTCACATCCAAACATAACAATGGGCCTGATCAACGCTTTGTAAAGCTTCAGTTTCACGACACTTAACAGGTGTTTCGATTTTAGCAGTGGCCTTAGAGGATACAATGCACGGCTTCCAGCTGCCAGCCGCACTTTAATATCCTCATCCACACTGTTATCGTGTGTGATAAGAGAGCCCAAATATTTGCCCCTCCTCATTCCTTCAAACGTGTAGTGGCCACCATTAAAATCTGGTGTGCCACTAAAATCTGGTCCCTATAACCAGAGATCATGTATTTCGTTTTGGACTCATTGTTCTGAAGTCCAACAGAAGCTGAAAATTCTACAAGTGGATCAATTATTTCTTTCACTCCGTTGCTATTCAATCCAATCACTCATATGTCATCTGCATATGCAAGCACCTGATTGGACTGGCGATATAAGATGTTGCGCTGAGGTGTTTCGGTTATATGAAAGATGTAATTCAATATGAAGTTAAGGGTGTGTTGAGGACAGAGTATCTCCTTGCCGAATACGCGAGTTATCTGGCAGGCTTTCCACTAGAGGGGTGATCCTATCCATTATAATGTAGGGCGGTGACTGCTGTGCAAAGTAGAGCTATATCGCGATAATTCTCACACTTTAAGCGGTCTCCCTTCTTGAAGATCGGGCACCTCGCGGCCACTTTCCATTCGTCAGGCATTACTTCGGTTCGCCATACTAATCGTATTAGGTTGAAAAGACAGTTCCACAAAGTATCCCCTCCGAATATCAAGAGTTCCGAATTAATGCAGTCCATTCCAGGGGAGCGGTTTCGTTGTAGTTTCTGTATGGCCCTAGTGAATTCCTCATGGGATGAATCCTCAATGCAAATCACCGCAGTCTGTATTTAGGGTGACTCAACTTCAGTCTGTGAGTCATGATAAACGCCAAGCAGGTCGGTATAGTGTCTATTCCATACATCGAGTTGGGACTGGATTGTACTATACTTTCAGGCCTGCGTCAATCGACCCAGTGACCTGAAAGTATGATGCAATCCAGTAATTTATTTAAAGAAATTACACGAACTGCGCTCATTGCTGAGTTGTTGTTCTTTCAGAACCTCGGTCTTCCACCATTCTCGATTTTTCCGTCTATGTGTCAATATTAACGCACTACTCGACGCATGGATTGGGCACTTTACAATGCATATTGTTCACCAACCGTCACAGGTTGTGATTATCGCAGTGTCGCAATCCTTTGGACAACATACAAGTTACTGTCCAACATTATGTTGGATAGAATCAAGCCTCCAGCGGAGGAGACATTAGATTAGATTATGAGACATCCGTCCCCGTACATCAGGTGTTCCTGGATATCAGGCAGGCCTGTAAAAAAAATAAAATAACAGTGACGCGGGCTCAATGCGTTTTGCAGTTAACTCGAATGGCGGTAGTTGGTCGAATTGTAATTGAACCATTTCTTGAGAAATGAGAAAAACAGATGGATGAAGTTTGAACAGGTTATTTTATCAATTTTGTATATAAATTTGAAAATATTTGGAAATACACTAATTATAATAATACTAATCAAGGAAAAATACAAATAATAATTCCCAAAATAAATAACAATTATGACATGTGTTAAATTTTTAGTCTTAAAATATGTCGGTATAGAAGATTTTCACAATTTTTATTGTGGCGTGCGTATCTAATTATATCGATAATGTAGATTTCTATGTGTTCCCGTACTTTTTACGATATGTCCTACCTTCAAAAATAACTCTATGCCTGTCGCAATTTACTTAAAAAGCAAAATTAGATTTAGCCGAATAGGTTTTATATAAATTGCTTAAATTAATTTTAAATAAATTGTTAATTAGATAAATATATACACATTCAATTCCGATTCCCCTCATCGCGAACATGAGATACAGAGCATTCACAGAACCTATTTTAAAATGTTCAGCCCAATATTTGAATCCAACTTTATTATAGTAATTCCTCTACTTGGGAAACGTCATTATTTGTTAATGTTTTCGTCTGTCAGTAGACTAGAAAAACTATAAATTAATTTAAATTTAAATTTAAAATTGCAAATATTTTTGTGATGAAGAGCAGTGCTTGTTGTTTAGTGGTGCCTACTCGCCAGAGGACCAGATACTTTCGAATGCAAAACAGTACAAAAATAAATAGTGTTGGGACTATTCTTTCAACGTAACCTGTAATCTTCACTAGAAATAAGCTGTTTTTATTATACAAAGACATTCTTTTAACTCAATACAAATCCAGTTTGAACAAATAGTATATATGTACATATCATACATATTATTAAAACAGTTTTTTTAAAAAGACATTATTGGCTTCTTACTGTGTCAAAAAATGTTCTCGCCCGGTTTCGATCCTAAGCTTGGTCTTAATACTCCATATGGTGTCTCTCTTTGCTGCGCAATTCGTGCCGGATCCGCATTGTGATAAAAGAGCCCAACTATTTAACCACCACATTCCCTTAAATGTGTAGTAACCACTAGTGTGCCATTGTCGCTTTAGCCAGAGATCATGTATTTTGTTTGAGACTCATTGATTTGGAGTTCTACAGAAGCTGACAACTACAAGCGGATCCAAGTATTTCCTACACTCCGTTGCTATTCAGATATAAGATGTTGCAATGCCGATATAAGATGTTGCGATGAGGTGTTTCGCTTATATGAAAGATGCAATTCAATATGAAATTAAAGGTGTATCGAGGACAGAGTATCTCCTTGCCGAATACGCGAGTTAACTGCAAAAATTCTCGATAGCCTGTTCTCAATTTTAACATAACATTGAGACTGAATCACTGTTATTCTGGTCTCATAATATTTAGGTAGAACCATCCATCTTCTTCACATGTCTCATAATATTTAGGTAGAACTATCCAATCAAGCTCTGCGCTAGAGGCGATTCTATCCAATCTAATGTAGTACCATAGATAAACTAGTACTACAAGGTACTTTCTCACACTTCAACCGGTCTCTCTTGAAGATGGGGTATATCGCGGGTATTTTCCATTCGTCGCAGGCATAACTTTGCTCGCCATACTAATCGAATAAGGTTGTACAAGCTAATAAAGATACGAATAAGCATATAATTTTCCCTCATTTCTCAACAATATCATCGGATAGGCGCCTTGGGCCGTCAAATTCAGATGATTAAAATCGGCTTTTTTACTTGGAAACTTTAACTAACACAAAATTAAAGTTGGAATATTACAGTACTTATTGAGAATTAAGTAATTGAAAACTGAACATTTAGAACATAAAGATGTACTCGAAAACCACAGACAATTTGTTTGTGCTAAAACTATAAATGGATGTACATTTTATTTTTATTATTTAGAATTTAAAAAATTTTGGAATTTCACAAAATATAGAAGATTGTGAATTCTAACATATAATTTTAAAATTTTGTTATTCTTGGTATAATAAATTTTAGTTTTTAAATTTAGGTATTTTATAGTTGACCCTAGAAATTCAAGAATTCCCGAATTTTAGAATTTAGAAATTACAAATAGATAGATTTATAGATAGTAGTAAATAGATTTATAAATAGGATTTATGAAAAATTTTCAAATTTCAAAAATTCACCAAATCAGCGATAAACATCATTTCGGATGGTGTCACGAATAATTTGACTAGGTTTCTATGGCCGTGTGTGAATTAGTTAAAAAATAGTTTAAAATTAAAATTTTGATAGAAAACTCAAATTTATTTATGTTTCTTCACCACAAAGGCAAACCAATAGCACAGGCCAGCCTATATGCTGCTTTAAGTTTCTAGTTTTACTCACAATGCTGCCCAGCTCCAGTCCAGTTGAAATTGGTATCTAAATGGAATTTTATTGTTTTTTTTTTCCTTAATCTCCAATTTAGGAGCATAAGGCGTCTACTAGGCTTTTCCATCTTACTCTGTTGGGGGTTACAGATTTTATTTTCTCCCATGATTTACCGAGTTTTTTCGCTTCAGCTAGCATCGTTCTTCTCCATGTCATAGCTGGTATTCCGATTTTTCTTTTCCCTTGCGGGTTCCAGTCCAATGACATCCTCGTTATATCACTTGGTGATTTCCGCAGTGTGTGGCCAATCCATCTCCACTTTCGTCTTTTCGTCTCTTAATTTCTGTCGCAATGTCTGACTGGTTTGTTTTTCTATGCAGGTCGATATTACATCTCCTTGTATGATTTTGACGTCATTCCTGTGCGTACTTGCTAATGTGGCTTGTAATTGTTCATAGAACTCATCTTTCGTTGTTTCATCTGCATCTTCGGTTGGGGCATAGCACTGAATGATGGTTGTGTTTCTTATTTTCGAATGGAATCTTGCCACAATTATTCTGCTGTTAACTGGTTTCCATTCCATCAGTGCTTTCTTCGCTTTATTTGTTGTTAATATGCCCACGCCTTGTTCATGTGTGTCGTCTCTACCAGAGAATATCATATAATTGCCATTGCTTGTGTTTATTTCTCCACTGTTTTTCCATCTGACTTCACTGAGGCCTAGAATCTCGATGTGATAACGTTTCATTTCCTTCTCTACTTGTGCTAGTCTTGATGTTTCTGTAAGAGTTCTGATGTTCCAGTTCCCGATGCGTGTCCGTGTACGATAGCCAAGGGTCGATATTTGATTTTGCCGGTTTGTGTTATTATTTCTTCTAGTATTCGTTTCTGTAATCAGTTTTGTTTCAGATTAATGAATGATTGGTCCATTGAATCCTAGCCAGTTTCCAGGGCTGCTGGATAAGGCATACTGGCATGCCGGGGGGGAGATTTCGTTCCATTCCATTATATACTGCTTTTCTTCTATAATGTTCCCAAGCGGTCACCCAAATTTTTACTAACCCAAGCAGCAATGGTTGCTTGACGTTGATGGTGAAGTTGTTGTTGTCTTGTCTTTCTTTGCCACTCGACCCCCGAAATTTTATTGTGGAGCACAATAATTTGTAGTCCGAGACTCCGGAGAAAGTAAACTTTTTCTGCTTTTTTTTTAAATTTTCATGTTTGATCTCTATGATTTCTTATATGGCTTTGTTCAATGTGAGCTTTGAAATTATTCTTCTAGGTAGCACTTCGTTCCCAATCTATTATTACTGAGTTATTGAACTTCTGTCTTCCGTACCATTTGTGCTGTCTTCGTTTACCTGCTTAGTTGTTCTCCTAGTAAAACTTTAAGCAATTGGAAATCGAATATAGCTTGTAAATTCGTATTTGTTATTTTTTCGTCGGCATTTTTTGTGAAACCATACATACGGAAGATGACTGCAAATTTTGTTGAATGCTACAAATATAATTAATTATTATAATTAGTTTAAAACTATCCGATTCGAATTGTTTTTTTTTTTGCAGATAACCGAAATCGTATCAACCGGTATTGTGCTGCATTTAGCGAATAACGAGTATGCGGTTACATCACGAAAAGCATTAGGTATAACAGGTATAGCACTGCTTCACATATTAGCAGGAGGATTTGATCAATTTATATCAAATGTTATACGTGGAGAAGGATATCCTCATCAAGTAAGTACATACATATATCGGAAATCACTTGCGATGAACAAATTTATTAAAATGATTTTTCATTTGGTTTTCTTCCCCAGGTTGTTAGAGATTTAGGTTTTATGATACCAGATGTTTTACATTTATTTATTCCATTGTGGCTGTTAAAGAAATCACGGCGTGATCATTTTACCACATCACGTCCATTTTATCGTGATCATAATTTACGTAAAGATATTTTATCGATGATTTTTATTGTTACAATTTTATTTGTTATTTGTTCATTTTTGTAATATTAAATAACAATAATGTTTTTTTTTATATAAAATACGATGTGATATGATGAAAAAAAATGCGATAAGGAAACTTTTATTTTATTGATGAAGCAAAAAATAGATTTCTTTTTAATCAAAATTATAATCGAGTAGTGAGTTTAACCAGTAGTGGTTGGAACGAATCTCATTAATTTTGTGTTAATAATTATAAATGCAGGTAAACGCAAATTTTAAAGACTTTTTAAAATAATTGTACAACTTCTACTCAAACGTCAGAAACAATGAAAATCTGTTGATACACAACATATCATCTCAAAAATCATATCCCAAAATTATTTAAAAGAAAACGTGCGTTTCTACAAATTTTTTTAAATAAATTTAAAAGTAATATTTAAATCATATCGCATATCCCGAAATAATCGAAACAAAATTTCGTTTCAAATGAGCTTTAAGTTCATTTCAGAGACTGACAATACTAATCACATATATTTATATAGTGATTCGTGGACTTTTTATCAAAACTAATTTATCCAATACAATTTAGCTAAAATCATTTATCTTAAACCGATTTTTCGAAAATGTTCATCTACGAGTAACAGAATTTTTTATTATGTGAATGGTACGCTGAGGTATGGTACCGTGTTCTTCCTTTTCGCTGTGCTACCGGCAAAGGGGCCACATGAAGATGTTCAGCTAAACGAAGGGCAAATGCGATCAGTGCCATAACTAAAAACCGCTTGGAAGGACGGTATCATGATGTTATTCTGTTATCAAAACAAATAAGAAACCGCAAGCTTTGTAATTGGCGATTACGTCGGATCAATAGACTTATCAGGTGGAAGATACACATTTTATTTTGTTTTAATATGAATTTAGCTAAATTGTTTTTATATCGATAAACTATTTTCGATAAAAATTCCATTTCCCTATATATAGGAGGTATGTATAAATAGGTAATTTACTTTCCTGTAGCGTATAATTTTAAAATTAAATTTAGATTTTTTAGAGACAATAACCTTGTGAGGAATTTTATTATATATTAATTAGTATTAAACAAAAAAAAAGTTGAATGTCTTAAGATTGAATAATAAAAAAATATTAAGATAATGTTAAACATACATAAATATAAAAGCATAAAAGCTCATACGATTATATATTATATTATGTATGTAGGTAGCTTTTTGTGTTGTTATTAAAAAACAAAAATTAAAATTTTAAAATCGTATAGATAATAAAAATACATTTTTATGCCTTAGTTACCTAATAATGAACGATGATGAGGAAGATATGTATGTAGAAGGAAAAATAAATTTATTTTGTCTAAGAAAATAATAAAAATATTTAAATGAAGATTATAAATAAGAATGTAAATGATAATTATTTCGTTATTAAAGTATTTTATTTTCTATTATTTAATTATTATTTGTTTTTTTAATAATTTACAATAATTTTTAATTTTAATACAATTTAAAAATAAATAAACAAATTTTTACGAGGAATATACGGTTGTTTGTTTTTTTATGAGATTTCCAATTCGATCCCACAATGATAATTTTTCATCTGGTTTCTGGAAGTCTACAAACATTTATGCCAGTTCACTATTATGAATTTCAGTGTTTTCTCGAATGTATGAGGCACTTTCAAAATCTGATCTGTTTGTGTAATGGTTTGCCTTGAAGCCTGATTCACATGCTTTCTCCTCACTGGTGAATACTGTGGTTCTCAAGTCTTCGCTTAATAGGTACGACGGTTTAAATATATGATTTTAAAATATTAGATTCTTCACAAGATTGATGAGATCAAACAATTGATTTGTGTAGTGAAACTTGATATACTCTGCTTCGTTGAAACTGGCTTTATGATGGCATTCCTGATGTATCCGGGGATGGGAAAGATAGATGTAGTCTATATGGTTGTTGCCACATAAAATATTATGTAGATTACTTGGCAATGATTTTTGTCAATGTCGACAATTAAGACAACGGCAATAACTACGATATTATAGCGTGTGAGCAAATTCTTATTTGCTTCTAGACCTTCTCGGATGTTCTCCAAGTAGGCAGTGTCCTGTGAGTATCCCCACGATCGTTTTTAATTCACGTCTCCGTAGAGAGATTAGTATCTTAGAGCGTTTCAAGTCCAGCTTTGGCCATACTTGCCTTGCTACACTACATGTGAGAGTGTTCGTCCACCTTTCGTTTGCTGAGGCTACTGCCTTTTTTTTGAACGCTTTCTTAAGCGCCTTAATAGGCCTTCCCAAATTTGCCCTTTCCGGTAGCAGTTGCAGAGTTGTACTATGCCTAGCTAGTTCGTGCGCCTTGCAGTTCCCCATAACGTTCGAGTGGCCGGGAACCTAGACTACTATTTAGAGACCAGTGGCAACCCAACGCCACACTTCATGTCGGAGAAACTTCCCTGCGGGGTTTCCTTAGCCACCCGCCTCCTAATGGTGGATCTCCCCAGCTTAACCATCCTTCAGGATAGTCCACCCCAAGGGTCGACAATTCCTCCAGAATTGCCTCTGTCTTTACATTATTAAAAGCGCCCTCAATATTTTATTTTTCATTTTTCTGGGCAGAGAAGCAACCTAGAGGAATACGAGTTGAGAACGCTGTATATTTAAATATTTTGGATTCAGCCAATTTTTTACGTAACTCTTTCGTAATTTTGGAGGCCTTTATTCTAATAAGATTATTGGAAACTTGGAAAATTTATATTTTCTGAATTTCGTTGAAATTAAGTAATTTCTCGCAGATTTCCAAAATCTTCGGTATCTAATGTAGGTCTCATCAACGTCTAACGTCATGTAGCTCTGCAAGGCTCTGTATGTTTGTAAAGATTTAAGTATTGTTTATAGTTTAGCTTCTTGTAAACTGTTTTGCTTATCCTTTTCTGGATAAAAAAGTATTAGAAACTTCCTTTTTTACTCTCGTGATTACCTGGTAGCCTTACCAAGATACCAATGTGAAAAGGGTGTTTATATTGGATGGGGCTCAATGGACCGATGAGCGGAATAGCTTCAAAGTACCTACAGGGCAAGCTACATTGAGTATTACAATCAATTTTAAAATGGCGTTATTCGTTTTTAGATAAAAGAAACAAAGAAGTCTTATTTGCCATTCAAAGTTCAGCTGAATATGATTCTTCTTCATGCTCTGATAAACCTAACAGAAATTAGGACCCTTCTAAGATTATTGTTGTATATTTTTAAAAATGAATTTTTAAAATGAATGCTCTCTCGTTTTCAATTGTGGCTTACCAACTCTGTAAGCATGTTTCATGTTACTGAGAGGGGAGGTGATTAAAAAATAATCTCTAATGAATCAATGAATAAATAGACTAATAAGCCGAAATGGCTTAGGGTCTGTATATAGTCGGATTTACCAAATTTCGAGATAAAAACAACTCTACTTCTGATCAAAAAATGTGGAATAGTGCTAAAAGCAAGGCATGCTTGTAAAAGGTGGAGCAAAGCCAGCCTTATAAGATGCAACGGAAAATAGGCAAGACATCACGATTGATCAGCTTGTGAGCCAAATTCCCATCGGGACTTGCACCAGACGTCCTAGTGAGCTCGGCAGCAACATCATCCGAGTTAATGATATCACAACCAGGAAATTGCACAGAAAGGAGCAGCTGACCAATTTCCTTGTTGGAAGAGGTCGCCCTCTAGTCTAAAATTAAATTAATGATTGACATGGAGCATATACTAATGTCAATCACCGCCTGCTGGACAGAGTTAACAAAATTAGGCTCGCATCCAGTATTGAGAATTTTAACCTCAGAGGAGCTTAAATAGATAAGCAGAGAAAAACTCCTGTAGTTAAAAGTTGTACTACCCCAGATCGAGTGATGCGCATTAGCACAGCTGTAACATCAGCCGACCTACACTCGTGAATAAGATCTGCATTAATATTTTGGCCAATAAAAATGCACGCTCAAGTTTTATTGACATATATAATTATATAATTCTTACAGAAGATTCTGCGATTAAATAAGTTCAATCCAGAGATATTTTCAAGAAGATATGGTTCTTGGATTAGACAAATGCATTACAGAAAGCAACTTCCTCAATTCAAATGAAGCTGACTTACTGTGTTGCAAGAACTGTTTTATCCTAATCACGGACGACATTGTAAAGTCAGGCAGAAAGAGAATAAATAGATAATCTTGAAAGAGATCCTCAATCTCTTGAAAACAATCGATTGGCGATTGGCGACTATACCTTCGATCCCTCAATTGAAATAGTTGGATTCATCAGATTGATGTTGGTGGTTACTACACATGGATTCTCAGGTGGACCAGGAATCAATGTTAGTAAAAGAAGTGGTTTTGGGAAGTCACCAACCGATAGTTGACAACCACTCCAAACATCTTTCATTTTGGAGATTACCTCACAAACCCCACTTGTAGGTTTCGTTATGAAGATATAGTTTTCTTTGAAAAGCAAGTATTTCAATGAACTTCAAATGATATACAATTCTTGTTCATTGTTTAGTTGTACTCGTCATAGAAAAGATTTTCAGAAAGCAAAACGTTTATCACGGAACTAATTGAATCAAACTATAATCCACATTTTGGCCCAGTATCGCGTTTGTGCATAATCTACATTGGCTAGAATCGGCCAGAATCCAGAACATATCAAATCTATGGTTTTCTGGAATAGTTGTATGGATGATTTCTCGAAAAGTCAACTTTCATCATGCGATTTAATTGAAACAGACTAAAATACACATTTTGGCCCTATATCGTGTTTGTGCATACTCTACATTGGCTAGAGAATCGGCTATAGGGTATCCCGAAAATATCAAATTTACGGTTTTCTGGAATAGTTGTATGGATAATTTCTGGAAAACCCAACTTTCATCACGGAACTAATTGAAACAAACTATAATACACATTTTGGCCTAGAATCGCGTTTGTGCATGAACTTTAGTCATTTGTTGATGCATCTTTCTTCATTTCTCTGGCTTAATCCCCTGAATCCAGATTTCTACATTTAAACAATGCAGATTAGAATTGTCATTTTCATTCCATCAGCTCTTACCGGTTTGAAAGCAGACCAACTTGCCTCCTAGCTATTTTGTTCCTGAACAATCATTTCTGCCGCATAGGTCCGCTAGGATCTCATCTTACGCCTTCTAAGTGATCATTAATCCCACCAATTTTCCTAAATAACTTATACTGCCGCTCGCCTTTCTGTCCTATTTAATTTCCTTCTAGCTTCCCTGTTCTCTAATTCATTTTTGTTCTGAATCATTTCTGAATGCCCATTCATTTCATGCCTCTATGCCTCAATACATTCGGCAATTAAATTAAATCACCAACATTTACATGATGTTTCCAAAACTTGAATAATTTTATCTAAACTTGATTACAGCTGAATCACAAAATTTAGCGTGGACTAAGGCAAACATGTTTTTGTCTATGTGACAAAATCGCGATTTATACAAAACTTATAAATCAAAAGCCAGTAAGTATCTATCAAATTGCACTTTATCGCAGGCGCATGGATTCATGTAATAATCTTACATTATGGAATGAAACTATATACATATCTACATAAGCTGTAGTTGTGTTTAGTTTTGCATGTGATATTTAAATTAAATTCAAAACAAATAAAAATATTTCCTATAATCTTACAGAATTAGCATACCGGTCCGGTAAACAGATTTGCATCAACATATTATCAAGGTGGACTGATAATAAAAATTCATAAAATGTAACCAATCAACGATAAAATTCTCGTCGCACACCTCTTTTTTAGTGTATTTCTGTGCACACATACACTCGGTACGATTAAAGTTTTTATCATATCTAAGATACTCGTATATGTTACTGAGACCCGGTACAAATTTTATCTTCATACTGTGTTTGTCATCTGCTCGAGTTTATATATCTTTTAAATTCCCCACGATATTGATAAACATGTTTACTGTTTCAAAATCAGAATAAATAATTCAAGAATTTTTAAAAGTTGAATTTTAAAATCTCGTCTGATTAGTAGTTTATAGTGTTTTGAGTCGAATAGACACGTCTTCAAGATATACGTAATGACTAAAGCGTATAAGGTATAGTACATATCTAAATAAGATTTTATATTTTAATTCTATAGTGCCCTTCTATTATATAGTATTTGTCAGGATTCGGATCTGAATTCACCTCCGAAGATCCACGATGTCCCAATTCATTGCCAGAAGGCCAAAATTCACCACAAGTGTGTCCGTACAATTTGTATGCGGAACAAATATCTGGAACCGCATTTACGGCACCGCGTAAAGAAAATCAACGTACATGGTTCTATCGTATGCGGCCATCCGTTGTACACGAACCATTCACCAAATATGCTGGCAATAAGTATCTACAATCGAATTTCCATTTGGAGGAACCGGATCCAAATCAAATGAGATGGAATCCATTTGATATACCCGAAACGGGTAGTGTTGATTTTGTGGATGGCGTGCATACGATTTGCGGGGCGGGAGATGCACAGACGCGAAATGGTCTCGCAATTCATGTGTTCACATGCAACACGTCAATGGCGAATAAAGCGTTTTATAATAGTGATGGTGATTTTTTGATTGGTAAGAATGTTGGATCAATTTTGTTTCCGCGCGTTATACATTTAGTGCTGATTATTTACTTTCAGTGCCACAACAGGGTGACCTTGACATTATCACGGAATTAGGTAAAATTTATGTGAAACCAAACGAAATTGTTGTTATTCCGCAAGGTATACGATTTTCTGTGCATGTTAACGGCCCAACTAGAGGTTATATTCTTGAAGTGTATAATGGGCATTTCCAATTGCCTGATTTAGGACCAATTGGTGCTAACGGATTAGCCAATCCGAGAGATTTTCTTACACCAACTGCATGGTTTGAAAAGAATGACAGCACATTTTATATAATTTCGAAATTCCAAGGGACATTATTCCAAGCAAAACAAAACCATTCACCGTTCAATGTGGTGGCATGGCACGGCAATTATGTGCCCTATAAATATGATTTGGCCAAATTTATGGTTATAAATTCGGTTAGTTTTGATCATTGTGATCCCAGTATATTTACGGTGTTAACGTGTCCAAGTGCTAAATATGGAACGGCAATCGCCGATTTTGTAATATTCCCGCCCCGCTGGTCCGTGCAAGAGAATACATTCCGACCACCATACTATCATCGTAATTGTATGAGTGAATTTATGGGCTTGATATTCGGACGGTACGAGGCGAAGGAGGGCGGATTTTTTCCGGGCGGTGCTACACTTCATTCGATTATGACGCCACACGGCCCAGACAAGAATTGTTTCAATGGTGCATCTAAGGCGGTATTGAAACCGGAAAAAATTGCTGTCGGGACACAAGCATTTATGTTTGAATCGTCACTGAGTATGGCCACGACAAAATGGGGATTGCATACATGTCAAAAATTGGATGCAAAATATTACGAGTGTTGGCAAAAATTGGAGAATAATTTTAAAATTTAGAATATTGATAATTTTTATGTACATTTGTTGGTAATCTGGGCTTTTTCAATAAAGGGATTAATTTTATATATCATTTCTGTTTATTTTCAAAAAATAAATTTAATTATATTTAAAATTTTATAAAGTTCTAACTTTTTACAGACTAGATATAATTTAGATGTTAGAAATTTTGCAATACAATTTTTATACAATCTTGTTTGGCCAATTGGTTTATTTAAATAAAATCACGTTTGATTACAAGTAGTGTTGCGCAAACAATAAATAATTTGGTGTTAAATTATAATGTTAACTTAAAAGTTGTCGAAAAGCACGTCGCTTTCCAATTTTTTCCATTTCTCTAATAATTATATTCTAAATAAACAATTTCTACGTTATTTTAGATTTTTTTAATTTATTTTATCATTTAGAATATATGAATATGTTCGATTAAGGATTTTTCATTTAAATAATCGTAATCCAGTTATTATAGCCAATATAAGGTGTGTAAACATTCGTAAGGTACTGCGTGGACATTCAGAGTCCGTGGGAGTGATCAACATTGGGACATAACACTCTCGAAAGCTTCAGTCGATAGGAACGATCGTTAGTGATTGATTAGATAGAAATATTTGTAGAAACCAATAAGCCTCTTTGACATAAGAAACCTCTTGTAGCGCACATGATCGAACGCTGCAAGACAAAAGACTTAACAAGCGGCTAATAAGAGGACCAGTTTTAGTTATGGCAAGCAGCTTCGTTGAATCATTGTCCAAACAAGCTTACAGCTTGCCTCATAGTATCGAATATTTAAAGATAAGGTGACATTAATTGAAGAACAGACACCAACCTTCTATACATTTTCTGGAATAGTTAAGTTCTAAGTTCTAGCAACATGGACGCATACCACAATATACATCCTTTATCCACGATTTACAGGCCAAAATAATCAGCGGGATTGTATTTACTGATTTGTATAAACGCTTTTGTAGGCAAAATATATTTGAAATGGATACGAATATTTTCGAGTTAAAAGGATAAAACTCTTCAAATACTGCTTATCACAAAATTAATGTATTAGTCTTAATTTCTGTATAAATTCTGTAAATATACACAAAAATTATTTTCGTAAAAGTTAAATTATTTTCTAACACGACCAACCGAAAATCGTGACAGTATAAAAAAAAATGTACTAAAAATATAATTACTAAATCTGTATTATCGACGACAAAATTAATTTTTTCCGTTACATTTTGAGTTTAGAATTACTAATTTTGCGATAATCGAACATATTCATATAACTTTATTTTTAATTTAGTGTCTAATTAATTTCAAATACATATTAACAATAGTTTTATGTCTCAATATAAAAAAAAATCAATTTATAATAAATATTCGTTTCATTTTATATATAATCACACAATTTACAGGTTTTTTTGTTCAACAAAAAATTAATGGTGATATTAAAAAAAAAGCTAAAATTATTATAATAAAGGAATTAAGCCATACAATTAATGATATTTTATAATGTAATGTATTTTATGATGTTTTTGTAGTTTCGATTAATAATAAAATAATATATTATGCAAGTGTAAAATAGTAAAACCTTAATACTCATTATCACAAAAATAAAAATTATCTTTATAAATTAAATATTATGACTTGGAATTATTGTTAAATTAAATTAGGAAAATTGGGTTTTAAGTTTTTATACGACGCCCAAGTCGTGTTACTGAATACTTGTGGCCGCCATTTTTCATTTCATTGTTATTCCGTAGAATTCCATTGGGTTTCGATCCACGACTTTCGAATAGGACGTCCGAATCCGTTTCTGAGTCGGATAATGTGTTACCTCGTTGAACTATAAAAGAAAATGTATTAGAACGTTATTTATAATTTGTTATTTGCCAAATACTTCTCTTACATTGTGACTTACAATGGGCTATTTCGTCTTCGTGCGTTCCAAGAAGTGCGTATTTTTGCGGTTTTGAACGGGCGCTACGCGGTTTGTACGAACGTCTACATAAGCATGTAATACCCCAACATATGCTTGACACAAATAGGAACCCAATAAATACTGCTATAATTACGTACAGAATCGACCAATCTACAAATAAATAAAATAAAATAAATTTAGGACTGCACACCTTATTCGCATACAATAATAATAATAAGAAATTTACCACAATTAGCTTCGGACACGCCCCAGAAATAAAATATATCTGGCATCCAGAATGTTTCACACAAACAGGCGCGTGTCTCTGAATTACAAACGCCATGCCCCGAACACGTATTTTGGCATATTGTTGTCCGTATATCAGATACTGATGCCCCTAATATAGAAGCATCCCGCCAAAATTTCTCCTTTAATATCACTTCAACTTCTTGCCCCATTAAAATATCCGTTTTACCGTCTTGATTCTGTTAATTTAAATAAAATTATAAATTTCGGTTAAGATCTATCGTATTATATAAAACACTTACTATCCGCTCGACATAAAATATGATGACCGCCTCCTTAGTTTTCTCTTCCACGTTAACATCGCGCAAATGGAACTTAATATTATCACCTAGCAGTAAATTTAATTTTTGTTCCAGTGATTCAAGCTCCGATTGTGTCAACACCGTGGCTTCCATTGTAAGCGTCAATTCGACCAAATTCAATAATAACGGATCTGGTCGCACAATAATCGATACTGTGTCCGATCCCGTTAAACCTTGATCATCGCTTACCGTTAATCGGAACACATATCGACCAGCTACAACGTTCGTCACCATTAGGATGGGCTCATGATTTGTATTTTCGATGACATTTCCAACAGCCAGACTAGTCCCATCCCGAGTCCATGTATAGTTTACAATACCTAAATCATCACTCGAATGAGATCCATTTAACACGATCACAGATATGGGTAGGGTTACGCTTTGATCACCGCCCGCATTCGCAACGGGTGGAGTATTTTTTTCTTGTACAATCGTAACATACACCCGGCTACTTGCATTGTTCGCATTCGAATCGATAACGGTTAGCTCAAAAACATAATGGCCAATTGTTAACGACGTGGCATTCGCTATCGATGCATTCGCATTAGCGATAATCGATGAAGTCGGGCCTGAAATTTGTTTCCAGTAGTATGCAGAAATACCGATATCATCGGTCGATTGTGACCCGTTTAGTTCGACCCAGTTTTGTGGCAAATTAATGGTCACATTTTTCCCGGCATTTGAATTCGGCGGAGAATTTGTTGGCGGTTTAACTAGTACATGCACCGATGCCGAACTCGATTGATTACTAGCGTCCGTTACCTTAAGCACAAATGTATAAAACCCTTCTTCCAGATTTGAAAGCTTTAAATACGGGGTCCGCGTGTCTTGCATATCGACCGCTTTTGTCTGATCGTTCGTTTCTTTAGTCCATTCCCATGCCACAATTTCACGATCGTCCGAACTTAGTGATCCGTTTAGGGTAACATTATTGTGCGGAAGATATAAAATTACGTTAGGCCCGGCATTCGCCTCCGGTGGGTAGTCAATTTCTCGTAAAACACTGATAGTAGCAGTGGTTGAATTTTGGGCACCATCCGAATCGGTTACCGTCAATTTGAATGTATAATTTCCGGCCAACGTTAGGTTAGTTAGTTGGATTGTGCTTATAGCGGGAAGTGTCTGTTGGTAACTAATCGGACCTTGCACCAAATCCCATTGCCACGATACGATTTGATCATCATCTTTACTGGCGCTTCCGTCTAGAATGGCTGCCCCATTCGGTAATTTAACCGTTTGTTCTATAGGCGTAATGACAACTTGAGGTGGCCGATTGATACGTTTTTTTGGCGATACAGTAACATTAGCGTATGCGTCGCCGTACGATCCGTTTCCAGTAACCGATACTTTAAAACGGTATAAACCTTCGGATAAATTATAAAGCTTAACCTCATCTTTGGTTGGATCTTTTATTGTGCCATTGGTTGCGCCATTCGGTTGCGATAATAGGGTCCAGAAATACGAGTACTTATCGCCACTGGATTTTTCATCGGGGACCGTGTACGCCGATAGCGTCGTTTCAGTTTCAGGTGATTCCAAATTTTTTGAATTCACACGCACCGTTAATTCTTTAGTTTTTGGTGGCGTTTGTATCGGTGCTTGAGCCGTATCCTCATTCATCGACTCTCCATTAAAATTATTAACATTTTTCATTAACAGCTTTTTCGCAATCACATTCGCCAAATCATTTTCGATCAACAATTTAACACATTTGCCATCCTCATTCCGATGATGATGGAGCACACAATTGCACACACCTCTACGCGATTCTGGTGTATAAAGCACACACTCTTCATTCACCTGGCACGATTCGATGCCGAATTCACACGAATTTAAATTGTAAAATTTTGTTTCGTCCAACTGTAAATCATTCTCATCATTTACGTACTGATCGTTAACAAATCGTTCGAGTCCGTTTAAATTGCTTCGGTCGAGAAACAAGCGCTTACCATTATTTGGTGTTAGTTCATCGGAATACGAGTTGCTGTACGCTAAATCTGTAGCACTATCATATTTATCCAAATAGTTATCCTTTTCTGTATTACTATCGATAAAATCGCTTAGATAAGATTTCTTTAGTATATCTAGCCATGTGACATCATCTGTGACGCCGCCCACCGGATTCACCAGAACCATTTGTAATTTTGATGTAACATTCGGCCGTTTTAACGGCAAACATAAATCATTTGTCGTACATTTAACATGATAACATGTTCGATTGTAGATAAAGGCAGCATTACAATTTTGCTCCAATTTACAACATTCCAAGATGCATGGCTTCAGGGTTGTAGCTGATTTGAATTCACTAAAATTCCCGGCATTTTTATTTCCTATGGAATAAAACATAACATTACGATCTATTTAATGAGCGATTAAATATGAAATTTTATTACAAAAATTTAATTAACGGAATTGATTTAAGTATAGTTCGCTCGTTACGTTCTCTAGGCGGTAATTTTAAATCTTCAAACACAGAGAGACGCAGTGCTGTACAGAACATGATTATATTGTGCACGCGATTAAATAGAAAATTTGATTTGAATAATTTTTCCGATTTTATCTACCCCTTGCTGCTATTATTTATGTATGCGATTACATAAAATGCAATCAAATATATGTAAATAAGATATTTGCCTAATCGATTGGTAATCGTATGGCGTGAGGGTGGGGTGACGTGCTATTTCAAGAAACAAGAAAGTAAATAATAACAAGTCTTATCTTAGTTGTTACGAATGATAAACAGACAGTTAGAAATTTATGACATGGTTGAACCTTGAAACTACTCACAATTTTACTTACAAATCTCAGTCGTTCACGTAGGTACATAATTAGTAATTACTATACTCATTAAATTATACATTAAATCAACCATAAAAAATTATTATCACGTTGCAAGTCAATGTTGAGACGCCGGAAATATGTTTAATTTCGAAATATGCGGTGAAATAATTACCTAGTACTCATATATATGAAAAATCAGCCGCAAAAATTATTGAATGGCCTAAAAAACCGCATATCTTAGGTTTATCAAAATAAGTAATTACTCAAGTTGTAATATTATAAATTAAGATTAAATTTAAGTATGTCGCAATATTTTATCGTAAGTATGTGGGTTGGCCACCATACAAAGTGTTTATGTGTAGCTTGAACAGTGCAGGTGAATAAGTAAGTATTGTAAAAGTACAGAACATATTATCAGCCCACATGTTTGGATTATTACGAGTTACTCAGCTTCAACGTTTATACTCTATTTGGTTGAATGTGAATTGGTTATCATTATATTTGAGATAAACTAGCAAAACTCACTTGTTTAAAAATTGGTCATTGAATTTCAATCAATATAAATTATTAACTCAGTGAAATGTTAATTTAATAAAGTCTCGTTTCAATATTCTAATAAAAAATAATTCATGGGGACCGAGCTCCAATAGAGTATTCAAACAAAAACTAACTGATCGTGGAAAAATAGTCATACACCCGGATCCAATATAACCCTGCCTTTACTTACCAAATTTGGAGGTTAATAAGCATTCTTCAAAATTTTCATCCTCGCAAAGCCTCCCGCAGCCCAATATCTAGGAATGCCATCAAAATTGGTACGACTGTGTAGAATGACGGTGACGAAGTCTCAATGCTGTGCTAAAGTTGAGAACAGGCTATCGACAATTTTTGCAGTTAGCTCGGGTGTCCGGCAGGGATATGCTCTGTCTCCGATACTCTTCAATCTCATGTTGGAGTACATCTTTCGTAAAACTGAAACACCACACCTGAGTGAAGCAAATACTTGATCCGCTTGTGGAGTCTTCAGCTTATGTTGGACTCCAGATCAATGAGTCCAACACAAAATACATGATCTCTGGCCATAGGACACCATGTTTTAGTAGTGGCCACTACATGTTTGAGTGTGTGTTCAAATATTTGGGCTGTCTGATCACCCACACATAACAGTGTAGGTGGAGATATTAAAGTGCGGCTAGCGGCTGCTATATATACTGTAAGGCCATTGATAATATCTTAACACCAAGTACCGTGAAGCTCAAACTGTACAAAGCGATGATGCCCGTTGTTATGTATGGATGTGAAAGTTGGATTCAGATGGATGAGTAAGAGAAATGTCTCCTTACATTTGAAAGAAGAATCATGCGAGTGATTTACGGCCCAAAACGTGAAGTAGATGGTACATACCGAGCTCTGTACAAAATCGAGATCAGAGATCTGATGAAGATCGCCGATATTGTACAAGAAGTAAGATCTCCGCGAGTACGCTGGCTTGGTCATGTTCTGCGTGATCCGGAACGAATTGTGCGGCAATCTCTGAAACAAAGCTACCATATGGTTGGCGCAGTGTTCGCTGCAAGTGACGAAGGCTCCACGATGCAGAGAATTCTATGGCTTCTTCAGTTTGTCTAAGACAGTATGAAGACCATGCTCAGGATCGAAACCGTTGGCGCCAAATTGTTGATACTGTAAGGGGCCAGTAATGTTCTTTAAAAACTGTTATTATGATTATTAATAAACATCGATCACGCGCTTTGGGCTAGGAAATGTGTTGAGAGCTGAATGCACTAGACGGATCTTGAAAATTCAGTTGGAGGTCAACCCGAAACTTCTTTTCTTTAAGTAAGAAACGTCGGCCTTGATCTCAGATGAGAAGATCATTTCTTCTAAGCACTCTCAGATGTGATAATTTCTCTTAAGCACGGGAACCAACAGCGACTTGATGGTGATAACTCACAGCGGATTGGTTAAAATCAATAAAATGCCTTGCATTAAGTAATGAGTGCTGGAGAATCATGATCTCACCAAGCAATGTGGTAACTACATATATACTCATTGAATATAACATGGACATTAGAAAAGTTCACAGGGAGTCTTGGCAGAAATTTTGTGAAGAGGTTATGACAATATTCATTGGAACGAGGTTCTTTCAACACAATAGCGAATATACCACTTTTGGATCAAAGATCTTGGTTGATGGCTAGCACGTATGACAAAGAAGGTATGGTTTTCAGGTGAATGAAATGTATGCTGCCGAGCAATCAGGTTGGGGCGATATTAATAGAAGAGCTCATGGAGGTATTGGTCACTGTAAGGTTTCCGTAAAGAGATACGTTATTCTTCTCTGCTGTGGGACCTAGCGATGTTGAAAGTTACTTTTCTCTAGGGAGGCAGTTTACTACAAGCCAAACGTTATCTGGATTCAGATGGCGTTGAACCTAACGAAGATGATTACATGCTCAGCAATTATGAAAATACCGATAGATAAATTGTTCGTAGCATTCATTACTTCTGTATACATTACTTCTTTCGATCTTTATCTCATTCGTTTCACTAAATTCGATGATGAGTCTTCGAGAGACTACTTGGCAAGCAAGTTTCAAACCTCATAGAAGGAATGAGACTGCTTGTACCTGAGTAGAAATATAGGAAATTCGATTGATCAATTAAACATTTGAAAATTTTAGAATTTTCTACCAAACAGATTTTTATAGTGGGGGGAACGTTAGCATCCTACTTTACTGAAACCCATTTTTAAAATTCGACCAAAATTATTTGAGATGTAGGTTCTTATCTAAAGCACAATTCACCACTTAGAAAAATCTTAGAACAAAATTCTACTTTATAAAATCTCAGAATGAGATTCTCTGTACAAAACCTTATGTCAGAATTGATTGGCCAAATACGTTATTTACAGATAAGAATTTTATTCCTTTCGTTATCAGTTTGTGGATCGACCGACTTTACCGAAATTATAAAGAGAAAAGGTATGACCTATTGTTCCTTGAATATATGATAAAAATGAAACTGCAACATCCGGTAGTAAATGTCCTGTGAACAAATTACTTATATGTATGTAGAAAATATCCTAACATATGGAAAATTACAAAAAAATTTCCACTCATTTCCTTTTCCCATTCTTATATTCATAAAATGCATATCATAATATAAAAAAAAAAAAACAGAAAATTACGAGCCAAGAAAATGAGAAAATCGATTTTCCAGAAAAAACGACATCATAATAAGTATAAACCATGAAATTTATACAATTTTCTTCCTAATTTTACAAACCAAAAAACAAAATGTGAAAATTTGATGAAAAACCGTAAATTATCGATTAAAATTGAGACGACGACTACACAGGGATGTGTGTAGTACTGTGTAGGACTATAGAGTGCACAAAAGTGTCAGTTGTACTCACCTACTGGGGCAAATCCATCAAATACTTGAGAGAATATCCTTGGGCACACAGCATTTATATTAACAGCACTATTAGTTGGTATAAACAATATAAATATATAAAATATAATTATAAAACTGTAATTATTTAATGTAGCCATAGCATTAGTTGGATTTTTCACGGAAAATCACCCACAAATTATCACACGTATTTTTAATAGACCGCACACCAACGAAACACTAAAAAATATTAACTCGATGTCACACCACACAATTTTATTATAATTTAGTTAGTTTTTGTGATAAGTTAAATTCGTTTGAATAATAGAAAAACATCTGGTTTTATTTTATGTTTTGTGCAGTTTTCTTCGTACGTTATGGGAATGGAAAATTTAAATCACCCTCATAATATTTGTGTACTATTATAGTGTCGAGCGATGATTATTGATTTACTTGACTTTTAATATATTTTTGTTCGTTCACAGATATTTTGTCAACACTTTAAAATTGTAAAAACTAACAATAAATACTGAAATAAATAAATGGTTTTCCGTAACTTTTCAGGTTTGTACTTTTCCACTCCAATACTTTGATTGGAATTTTGACATTCAATGTCAAAAATTGGATTATTTTTGTTTTTATTGTTCTCGAAATGACGATGACTTCATACGATGCTGAATTGCTGTGATTTTAGTTTTGATAGGGATGGATAAAATGTATATTATATGGTTTGAGCATACAGCGTATAGTGCCATCTAGTCTAAATATGATTTAAAATTCGAGATGGGTTTGTGTCTTAGATAAAATAAAATAAAATAAAAATAAGTTTATATAAAATCCGTGGTTTAGACTTTTCTCAAAAATGAAACTATGTATAAATGTGCTGAATTGCGGAATGTGCTCACAACAGTTAAACGTTATTTTGTTTTATTGATAAAAGATGATGACTGTTTTAAAATAAATTAATTAATTTGTAATGATAATATTTCAAATAATAGTGATAGTGGCTGATATCTATTGACTAACATTTTAGATACGCAGTTTGATGTTATAATCAATAAATATAAATAATTAGAGTTGAAATGGATTATTTATGCTCACATCAAATGGAAAAAAGTTAATAAAATATATTACACTGCTGTTGGGTGCTATATAGACGGTAAAACGTCCATTATTTGAGTTCCAGTTGCACGTAAATATTTAACTAGAGATTAGCTAATCAACTATTGAAATCTAAAATATTTAGAATTCTAAATTTTTAAATATTTAATTCTAAAAAATTGGTCGTGAACTACTACTGGAGAACCAGTAGTTAAATATTTCGCGCAACAATAAGTAAAGTTTAAATCATCGGTAAGTGATGGATTTGTTCAGTAAGTGATGGATTTTAGAGAAGTAGGTTTTAATGAGCAGCAACTAATTTAAGTTAGAATAATGATCGAGAGCCACTGTGAAGCTCCGTCAGTTTCGATCTTGGCCTTGGCGTTCATACTGGTCTAGACAATCTGAAGAAGCCAAGTCGTTCTCTACATCGTCGTTACCTGCAACAACCTCTGCACCTACCATATGGCGGCTCACGTTTCAGAGCTAACAGTGGCCTAAGAGGTTACAATGCACGACTGCCTGTTGCCAGCCGCACTTTGATATCCTCATCTACACTGTTATCGTGAGTAATTAGAGAGCCTACATATTTGAAAGTCGCGTCACTCTCTTAAACGTGTAGGGGCCACTACTAAAATCTGGTGTACCATTGTTCCTATATCCAGAGATCATTCATTTCGGTTTGGACTCATTGATCAACTGAAGCTGAAAACTCTACAAGTGGATCAAGTATTTCCTTAACTCCATTGTTATTCAGTCCAATCAAGCATATGTCATCTGCATATGTAAGCACCTGATATAAGTGTTATATGGCACGGCCGATATAAGTGTTATATGGAAAAAACTTTCAGATTTTTGTGCTCAAGTAAAACGTGTAGATACCGTTTGCATAATACTTTTCGAGCCCAACTCTTTTTATAGTAATGCATTGCACAAATTTCGAAAGGTCCAAGTGTCCACTATTCAGAAATGTTGTCAAATTTTCACGATTTATCAGCGGAACCCAACGCATTTTATAGTAACGAATTGCAACAATTTGGAAGTGTCCACTATTCAGAAAAGCTAATGTCCATGTGGCAAAACTTTTCAGATTTTTGTGCTCGAGTAAAACGTATAAATACGATTTGTATAATTCTTATCGAATTTTCATCGAAGATTTATCAGCGGAGCCAAATCCTATGCGAATTTTGAAAGACTCAAGTACCACTATTCAAAAATATTTCGGTCTTTATGCCAAAATGGATTTGGTTTTTGTGCTTGAGTAATATATTTAAGCGTGAATTTACTTTATATCTACCCTGTTATTAAGAATAAAATTCGAAAGTATGAAAACTGTTTAGAAAATTTAGAGGACATAATTTGGTATAGTTTTTATGTGCATGCATTCATCCGGCTCTTAAATGATTTACACTCTTTGGCAGTCTTAAAGTTATAGTTTTCGTATTACAAGCAGGGGTGGGCGAGGTAGATTACGCTATGTATTAATTGGCAATATTTTTTGTCAACGTCGGCAATTAGGACAATGTCAACAACCTATGATATTTTAGCGATTTGAAATAAACGGCTATACAGTTAAGTTGAAAAGTCTGGTGGCCTTGGTACTTTGAGATAACATTGATTTGATTAGTCTCGTGTCAGCGTGAACTAGTTTAATCAGGCCAAAACTTTAGTTCTAGGCTAATCTATCGCAAGCAATTTATATAGTTACCATTTCAATACATGATAAACCATAGCAAAGTGGCGCCAGTTATCACGATAAAGTTCTGTAATTTTGACTTCTATAGATGAGAATTAGGCTATTTCTTGACCGATTATGATGAAACCTGAAACACGACATATTGAATGGAAATGGGATTTTAAATTGATTGAAACTTAACTGAGCTATTTCTTAACCGATTATATGATAAAATTCGCTATGTTGGATGGAAATGGGATTATAAATTGATATGTGGCCAACTGGAATGGAACTAGGCTGTTTATGTAAAAGTTAAGGCTAATTTACTTTAGTTTTAAAAGATTATTATTATTCTTTGTTCGTTTCAATTCGAAACGTACGTGAAATCTCTCGAGAAATAATTATATTAATTTACTCTTTATAAGGGCAAATTTTCACAAAGAGGACATATTTAGTTACATCATCTTTTAAGTTAAGAAATTTAATCTTAACCAGTAAAGGTGTAAGATCATATTCCAAAACTTATCGCAATAATCATGTTGGAATTTTCATTTCAACCGAACATGTCGAATTACATCATAATCGGCTAACGAATAATCTCAAAAATCATTTTAAAATCCTGTTTCTATCGAACAACTTAAGTTTCATTCTAATCGGTCAATGAATAAAATAGTTCCGTTCAAGCTGGCCATTTTACAGAACTTTCCAGAACTTCCAGAATCCAAAATTAATTTTAAAATCTCATTTTTATACAATTTGTTAAGTTCCAGCATATAGGCAAGAAATAGCGTTATTCCGTGACCCAGTTTCCATCCACCAAGACAAATTTAATAATAATTTAATAATTAATTGACGCGATGAATTTCTTGCAATGAATTATAATCGCGATGAATTGTTATCGTGTTGAATTGCTTGTGATGAATTTCATACGATAAATCGCCCGGTTACCAAACTTTAGTGCTGAATTGTGTCAACGAATTAGAGTCAAAATACGTTTTTGTAGATATTCTTCGACCAACTATGATCAGTTTCGCTGAATTTAGAACCATCTTTGGCGATCTTCGAATAGATAAGTTATATTTGTGATGTATGGTACTATTATACTCGTTTGACCACGAAAACTTCTTATCCAATTGAACGAATGGGAAAACATAAACAAGAGTGTAGGGCACGTAGAATCAGAAAACATTTCTTTTATGGTTTGATATTCAGTGTTAGCTAACCGATTCACAATTATTATTGAGGGTTCACCGACTGTCACATTTAATTTTTTTAAGTATTCTTTTATATTACAACTATAAGACTATACGCTCATCAATTGATTAAACCTGTTTACTAATTATAATTTGGTAAGTTCACTATATAGGTCAAGTAGCCCCGTTCTTTGGAGTCTTCTTTCAACGACAGGGTTATCTATCACATGCAGGGATGGGCTTTTACGCGTCATCTATTATTTTCTGCATTGACGTGTCGACAACCCGTAGATAACGTCAACAACGTAGACAATGTCGATAATGTAGACAGAGTCAATTAGTTTTAAACTAAAGGGTAACCAAATTGGAACATTGCGTTATTGTTGATAGTTTTATATAGAATGTCCGTCAATGCATTTAAATCTCTTTTCAAAAAGAGCGGAATTTAAAACTAATCGTGCTCTAATACCATGAATCTACGTCAGCGTCATGTACTACAAAATTATTAAATTGACTCAAAACAACGATATACAGAGTGGGGCCATCTTTATGGACCATCTTAACGGTGGAACAATATAGAACAGCTCGCAGAAAAATTGGAAAAACGCCTCACAAAAAATCAGACAAAGAGGTTATACCTTTTATTAAAAATAATCCGGGGAACTTTAACTATGACCGTGCCATAAAATTTAACACACCCCACTCCATGGTAAAACGAATTCGAGTTCGAGAAGGCTATAAGTGCTACCGAGTTATTAAAAAGCCAAATTGTTCAGATACTCAACACTTGTTCGATAAAATATGTGCCAGACTGATGACAAAATTTTCACAAAATTTAGTGGATGTGTTTTGATGGACGGCGAAACGTACATGAAATTGGTTTTGAAACAGTTCAAGTTAGATTTTTGCAAAAAAATGTATGACTTGGTCGAACAGTTTTGGGGTATAGTGGAAACAGTGCTGAAGTGCAAAAGTCACACCAGCAGTTATGCCAGAAATATGGAGCATCAAAAAACATGTGCGTGATTTTATAGTATTTATAATCGTATGGAAACTTTATTATCATTCGAAAGAACATTTCTTGCCATTTATTATTTAAAAATTACTTCTTTCAAATAATGGCCACAACTGCGATGGTCCTTTCTCAAAGTCTAATTTTTCATGATCTTCAAAGATTTAACAAAATTGCTTTCAAATATTAGGAAAATGTCGATGTTTTCTGAATTTGAAAATATTTCTATATTTCTGGAATATGCTACATAATCCCATTCGCATTCCAGATTGCTATTCTGAAAGTTGTGTTCTTATCTTACATTTTTTATTGGATTTCGTTGTGGGAGAAGCATTTTCTTCAGTTGATCAAGTATCATGTAGTTCAGATTACTTTGGTCAGCCGCTTTATAATAGCTTCAATGATATTCATAATGATTTCCATAATTCGGTTATTTTCAGAGCCCATATATTTGGTTGAACCCGAACCTTTCACTACCTGAGCAAATGTTCTTCTTTGCCCTGCGTTGCTTGGTTGCGGATTTTGAACCATCTGATTTGATGTTTGAATCTTTTGATTTTCGTGATTTTGCGGTCGACTTCTTGGTTTATTGCTTAATTTTTGTAGTTGTTTAGCAACCTCGCATACTCCATAATTAGCCGGATTGACCTTTACAATTTATAAACTTGGATGGCACATCTTTCCTTATGGGTATAATATGTTTACCTGAACATTTTTTACACATCTCGGATCCGGAATGCAATATCTTTGGGTGTGATTAAATCCCTGACAATTTTTGCTTTGGGGTATACGTGTAGTGGTTCTCGTGATTGATTAAATTTTTACCTGCATGTGAAGAATTCCTTTTATATCGTAAATGTTTTGTACATTCTCTTTGTTATCAAATAAAAGAAGGAGTCCCTTTTTACTGAAAGTTTGGATTCCTTCCGGGCTTTCTGTCGTCTCTTTTTTAACAATATTCAGAGCATCTAGTATTTTTAGACCGTTATTTTGGAAGTCTTCCATTATTGCTTTGCTTGAGCAGGCGTGATGTAAACCTCTTGCCCTAACTTTTATAGGTCGAGCCTGTTTGTCCTCATGTCACATTTAATGATTATGAAACGCACATATTGAATAAAGCATATCTAACATTCTAAGTGATATTATACAAAAATTTAAACTAAGTGCTGCAACATCTTTGAAAAATTTATTATTATCTCGATAAACCTGTTTAAACTTTTACTGAATAAAGCTCCTATATCAACTGTTTGCCGAAAACAGGCTTCTTAAATACAAAAATATAAAATTAAATTTTATCCACGAAACTTTCCGACACAGACTACTTTAAAACTTTTTTTTTTGGTACAAGACTATATACACAAGACAATGTATATTGTATATATTTAGGGATAAGATGATAACAATTTAACAAACAATTCCTATAAATATACGAATATATAATTTTATCACGTTCACTGTGTGGATGTACACCATTTATATATTTAATTGTTGGTGTGCTGGGTATATACATATATACGTATCTATATATGTATGTATATAGAATATAGTTATCTCAAACTGTTGTATAATTCTCGCCCCACAATTGTTTTTTGGGGTGCCAACAAAACATGAGGAATAAATTTATAACAATTACATTCGTTTATTTGAGTGTGTTGTGCCATTTAAAATGATTTAAAAAAGCTCATTGTTTATTCACTCATCATAGTAATAATAATAATAGTAGTAGTATAAATAATAATAGTAGTAATGATAATAATGATAACCATTGTCTTCATTATATTATATAAAAATGTCTTAATTTAATTATTTTTTATTTTTCACGAATTCCTCCCTCAAACTGGAAATTATCTGTATATACGAGTATATATCTACAAAAGAATGCCATACTATATAGTATATACGTATAATTGTGTATATAGTGAGCTGGATAAAAGCTTTCGAAAGCTTTACAAATTTTAATCCAAAAATGTTTATACTTAGAAAACATTGCCTGTACATATACATACCAAAGGAGACAGTACACAGCCCTAACAAAGTCTGTTTTGTGTTTTTTGTTTCTGTTTGATGATATTTATTTAATTTGTCTGGGCTCCCAGTGCAAAAAAATTCCCTAAACCAATTAAAATTACATGAATTCCTTTAGGGAATATGTTGATACTTTTAAAACACAAAAAAACCTCTTTTTCCATTTTTCTTTTCGAATATTTAAAACTTGTTGTTTCTTCATCTTTTCGAGAGAAAAACTTTTGTTTTGATGGTATAACAATAAAGAAAAATATTGCAAAAATCTCAAACGACGATGAAGCTTTAAAAGTATGAGGAAACAAAAAATTTGAGAATCGTTTAACAGTACATTCTACCACATTTTACGGCAAGAGAGGCGGAATTGGTTTTGGAAATCATTGAACGTTTGAATGCTTTTTTGTATTGTGTCTGATGAATTTTATCAAAGTAAATTCTCTGTTTAAAAGTATACCTATTAGGCCAACTGTTATGTTTAAAATGATATGCATTTTAGAAAACAATTTTTATTAAATCGTGGCATCTGTGAACTACCACAGTCCCTGAGTTACTTAATTGTCTCGTAAATCTTAATTGTTCGAACATGTTTCAATAATGTCAATAAAAGAAAAAAATGGATATCGCCAAACAAATATCGGACCCCGCTCAAATACCCGGATAAGAGGCCTAATCACATGCATGAAGTATAGTATCCCTGGAACTTGCTGCTCTTCAAGAAACTCGCTGGCGTATAAGTGGAATTCCAGGGCTATACGTTGCTCTACAGTGGAGATGACCTCAAAAATCTTGGTGCTGGATTTCTTGTTGGGTCACAAGTAGAGGTGGCTGTTTTGTAAGCTTCGCTTACCCATGAAGTTAGCCAATCTGTCGATAATTTGTGTACACTCGCCCACAGAAGTCCGCCAGCCCTAACATAAAGACTCATTTTACAATGACTTGGACGATTTGATATAGGATCTATACCCGGATACGATGTTAGAATGGTATAATTGAGGACTTTAATGCTAGAACTGTCCCGACCCGAAACTGCGACTGATAATGGTACGAGAATGATATACTTTGCAATTGGTGACGACCTTACAGTAGCAATTACATTCTTCCCACCCAAACAAATACATTTAGAAATATGGATAAATCCTCGCAAAACTTCCCGCAGGCAAATTGACTGCATGTTAATTTTCAAAGAGCGAGCGTGAGTTGTGCAGGGCGTGAGATGTTATCAGTCAGCAATCAATACGATGGACGTTTTCGTACAAGTCTGTGAACACAACGACACACATGGGACGTTTCGACTGTGAAAGTCTGATAAATGAAGATCAAAAGAAACGATATCAGGATCTTGTCAGCGTCAACATCGAGGATGCTAACAATCAGTCTGACTGTGTGAACTCTGTCTGGAAGGTACTGAAAACTTCGGTTGTCAGTACTGCACAGACTTTAGGTATAGTGAAATTCAGGCCCAAGAATGATTGATTTGGTGACGAGTGTCGTCTTGTAGTCGAGCAACAAAATATAGGCTATAGTGAAGTGCAACTATGTCTCATAATCGCAGGAAAAACAAGGTTGCTATTGCTATAGGTAGGGCAGCTAAGCGGATTTGTATACGGAAGAAGTGAGAATGGTGGAAGGCCGAGGTTCTGAAAGTACAACAACTCAGCAATGTGCGTAGTTCGCGGAATTTCTTTAAAGGAATTACTGGATTGTACCATACTTTCAGGCCTGAGTCAACCGCCTGTCTGTTTAAACATCGCCGTACTCGACGTATGGAATGGACATTTTACCGAACTGATTGGTGTTCATCATGCGTCATATAGACTGTATAGATGAGTCATCTCAAATACAGAGGGAATATTTTTCAATAATTCCCAACTATAATGATTCCCAAATTTTTATTCCATTTTTCCCCGAAGTGTATTCTGTCAAATTGGGAATAATTTCCCGTTAAAAATGTCAGCAGTACAAATGTTTACCACTAAATTACAATTTGCTGTCAATTTATTATTAGAAATAAAAATTAAATTTGAAACACAGAAAAATTGAATATAATTTATTTAACATGTCACGGTTAATTCGCCTTAAGGATGATGACGAAGAAAATCGGCTCTATAATTTACGCATTAGGCGTAAATATTTGCGGGATACCTCAAACCTATATAGAATGTGGGGCATCCCATAAATGGAAAGAAATTCGTGTTCTAGTTGCACTGAGTTTCTTGGCTAAAGGTATGCTGCTGTACAAGTTTTATGAACGTTATTTACACACAAACTAATTAAATATTGTTTCTATATGTACAATTGTATATATATTATCAGGTACTTTCCAAAAGAGAATGGGTATGAATTACCTAAATTGCGTATCGCAGAGTGTGCTAAGTCGATGTATAATCGAATTTTGTAAAGTTTTTCGAACTCTAATAACTTTTCCATTTCAGATTCTATGAAAAGTTCAATCTTACCGGCGTAATCGATCGACTAGAGTCGAACATGTATACCTTAATCGGCATTACTATCATTCAAAGAATGTCCAATTTGTAAGAACACAGGTTGCATTACGTAAATTATTTGTTATATATTCAAGATTCACATTATTTATAGATTTTCGATTTTAATTTAAAATTTCTTGAAACAAAATAATTTTAATGACCTTGATTATTCTCAAGAAGAACCAGAAACAAAAAGCGATGCAGACTTATTCGCCAATTTAACCGATGAACGATTGTTGAATATGCAGGGAAAAAAACGCCAAAAGTCCATTAATATGGAATTATTATTTCCCCATTTAAAAAATCGCCAGAACTCACTTCGAGGAAAAATAATTCCAAACTGCTAGAAAAACCTCAAAAATTCCCAATTCCCGAGGAAAACTAGAATAGGACCCCAGGTGTTCCTGGATTTCAGGCAGGCTTATGACTCGATCAATCAAGGGAGTTTGTGATCTGCCCTGGAATACCTGATCGCAGCGAGTTCGCTGGTTCGGCCACGTGCTGCGTTCTGATCCGGAACGAATTGTGCAGCGATCTCTGAAAGGAGAGTCACCATATGGGAGGCGCAGAAGTCGTCGATGGCTCCACGGTGTAGAGAACGACTTGGCTACATTAGATTGTATATGAACACCAATCTCAGGATTGAAACCGTTGGAGCCAGATTGTTATTTCAGTAAGGAGCCAGTAATGGCCTTTTTAAAGCTGTATTATTATTATTAAATCGTTATACTAAATTCAAAACTGTTCATTGAATCAAAACTTACTCTAATTTCAAACATTGTCTAAATACCATACCTCAAATCCCAGTTTACGTTATGCACGGCTTTATGAGTTTTGCCCTCAGTTGAGACTACATATTCTTCACTTTCAAAGCCTTCTTCACATAAAATAACAGCTCTGCTTGTTATGGAACCTAGCCAAACAAACCTGGAATCCCTTTACTTGTTCGTTCGGGATAATCAACAAAATCATCTGTATGGGAGATTGTAATAACCGACAGTCAAACATGTATCACGATTAAATTTGATTTTAAAGATTTGGTTCACCAATTTAGGGCTGTTAGTGGTACCTACAATTTGATGCAAATCTGTGAATATCTATATAGGAGTTTAGTCATCTTGCTTTGGTATAAATAATGTATACATTATACTAAACTAAAATTTTTGTAAGTTCTGAAAAGTCGGAAAATATTAAGAATCGACGACCGTTTGGGAAAGTCTCGAATGCGGAAGAGTCAGGGTCAACGTTAACTTCGATCGATGGATTGAGAATTCGGCCACATACAGAACTAAAAAATATCAATTTTAAAGGCTCGTCGCATCTTTGTTTCATAAAAATTGGATAACTACAATACTTTTCGAGTTAATTTAAGGTCACGCAAACCGAGCAAGTATATTAAGGTTGCTAAATAGGGATGCCTAAAGCATTCCACCGTACCAACAAACATATACATTACATATCAATACATATAAGTATATAAATGTACATACATAATATGTAATTAGAAAATGTAAAATTCAGCTCCCATCGCACCCTACCTATATATAGCGTTTACCAAAAGAAAATACATAAAACCAATTTTCCATCCTATACATACATATATTTATAATCATTATCAACATTATTATTATTATTATCATTATTATTGTGTAATTATTATTGTTATTTGATTGGATTTCAATTAAAAGAAAATAATAATAAAAGAAAACTTGGGAAATACAATAAGTACAAACACACACTCACAGTATAGAGAGCACAGTGGTATTGGTATACATTTTAATTTATTATTCTCGGAAAGAAAATTTGTGGAAAATTAATTTTTTTTGCTCACCCCACCCAGTCGCCCGAGATCTTCTTCTTCGTCATCATCGTTATTCTCGATGTTTTCCTGTATAATTTGTGGAAAATTGGTAAATTTTTCTATTTTCTCTGTATATAAATATGTATTGTGTGTATGCATAGAAAATTTGAAAAATACAATTTTTATAATTTTCTATAGTTATATTGTATTATTGTTTATTATTTTAATTACATATTTCAGAATTTTAATTTATTAATTTTAATTTTAAATATTTTTTGTTAAATATATTTTTATTTTCTATACTCTCTTGCGCTGTTGCTTTTGGTTTGATTGTATATGTTGTTTGTGTTCTATGGGTGCGGGTACCATATACACATATGTACGAGTATGTACATACAATACACAAAATTATTTTCCATTTCCAATTTTTCCGCATAGTCGCATTTCAATGTTCTGAGATGTTGTGTAATTTTAATTAGTTTTTTGGTTTTAAATTTCTTTGGTTGTGTTTTGTTTTGTTTTAGGTAAAATTTGTGTACCGCGATAATTGAATAAAATTTACACACATAATTTTGGATTTGCGCGGTTGCATATAGCGAAAATTGAAAATAAACGGAGTGAACAATTATGGGGAGTAATTACAATATGAGACTGATCTGTATGAAATAAGAGCCGCATTACTAGTTGGTTGGCAATCGCATATAGAGTATATGTTAGATGGTTAATGGATAAGTCACATATACAGTGTTGACGAACAACCAGCTGTTTATAATAAATGAAGATGATAACGATTCTGATAACTTCATATATATATATATATATATATATATATATATATATATATATATATATATATATATATATATATATATATATATATATATATATATATATATATATATATATATATATATATATAGTTCGTGTGCTGTCAGAGAAGTTTAACTGGTAGGGCTCGTAAATACCCGAAAATATTAGTCACCGGGTATCGGGTTACTAGTTATTAAGCCGGGTTGTTGTGTATAGTCAATGGTTGTTTGGATTTCGAACTTTTATTACATATTTATAATTTGAACAATTAGTTTATTAAATTTAAGGTTTTAGAATTTTTAATATGTTTATCTATTTAATTTATTTTGATTCAACATTTGTTTTAAAAACACAATTAAGGTCACTAAACACATTAAGTATTTTTGTTATATAATTAATTAAGCCACTCTTTTTATCTTGATCATAAAAATGACTTCGGCTTGTATAGTAAGTTATAACGATTGTAGCACCTGATTGGTAAAATATGGTCTGACAACTACAATAACAATTTTTTAGGGCTTTTTTTCAGCCATAATTAAACCATACATAACACCTTCCTTCTCAAGATGCTAATAGGTAGCTTATTAATCTTTAATAATTTTATTGTTTCATTCATCAAAACAAAAATACAAAAATAAGATCATAAATGAGTATGATTTCTAGAAAACGTATTTGCAATTTATGTTTAAAATCCATGAGATGATCGTTATAATTGTAAACAACATTAGGATCATTATGACATGAAAGGGATAAATTTGGTAGCATCCCAAAGACTAGCTCAAAAGGTATAAAATGTGTAGATAAGTGAGTGTTGTATTATAGATACACAAACTTTGCGTATCGAATCCAAGAATCCCAGTCCATTCCATTTGTTTGGAAAACCTAAAAGAAATAAAATTAATTTAATTACTATGTTTTGGTAGGTAATAAGATTGCAATTGTTTACCTGTATAATTTTTTTTTAAAAATTTATTTGGCTTGATGAATCTGTAAATTAATTGAATATTAATTAAAATGTATATATACTTATATATTACACTTACATGTCCATCGTCAAATAATTTGTATAAAAAGCAAAAACAACGCCTAGTGATGCCAAAAGACGATCGTGGTGAAACTTACCACCATTTGGAGGCTCTATTGAAACATGAGCGTGCGTTGTGAATGTATAGCCCCATTGCTTTCAGGATGAAAGATGTGTTAATTTTCTTTATTCTGAGGAGTTTACAGAGATTCTGGAAAACGGATTTCATAAAATTTGCACCCTGATCAGTTAAAACTGATTAAGGGCAACCATAAATACAAACAAAATTTGTGAGAAATCCATTGCTTCCTGATTTGGAACTGGAACTGCAAGAGCATTTTTGATTAAGTCATCTATAATAGTTAGTTAGTATTTTACGAGTATTATTTGATTCCTGATTATTTAAAGAATTCGAAAGAAAAGGTTTATCAAGACAAGAGTTAGGAGTATTTGTTGAAATGTTTTTTAAAAGTTTCGAATTGTCAATTGACTAAGAGCGTCTGCATCTTAATTGAGTGCTTCAGGTTTATATGCTATTTCAAAAACATACTCTTCAAGTTCTAAACGCAATCGCATCAAACGAGATGACGTGTTTGACATGCCAAACAACCAAACTAACGGTTTATAATCGCTAAGTAATTTAAATTTCCTATTACCATATACATAAGCTCGAAAATGCTTAATGGACCAAACAACTGCTAAAAACTTCTTTTCAATTACAGAATAATTTTGTTCTGCTTTGGCTTTCACCGGCTTCAAAAGTCTGAGAAAGGTCTGATCCGATAGCTATATCGCTTGCATCTGTCGTTATTATGAAAGTGATATCAAATTTAGGAAATTGTAAAATTTTCGGCTTAGTAATTGCAGATTTGAGAAATTTAAATGCATCGTCACAAAATGGAGACCCTTCGAAAGCTGTATCCTTTTTGAAAAGATTAATCACAAATCGCCTATAATATCCTACGAAACCCAGGAATGCTCTTACGGTACGTTGATTTTTTGGTTCTGGGTAAGTTACCATTGAATTAATCTTAGCTGGATCAGATTTTATACCAACGGGTCCAACAATATGTCCTATAAGTAAGTTAATTCTTGTCGTAGAAAACGGTATTTTTTTGGATTTAATTTTAAATTATAATTTCGTAGTCAATCAAGTACTTCTTTAAGTCTTCTATTATGTTTATTTAAGTGTTGTCCATATATGACTATGCCATCTAGATACGCTAAGCATTTTAAACCGTTGATACCAGATAGAACTTTATTCATTACATTTTGGAAAGTAGCTGGAGCTCCCTTCATACCAAAAAGCAGACGATTGATATGGAAATTCCCATCACTTGTATTAAAAGCGGTCTTAGCTTTTGCATCTTTGTCCAATAGTACTTGGTGATGTATCCATTCGTCATATATCCAAGGTGGTAAAATAAGATGTCTTTCCTAATTGGTCTTAAATTAAACTGTGCCTGTATTAGCCCAAGACTTGAGAGGAAATATATTATAGTGTAGAAGATTATCAAAAACTAGATCGTTGCATGAGATTTGATCAGATTCTTCATTGGTATTTATCAAGTTAAGTGTAATGGATTGATTATGAAGTTCAACAATTGTGTTAAGCCACAATTTCTTAAGCCCCTCTTTTTTTTTTGACCAGGAATGGGCGAGTTTTGAGGCATCGAGTTCCCAGGATTTCGAAACCTCATTGATGAGTTTCCCGAACACCTAAAACATTTCGGTTTTAAGATTCCAGGACGACCAAAATAGAATACTTTAGAAGGTTTTAAGCAATCGGTGACCCGTGCACTTCCAAGGCTAAACACCGTCTCACAAGTGCTGCTGTATATGAAATTTCCTGATCGGCGAGCATATTTTGGAAACCCGTCCTCATATTTTGCCGAACAATATGCAGCAGACCTGAATCTGGCAAAGGATCACGAAATTATAGGGAACGCTATAATATCGTCATAAAAGCTTCTATACAACTTTCATTAGGTTTCTGCTTCCTTGATCCTTTGTGCCGTCTTATGTCATGTTCTGTCCTCCGATCTTGGAATCTCTATCGTATCCACTTTTAATCTGGTCCAGGAAAATTTTTGGATTGTGTTCGATGTGGCATCAATACCAATTTAAGGCGGCCCCAGTTAACAAGTTTTCTATCAATATGTAACATTTTATTTTTCACAATAAACGATTCTCTACAATTAATTTTTTAAATTATATTATTTTAAGTAATAACGTTGTATTTTATTTATTGTAACTTTATACATTTTTAATACATGAACTGCACAGTTTAGTAGCTCAAATTACAATGAATATTTTTGACAATTAACACGATTATTAATACTTGTACGAACAATTTTGTATATCATTTATATTTATTGTTTTAGTTACGAAGATACTTGTAAAAATTACAAAGCAATTTGTTAAGTTACAAAGTGTTACAAGCCTTTCATATCAAACATTTCTACAAAAATATTTGGCAAATTAACAACCATCTGTAATTTGTTTTTGCAAAAGTGGTAACATTTTGGAATTAAAATCCAAGTTGCGTAGATGGTAAATTAAGAGTATATTTCCATATATTTCCATAATATTTCCATGAGCACTCGAAACTAAGTAACTCGTTTAATTTTTCAACATTATTTAAAAGATTAGAATTTAAATGGCAAAATTATCAGATATTCAGCAGTTTTACAAGTGCATTTGACAACAATGGCCAAAATTATTTTAGAAAAATATATTTGTATAACTTTTACAAAGGATCAATTATTTGTTACAAATTAATTTGTAAAGTGGAAAAAATAAACTATATGCGTTTCTTAGTTTTACACACAAACTTGAAAAATTATGTTTACAATTTGCCTCGTAAATTTTACAAAAGTACATAGTAAATTTTAATTTGTATTCAAATCATTATTACAAATTGAAATTTGTTCGATTAACAAATGATTTGTAAAATTCACAACAAAAATCATTACAAAGCAGGTGTTAACTTAATAAATTTTTTGTTAAATTAACAATTTTCTTTTTACGCTTTAATATTTGTAACAAAAATAGATTAATTTTTTTGAGTATAGTAATCATATATATATATATATATATATATATATATATATATATATATATATATATATATATATATATATATATATATATATATATATATATATATGTATCTATATATATATATATATATATATATATATATATATATATATATATATATATATATATATCTATATATATATATATATATATATATATATATATATATATATATATATATATATATATATATATATATATATATAGATAGATATATATATACATATATATATATATATATATATATATATATATATATATATAGATAGATATATATATATACATATATATATATATATATATATATAAATATATATGTATATATATATATATATATATATATATATATATATATATATATATATATATATATATACATATATATATATGTATATATATATATATATATATATATATATATATATATATATATATATATATATATATATATATATATATATATTTATATATATATATATATATATATATATATATATATATATATATATATATATATATATATATATATATATATATACCTTATTTGTAATCATTACACAACAATAAATTCCTCTTATTTATCCCAAGACGAAAAATAATTTTCCAAAGATAAACAAACAAACAAAAATGTTAAATATGCCATAAAAAATATTTTAAAAGAAAATTATTTTCTTTAAATAAACAATTTTAATTTTTTTTTTTGTAAATAAATAAAATATTTTCCTTTTTGATAATTGTTGATTTGTTTACCGAAATTTGCTGGATATTTTCTATTTAAACGTTTTAGGGAAAATGAAAATCTATGACCAGAAATAACGAAAACACAATATTTCTCGTCAATATACTCTCCAATACTGAAAATACATTTCCACTTTACAGACATATATGTTAGACATACATACACACACACAGTATAGGGCAAAAGGATGGTTTTTGAAGAAAGGAAAACAAACAGGGTGGTGATTTTTTTTTTAATGTATATGTCGATACCTACATTTTCGATTTACCTTTTTTGTTCGTTTGTTTGTTGCTAATGAAGAATACAACAACGTTGGTAGAAAAATAGATAAAAGTAATATTCAGGTAATGTTTATCTAATAAAAAATTTTCTTTTCGGGGGAAAAAACTGTTATAACTGATTGATCCGAGTGAAATGAATCGAATAAATCAATCAGGATGTTGATGTATTGGTTATGAAATAATATTGCTTTGATGATAGCAATTTTGTTAAAATTTACGGTCGTTTGACTTGTATAAGAGGAAACTTATATAGAATTACACGCCTTATTAATAATGGTGACACCCAAATCCATATATCTCACCAAGATAGCATTTTCTAATTGTTTGCCGCCTTATGTTTTAGTACACAACTTTGACATGATTTGCCTATATGCTGTTGAGTTAAGATAACACCGCATCTTGGATGTAATTACTTAAATAAACTTGGACCTTGAAATAATTAAGCAAAGCAATAGTCCAGAGTTGAATTTAGAAATGTTGAAATTTAGAATTTAATTCGTGAGTTTTGGGAAAGATTTGAAATAAAAAACCGTTTCTTTATAGTTTATTACAAAAATAGAAATTCTGTTCCACAAGCTTTGAAATAGTAAAATTCTTACTTAATATTTGACTCAATACTCGTGTGTATGGGTATTTATACATATCAACTATAAAACAGCATTTACTTATATAAGTTGAGACCGTATATAGTATATACCATCTGTCAGCATTTTCATTAAGCGACAATTAAAAAATTATATATATGCACTGGCGTAGTAGCGGCCAACAGAACTTCTATCGCTATGAAACAGGATTTTAATAGCCCTAGAAAAGCTTGGACAAACAAAAGTTTGCAAAGACAACACATTTATGTATTTATGTATAGTAGCAATTCGATTAACCAAAAAAAACCTGAATCTCAAACTAAATCGTTTTACGGAAATAGCGATTCCTGCTAAAAATGTGACATGCGATTCGTTCTTCCGCATTTATTTACAATGAAAAGTTCAGGAAGACAATTTCAACTATCAAACGATTATCAGTCTCAACCGATAATAAAAAATACTCGTCCCTTCAACGGCTTGGCCAGCAGAATTGTTTTCTATTGAACTAAATTTCCCTGAAAATTTGTGAGCTTTTTAACCTTGGTACTTTTTATTTGAGTGCTAAAATTTTTCAATCTACAAAGTTTGAGTTCGAATAAAAATATTAAATTTAAAACAGAGGCAATAGATTTTTTCAGTCCCTACAGCATACAAAATATGCAAATATCTTAAAATTTAACGTAAAGATGATCTATGGCCTCAGGAATTGTAACTGTAGAGCTGACCAAATGAATGTTTTGGCCAACTTGAGCGTTTAATAAAAATAAAATTTTTGATAACCGGTATGAAAAATGTTAAAGCGTTGGTCTGTTCTCAAGACCGTGAAAACATAAATAGAATTTGACAAATTAAGTATTTTATTAGAAAGCAATATTAGGGCTTTTAAATTTGATTTGCAATCGGTTGAATTTGATTTGAAAAATATTGAAATTAATTTACAAAAGGATGAAACTGAGTGATAAGAGAGCCCAAATATTTGAACCTCCTCACTCCCTCAAACATGTATAGTGACCACTACTAAAATCTGGTATGCAATATTCCCTATCACCAGAGATTATGTATTTTGTTTTTTATTCATTGATCTTGAGTCCATAGAAGCTGAAAACTTAATGAGATTAAAGAGTATCTGGAACAGACCATCTCCCTGCCGAAAACCCGAGTTAACTGCAAAAATTCTCGATAGCTTTTTCTCAACTTTACCGCAGCATTGATGCTGCGTCACTGTCATTTCACACAATCGTACCAGGTTTGTTGGCATTCCTAGGTATTCCAGGGCAGATCACAAACTCTCTCGATTGATTGAGTCATACGCTTGCTTAATATCCAGGAACACCTGATATACGGGGATGGACGTCTCATAATATTTAGATAAAATTATGCGCAAAAAACAAATCCTTGATAGTCACCAACCAGACCCTCCACTTAAGGGTTGATTCTATCCAATGAATGTAGGACAATAACTTGTAAGCTGTACAAAGGAGAGAGCTATACCGCGATAATTCTCACACTTCAAGCGGTCTGCTTTCCATTCGGCATATCGCGGGCGCTTTCCATTTTTCAGGCATAACTTTGGTACGTCATAATAATCGAATAAGGTCGAAAAGACAGTTCCACAAAGTCTTCCCGTGCGAATATTAAGTATATCATCTCCAAGTGAATGCAGTCCACCCCAGGTGGGCGGGTTCGTTTTAATCTCTGCATTGCCCTGTGTTGCCATTTACCATGGTCTGTGTCCATGGCCCTAGAAGTAATCGAGCTCCATGATTTTTCAGGTCATCTCTACTGTAGCGCAACATATAGCCTCGGAACACATACTTTCTCCTTTTAAACCAACGTGTTCCAGCCGATACTCCTTTATGTATGTGATCAGGCGTTACAACGCCTTGCAACGGTTTCCTAAGTGACTGTACTTTCCACGTTCCCATGCTAAATCTCGTGTCCGGGTACTTGAGCGGAGGTCCAGTATCTTTGTGACGGTATCCTTTTCTTTTGTGGCATTTTGGAAAAGATGCTCGTGCAATTTAGGTTTACGAAATATGTAATTGTCTCTCGACCAAAAGGGCAAACAATTTAAACATGAGTTATAGAGATAATGTGGGATCAAGAGTTGGCCTCATCCATTCCGCCCAAGAATGAGCAGATAGAGGTGTTGCACAGAGCCTATTAATAAATGGTGTTTGTGGTAGACTGAGATAAAGTGTCCATCAGAAAGTAATCGCGAAACATATTATAGAAAACTTGAGGTGCTTGACTGAAATAGTACATTAAAATGAATCAATGGGAACGAGGAATTATAATTTTCTGTAACACAACCAGTGAGAACTGTATTGCTTCTTCTTCACATTTTTCAGTTTATTTATGTGAAGTCTGGTTCCATCATAGAGTTTGGGTGGGTTAAGGTGGTCTGCTGATTTTAAGTTCAGCTTGAATTAGTTTAAAATTTGCATGAGTCATTTATTGCAATATTGGGATCGACTAACTTATCTATCAACTTTTAGTTTCTGGACGACCCATGTATGTTGTTTTCCATTAGTTGGTGCCCCATATTGTTCTCTCTCCCTTTGATCCAGAAAACGGGGTTTTCCAGATATTTCAGCTGTAAAACATGAAGCGCGCCGCCTTGTATATAATTAATATAAAATTAATTGGAATTTCATAACTCGACCTCCTGACATCCGATCGTCATGATACACCGGGCCAGGTAAATTCTCTGAACATTGATGTATGTATAACACATCCAAATCGGTTTGACGGACAAACGCATTTCGGGTCGATATGATTCAGTGATGAAAGGCTGAAATTCAGCTAAAGAAGTGCGACATGTTTTTTTCATTTACAAAATATTAGTGGTTAGTATAGGCTGCAGGGCTAAAATAAACATTCCGCAATAGGTCAATTTTAGAGCGTTGTATAGAGAAGAAACTTTATAACGCAACCCATGTACTTACCGCATAAGATCTCCATTTTCAAATTTTCCAAATAATTTCATCTCTTAATTTTTTATAAAAAATAATAAATAAATTAAACAAATACCCCCCAAAAAATCATTTATTATTATTTACAACAAAATTTTTTTATTTCATTATTTTAGTGTACAACGTCCACATCTCTTCTCGCTTAGCCACAGCACACAACACCAGTACCACTATATATAATATGTATACGGTCCAATTTGTTCATTTATTTTTTTGTTTGCGGGCGCTTAAAAATTAATTTACAAAACAAGAATTTTCACATTTTCATCATATACATACACATAATAATAATACAATTTCCCGTTGTTTGCAAAAAAAAAAAAAAAAATCTAAAATAAAATAAAAAACATATTTATCTTTATTTTTGGGTTTTAGTTTGTTTATATAACAAATTAAATAATAAAATTTTTTATCTAAATTTACATAAAAATAATTATAACACTTTCATTATTACATAAGTTTTAATTAGTTAATTAATTAACTTAAAAATATACATATTATATAAATATATATTTAATTAAATAATAATCATGTTTAAAATAAAAAAAATTATCGCATATAATTTATTTGTTTAGTTTACATTATTATTTGTTTTTATTAATAATTATAATTTAATTTATTTTTTAGAGTTATAAATTGTTGTGTTTAATTTTTTTTGGTTTTTTAAATTTAAATTTATTGAATTTACTTCGCACACTCGACTCTTTCTCTATCTGAGTTTTTGTTGTTTTGCATTTTATTTTTTATAATTTCTATAAAATAATTACATTATTATTATTAATTATATTAATTAATTTACAATAAATATTAATTAAAATTATAAATAAAATTCCTTTATTATTAAATATCGATAATAAACTAATTGAAGATTGTGATGATGACATATCCGCTGTAAATATATAAAAATAAAACGAAAGAAGGTTACAAATATTTTTTTTAAATATATATTGACAACAACAACAATGATGACAACAACAACGTTTTTAAAATTCAGTTTGTATACGTGCAGTATATTGTATAATATTTAGTTTTTAACTATATTTTGTTTTTAATTATTTTTATCTGTTACCATTCATGATACCATCATCTGTTGCCTTAGTTATTTGCTACAATATTTCGCATTGTGTATACTTAGCTTAAGTGAGCATCACCATGTGTGAATAATCTCGAGAGTAGTATATGGACTAACATATTATAAAGGGTGTTTTTTTAGAGATTCACAATTTTGAGTTGGCAACACTGCTTTATTTGACAACCCATTTAACAGCTGATTGTTGATTTTTTAAATCAAAATAATGGTTCTGTTCGTCAAACTTATCGGGCACTTGGTCCATTTTATGGCGTACATAATTGTTCTTCAGAGCGGCTAATTCGAATAACAATAGATCGTTTTCGGACCACGTTTACTCTTAATGATAATGTGCATTCCGTGATACGCCGAACAGTGCGCACTGAAGAAGCTGTAGCCGCTGTACAGGAAAGCATTGAAGAAGATCCAAATCAATCAATTCGTCGCCGTTCTCAGCAACTGAGGTTGCGTCCTTCCACTGTATGGAAGATTTTACGAAAGGATCTTGGCTTAAAAGCGTTTAAGATGAGGATAATCCACAAGCTTTTATCGAAACACCATTACATCCACAGAAAATTACTGTTTGGTGCGCTTTGTCTTCAGAAACGATGATCGTCAGAATGTTACTGTCAATGGTGAGCGGTTTAGGGACATGATTAGAAATTTTTTCGTACCTCGATTAGCTGGCAATAATCTTGCTGACATGTGGTTCCAACAGGACGGAGCCATAGCGCTCTACAATTGATTTACTCAAAGAAACTTTTGATGAAAGAATTGAACAGTCCAAAATAAAATAAAATAAAATTTAAATTAAATTGTTTAAATTTAAAATAAATGAAATGAGTGAAAATGTAAACAAACCAAACGTGGAATTCGAAAATTTGAACTTCCTTAAAAGGCTGGATGGATTTAAACCTCGTCTAACATATTTCGTAAATAGATTTAACCAAGGCAAAATAAAAAATATTGGTGAAATTAAATCGACTTTAGCTCGAATGAAAGAAGTTAATAACAAGTTTGGTGAAGTTCAGTCTCAGATAGAGGAGTCCTTAGAGGACCCTGAGGAGTGCGAGGATCGATTTAATTTGGAAAATTCATATGGTGACTTAGAAGCTTCGTTAATTAATGACCTTCGAAATTTAGAAATTCAAACCGAGGTAGAATTCACACATACTGCAGGAAATGTAGCCTCTAAAAAAGTGTTAAATGATGTATACTGTCAATAAAACTTCCAGAAATTCGATTACCAAAATTGAATGGCCAAAGTATGGAATGAATTAAATTTAGCGATTTGTTTCAAGATTATATTCACACAAGAAATGTAGATCCTATTTCTAAATTTTATTACTTAACTTCAGCAGTAAAAGAATGAAAAGTTTATAAAGTAATTGAATCAATTCCACTTACAGCTGAAAGCTATAACACAGCGTGGGAAGAGCTATGTAATCATTATGATAATGATTGTGAAATTCAAAAAAATCACATGAAAGCTCTTTATGACATTTCACGTCCAGTAGAAAGTTCTATGCTACCTCGTTATACAAACTATTTATGCAAGTTAGGAAAACATTATAATGCGTTATATTCCCTGAGTATTCAAGTAGATGAATGGAATTTATTTCTTTACTTTCATGTGTTGGAGAAGCTGGATAATGCTTCTAAAATTTATGTATTGGAAAATTCATCCACTACTAAAATAGATCAATTTGATGCATTAAAAAAGATTCTTCAAGGTCGTGTTAGAATTTTAGAATCAATTAGGAATATAAATAATAATCCAAAAAAGATAAATCAAAGGTGTTCCAACAAAGAAACAACTTATCGTTCCTCAAATGTTAGTCACTCCAATTATTTAGCGCCCCAAAAACTGTAATGTTATTATTGCAAAGAAAATCATTTGTTCATAATTGCCCAACATTTACAAATTCGAAATTTCATCCAAAGAACAGATTGGAGTTTGTGAAGAATATATGTTCCCTTAAACATAATGCATTATATTAAACTGGGATCGAATACCAGTGAGTATAATACAATGTAACAAAGCCCAAATATTTCTTCGAAAACTGAAACTTCAGATATAATTATAAGTAAATCATCTCACCATCACAGGCCAATTCGAATGATGATGTATTACACAACAGCAGTCATTTTAGCTGAATCATCGAATGGACAATCGACACCATGTAGGGCACTTTTGGATAGTGGCTTTGATTTAAATTTCTATACGAAAAGTTATTGCAGAAACATTGCATCTTAAACTGGAAAAAATGTATATACCACTCAATGGAATTGGTGCGAGATGGGAAGAAATTTCAAAGTTAAATTTGGCTGACCCTATCTTTTATTGGCCAAGAACAATCGACTTGTTGATAGGAGCTGAGCTATTCTTCGAGGTAATGAATCGCAACGAAGTTGATATTGTTAAGAATCTGCCACCATGGTATAGTTCAGAATTTGGTCTTAGTGTTTCAGGAAAAATTCCTACATACGGTGATGTACAGATTTTTAAATTGTTCAGTTGCATTAACTAATGTTTCACTCGGTAACCTATCCAAAAACTTGGAATAATTTTGGCAGTTGGAGGTAAGTGAACGTTACAAAAAATTATTCGAATGAGGGCAAAATAGTTGGAAATCATTACGTAAAAACTCACGTCCGTGACCATGAAGGAAGATACACGATAAAAATATTCCGTTAGAACGGAAATTAGACAAATCGCCAAGCATAAAAGCGAAATACACCGAATTTATACATGAATATAAAATTTTTATCCATATATGGAGCTAGTAAAAGATCAGTTTAACATTACTTCATCATTAGGCAAAGTGTATTAGTTGAGTAGTTTTCAATGCATCGTCAAAAACTCAAAATGGTATTTCACTGAATGAAGCTATGTTTCGTGGGCCTATTGTTCAACAGGACTTAGTTAATATATTTATTGTTAAATTGATTGTTATAGGCTTACAAGTCGAATTTTTATGTTGACGCCTTGTTAACAGGTGTTATCTGAAATTGCTCAGATGTTCGATCCATTAGGAATTTGCAGTCCAGGTTCAGTGATTTTCCTCGCTAAACGTTTGATGCAGACGTTGTCGAACACAACTTTTGAATCTCAAAGTTGAAATACCAAGATGTGTTTTGTCCGCAACACCCAAAAACCATCGAAATGCACGGCTTTGGAGATACATCGGAGGTAGGATATGGAGCAGTCGTCTACATTGTATAAAAATATGAAAATTCGATTGGTAAAGTGAATCTGTTATGTGCCAAATTAAGAATAGCACCAATTAAAAAGCAGATCATTCCCAGATTGGAACTATGCGCAGCATTATTATAGAGAAAAAAAGTAATGATTGAGCAGCAGATCTCGTATCGAGTGGTGTTCTACCAAAAGACTTTAATTCATCCTCACTGTGGTGGTATGGCCAAGAATTTTTAAAAGGCAGGATATCAGAGTGGCCAAAATAAAAAAATGTATAATAAACTAAATTTGGATGAAACTGAATATACTGAACTGAATATTTACAAGTTTAAAGATAGACGGGTGGGAGGTTTTCTCAAGATTTTCGAATTTGAACAGATGTATTTCTGTAATTGCAATTTGTATTCGACTATTTAACAACGCGAAAGTAGAGCTATCAAAACAAATATATGGAAAAATCTCACTAAAAGAATTACAGGACAGTGAAATTCGTTTAATAAAAAAATGTCAATTTAGTTTTTAGAAGGGTTCAAAATTCGAAATTATCATTTTCATGTAAAACCATCCAATAATATTATCTAAAACATATCGATTTACCTCATTGGTGGTTAGATCCGAGCATATCTCGAAATCTCGGCCCTCAAACCTTATTGTTTAATATATGTACCTCATCGATTTTGGAATGTTTGGAGGAGAAATTTTTGCAAACGAGTTGTTCACGAAAGTGCCACGTGCTTTAAAGCGAAACCTGCACCCCTATTTGTGAATCCGTTTCGAATTGCAATTCGTTTCGAATGATAGATTCGTTTCGAATTTGAATTGGTATTTGTGAATTCGATCGTAAATAGAACTATACACTGTCACAAAATGGAAAAGGAAATTTTTTTTTAATGGTTACACCTACATGAAAAATATAAACTTTGATTGAATTTTGACGTTTAATTTATTGTTTTGGAGTTCAACAACAATAGGCATCACTGTTATGTGTTAAAATGTTGTAATTTTTCATGTCCCAAATTTATAAATATGTACAAACAATAAAATTTATTAAAACTATGTTTTTGTTACATTATTTCTGTTTGTTTTTGTTATGAAACTATTATTGTCCTCACAAAAAAAAATATTAACAATTATAGTATATTTTGTGTATGTATGTATAGAAATATGAGATTATATGGCAAATACATAATATGTATAAAAATTATATTTTATATATAATGTAAATACTATATAAGTATATATACATAAGTACATTATGTACAAATGTATTATATTATATTTATACATATAATATAGCACCGGTTTCCATTTTTATTTAGTTAAATTTTTAAATTTAAGATCCTTTTATATGGGTTCGTCAACAAAATGTATAACGAACAGAAATTCGTTCATGATCGTACAATTTTTAGTCGAAAACGAATTGCGCGATAAGGGAAATTTGTGTTCGTTTTAGGTTTTTTGGCCCCTGTGGTCGGGGGGCACTCACATGTCTCGTAAATCTAAATTGCACGAACATGTTTCCTAAGAATACCACTACAGTATCCTTTGCTTGTCGTAGAAGGCGACTAAACGGTTGGATCGCTGGGCTGACGACCCGCATCCGTAAAAAAAATCAACTGTTTATAAAATCAACAAAAAGAAAAATGGATACCGCCAAAACAACACCGGACCCCCGCTCAAGTACCCGGATACAAGATTTAGGATCGGCACGTGGAACGTGCAATCACTTAGAAAACCAGGAGCGTTGGAGGGTCTAATCACGTGCATGAAAGAGTATCGGCTGGAACTCGTTGCTCTTCAAGAAACTCGCTGGCCTCAAAGTGGAGACCATGTGTCCCAGGCCTATACGTTGTTCTACAGTGGAGATGACCTCGGAAATCTTGGAGCTGGATTTCTTCTTGGGCCGCAGGTAAAGAAGGCTGTTTTGGATTTTCAAGCAGTCAATAACCGATTGTGTATGCTTCGCCTGCGCATGAAGTTAGCCAACCTGTCGATAATTTGTGTACATGCGCCCACAGAAGTCAGCCAGCCCCAAGATAAAGACTCATTTTACAATGACTTGGACGATCTGATGGGATCTATACCCGAACACGATGTTAGAATGGTAATTGGGGACTTTAATGCTAGAGCTGGCAGAAATCAGGCCGACTTGTGTGAAAACATAGGTCCGTACTCCCGACACGAAACTGCGACCGATAATGGTGAGAGAATGATGTACTTTGCAATTGCTCATGATCTTAGAGTAGCAAGCACATTCTTCCCTCACAAACAGATACACCTAGAGACATGGACACATCCTCGCAAAACATCCCGGAGCCAAATTGACCACGTGTTAATTTCAAAAGGGCGAGCCCGGGTTGTGCAGGATGTGAGAACTTATCGGTCAGCAACCAAATACTTAGGCAGCGATCATTATTTGGTCGCTGCAAAGCTACAGTGGAAGTTTTCGTACAGGTCGGGGAACACAGCGAAACGGATGGAACGTTTCGACTGTGAAGGTCTGATAAATGAAGATCAAAAGAAACGATATCAGGATCTTGTCAGCGACAACATTGAGGGAGCTAATTACCAGTCTGACTGCGTGAACTCTGTCTGGGAGGTACTGAAAACTTCGGTTGTCAGTGCTGCTCAACAGACTTTAGGTATAGTGAAAGTCAGACCCAAGAATGATTGGTTTGATGACGAGTGTCGTCTTGCAGTTGAGCAACAAAATATAGCCCATAATGAAGTGCAACAACGTCTCACAATCGCAAGGAAAAACAAGGCAGCTCTTGCAAGAAGGGCAGCTAAGCGGATTTGTAGACGGAAGAAGCGAGAATGGTGGAAGGCCGAGGTTCTGAAAGTACAACAACTCAGCAATGAGCATAGTTCACGTAATTTCTTTAAAGGAATTACTGGATTGCACCATACTTTCAGGCCTTCGTCAACCGCCATTCGGGACCGGGATGGAAACCTCTGTGTCAACATCGACGCAGTACTTGACGCATGGAGTGGGCACTTTACTGAGCTGCTTGATGTTCATCATGCGTCACAGACTGTTGTTGAGCCACCTCTAGAACAGTCTGCGGAGATTTGCACTGAGGAGCCATCCCATGAGGAATTTACTAAGGCCATGCAGAGAATGAAACGAAACCGCTCATCTGGAGTGGACTGCATTAATTCGGAGCTCTTGATATTCGGAGGGGATACTTTGTGGAACTGTCTTTTCGACCTTATCCGATTAGTATCTCGAACCGAAGTTATGCCTGATGAATGGAAAGTGGCCGCGATATGCCCCATCTTCAAGAAGGGAGACCGCTTGAAGTGTGAGAATTATCGCGGTATAGCTCTCCTTTGCACAGCATACAAGTTACTGTCATACATTTTATTGGATAGAACCACTCCTCTGGCAGAGGGCTTGGTTGGTGACTATCAGGGAGGATTTCGTCCGAATCGATCAGTCACTGATCAGGTCTTTTCGCTGCGGATGATTCTATCTAAATATTATGAGACATCCATCTCCGTACATCAGGTTTTCCTGGATTTCCGGCAGGCCTACGACTCGATCAATCGAGAGAGTTTGTGGTCTGCCCTGGAATACCTAGGAATGCCAACAAAATTGGTACGACTGTGTAGGATGACAGTGACGCAGTCTCAATGCTGTGTTAAAGTTGAGAACAGGCTATCGACAATTTTTGCAGTTAACTCGGGTGTTCGGCAGGGAGATGCTCTGTCCCCGATACTCTTTAATCTCATGTTGGAGTACATCTTTCGTAAAACTGAAACACCTCAGCGCAACATCTTATATCGCCAGTCCAATCAAGTGCTTGCATATGCAGATGACATATGCGTGATTGGACTGAACGGAGTGAAAGAAATACTTGATCCGCTTGTAGAGTTTTCAGCTTCTGTTGGACTCCAGATCAATGAGTCCAAAACGAAATACCTGATCTCTGGTTTTAGAGACAATGGTACACCAGATTTTAGTAGTGGCCACCACACGTTTGAGGGAGTGAGCAGGTTCAAATATTTGGGCTCTCTTATCACTCACGATAACAGTGTGGGTGAGGATATTAAAGTGCGGCTGGCAGCTGGCAGTCGTTCTTTATATCCTCTTAGGCCACTGCTAAAATCTAAACACTTATCAAGTGCCGTGAAGCTGAAGCTTTACAAAGCGTTGATCAGGCCCGTTGTTATGTTTGGATGTGAAAGTTGGGCGCTGACGGATGAGTACGAGAGATGGCTCCTTACATTTGAGAGAAGAATTATGCGGGTGATTTACGGCCCTAAACGCGAAATAGATGGTACATACCGAGCTCTGTACAATTTCGAGATCAGAGATCTGATGAAGATCCCCGATATTGTATATGAAGTTAGATCTCAGCGAGTACGCTGGCTCGGTCACGTTCTGCGTGCTGATCCGGAACGAATTGTGCAGCGATCTCTGAAAGGAGAGCCACCATATGGTAGGCGCAGAGGTCGTTGCAGGCGACGATGGCTCCACGATGTAGAGAACGACTTGGCCTCTTCAGATTGTCTAAGACAGTATGAAGACCAAGCTCAGGATCGAAACCGTTGGAGACAGATTGTTGATTCAGTAAGGGGCCAGTAATGGCCTTTAACACTGTTATTATTATTAGGTTTTTTGATTTCGTTTCATAGGCCATAGCAATACGTTTTCGTTGATTTATTGTACGTTTTCGAATTCACAAATACCAATCGTTCGAAAACGTCGTTCGTTTGGTCGAATTCGAATTCACAAATAGGGGCCCTGAACTTCGTGATCAAATAATGAGTAGTCCCGAAAATAGAGTTTCAGTTCCACAGAAAATATATTATTTTACAGGGGAAGAAAGAAATTAGTCCCAAATTTTATTTAGCAATTTTTATTTGTTATCATTCATATAGCTGCTCTATTAAGATTTGTATCCAGATTAGGTTATTGTGCACATATATACTCTGACAATGCGACTAATTTTATTGGAGCAAAAGCGGAGTTGAATGAGTTAGAGAAGGTTTTCTTCACTGAAATTTCCAACCACAAAATCAGTGAATTTTGTTCCAATTGTCCATATATTGATTGAGTGGCACACGATACCACCGAAATCCTCACGTTTTGGAGGATTATGGGAGGCGGCGGTAACCTTTACCAAACTTTAAAGAAGGGTCCTTAGTATTGTTAAAAGAAGATGGTATTCCACCTCAAATGTGTCTTTTAGGTAGGATCACTAAAGTTTTTATAGGTAATGACGGTTTTGTATACGAGTTGTACAAATTAAATCTCAAAATTCGGAATTTAAGAGAGCAATTCAAAAAATTGCGGTTTTACCAATTGTGAAATTCTTAATCCAAAGTAACCATTTTGAAATTTTAAGTTGACTAATGTTATACTCAAATTAATAGTTTAATTTTAGTAATAAATAAAATATTGTTACGATCGTGTCGACATCTATGTTTGAATAGCGACACTATCGTTAATGTAAAATTGTTATAAAGTAGAACAGTATAGAAGTGTCTAGACTTATCTAGACTAATCGAATATTCTGGACATTTCTAGAATGGTTAGAATATTTGGTATAAATACGCAACAAACATTTGGGAGAAAATCAGTTGTGTTTTAACCGTGAGAGTGCTAATAGTAATTAGAAGGAAAGTGTTTATAAAGTAAAATAAAGTGTTATTAAAGTGTAATATAGTGTTGTTAAAGTGTAGTAAAATAATTATTGTGAAGTTAAATAAGTGAATTAATTAAATTAGTGTTTAATCGGAAATAAAATAAATTTAGTGTGTTCTAGAATTTACATCGTTTGTTTTATTCACAATCCAGTGATCGAACCTTGAATTTGACAAGGCAAAAACGTAACAATATTGAGCAAACAAATTAAGAAAAAGATCAAAAAATGAAATTAATTAAAATAAGACTCGTTGGAACATAAGATATTTCAAGGGTGGAAATATGTTCAATAAAAATTATTATTATTAGTTTACAAGAAATATTTTTGTTTTCAAATAAAAAAAATCTGCGACAAATTAATAAACAGAAGATTATAAATAATTGTGTTTGTCTATATTGACAACAACAACAATAGTGACAACAACAACGTTTTTAGGATTCGGTTTAACTGCAACATAAATTTAAATTTATATACGTGCAGTATGTATATATATACATAAAGAGTTAATGGTAATTTTTTTTTGTCCATAAGAAGAATGATCAATATTTACATAAAAGACTTAAGACAAAGCGGGCAATGAGAACCCACCATTAAACCGTGTACACAAAATATATAAAAAAAAAATTGTAAATATATGCATCTATGTGGTACGTATTAGATTAGCAGCAACAGCGAGACAAAAGCCAAGCACATAGCTATACACAATACAAAATGGAATTTTATTTTATCCTTTATGGTGTTATCCAACCATAAAGAAAAATAAACCGGAAACCTGACCGAACAACAATTAATTAATTGTTTGGCGAATAATGGCCAGTGATACGTATACGTACGTATATATACATTATACTGAAATGCGGGGATGAAAGATTCCTATTATTCGCTTAATTATGTAGTCAAAGCCATTGTTGGTTAACACATTTTGTATTTTTATTTATTTATTTATTTGAAAATGAAGGAAATACTGTTCTGGAATATAACTAGCTGCGGGTTTAGTTCTGAATATACATACGAAAATTTATATTATATATGAAAAGTGTAATTTGATGGTGGGTTTGGTAAATTCACAAGATAACTTTTTTACATTTCACTATTGTCTCATGTTTTTATGTATATACATATATATGTATACTGTTATCTTTGTATTTATATATTTTCACGATCTACATGTATAGCAGTAGAGCTTTTTTGCCAGTCTTATAATATTGCATTTATATAATATAGACAAAAAACTACATAGAATAGTAGAAGTAAATAAATCGGGTTTGTTTTCATGTCTTATGGCGCAACTGGAAATTTTTTAATTTTCCTCTCATTCATATCGCACTTACCGGTACTCGTATTTACAATATTTCGTCGCGCTTTTTATACCGGGTGTTTCTTTTAAACTGAGACGATCAAATATCTCGAAAAATCGCCACTCTACGGAAAAACTGTCCATAATCAAAATTTAATCATACCGCGGGGGAAATACATTAGTGCAAAAAACATTAGCACCCACCCCCGCTTTGTAGGTGGGGCGGGGGTAACTTTTAAACTAAGATAGGAAGCCATATTTTTTATTGCCATACGGATTCTACGACTAAAAGTACGTATGATTTGAATGAAATGTTTTGTTCGGTTCATGATAGATGGCGTTGTAATCGACGAAATTCATTTTTTTCAATTTCTCCTTCTTAGAACACACGCATTCTGCAATACGTTTGAAATAAAAAACATCACGTTTTCATTGGAAATACTCGAAATTCGTCATCAAAACAATTTATTCAGTTTTGTAAATCACATTTAACGTTTGTGTTATTTCTTATCTTCATGTTTTTCGTAATTGCAAAATAAACGACAAAATACTTTAGAATGGAGGGTTTAACTGTGCCAGAGAAAATTGAAATGGTTCTGGTTTATGGAGAAGCTGGCAGAAATCTTGAAAACGCTGTTGCTATTTACACTCAACGTTTTCCGGATATGATTCGTTCACGTGCTTCATTTGGCCGTACTATCAAACAATTTATTACTGATGGAAATGTTCAACCGAAAAAGAGGACCCGTAGAGCAACAGTCACTGGAGAAAATAATGAAATTGCTGTATTGGCAGCAGTGGCTCATAATCATCATATTAGTACACGATAAATAGTTCGCAATTCCGGATTGCCCCTCACCAGTGTTTGGAGAATTTTAAAACGGCACAAGTATCATCCATATCATGTGTCTTTACACCAAGATCTTCATGGCGTTGATTTCCAAAATCGGGTAACGTTTTGTCAATGGGCACGTGAACAAATACAACAAAACCCCAATTATTTTCGTTGCGTAATGTTCTCCGACGAATCGTCTTTTACAAACCATGGAACGGTTAATCGACACAACATGCATTTTTGGAGTGTTACAAATCCACACTGGCGTCGTCAAGTTGAACATCAGCGTCCTTGGACTGTCAACGTGTGGTGTGGAATAATTGGCAACAAACTCATAGGCCCCCACATTATTGAAGGCAACTTGAATGGCCAAATGTACCGAAACATTTTGGAAAATTAACTGCCAATATTACTTGAAAATTTGAGCTTAGAAGTGAGACGGAACATGTGATTTCAACATCATGGTTGTCCTGCACACTATTCGTTGATGGCACGTGAAATACTTGATCGTAATTTCAATGGTCGCTGGATCGGTAGAGCTGGTCCAATAAATTGGCCCGCCAGATCACCAGATCTTACCTCTTAGCGCCATATTTTTTTTTGTGGGGCTACCTCAAAAACAAAGTTTACACACAAAAACCAACAACACATCAGAAATGCGTGTGCTGAAATTCAACCAGACACACTTCTCAGTTGTGTACAATCATTTGAAATGCGGATTAATAAGTGCATTGAAGTCGCAGGCCATCATTTTGAACACTTATTTTAGATTTACCAAACTGAATAAATTGTTTTGGTGATGTTTTTTATTTCAAACGTATTGCAGAATCGAATGCGTGTGTTCTAAGAAGGGGAAATTGAAAAAATTGAATTTCGTCGATTACAACGCCAGCTATCATACAACCGAACAAAATATTTCATTCAAATCATACGTACTTTTAGTCGTAGAATCCGTATCTGCAATAAAAAATATGGCTTCCTATATTAGTTTAAAAGTTACCTCCGCTCCACCTACAAAGCGGGGGTGGGGGACTATTTTTTTTGCACTAATGTATTTCCCCTGCGGTATGATTAAATTTTGATTATGGACATTTTTTCCGTAGAGTGGCTATTTTTCGAGATATTTGATCGTCTCAGTTTAAAAGAAACACCCGGTATAATATTTTATATAACTTCTGAATTTTATTTTGTACAAAATGTACATATCTATATTATACATTTATAATGTATATATGTACATATATGAAATAATTGCGAAATATTGTATCCGAGGTGAAAAAAGGATATAAAATTGTTGACATTATGTCAACCTTTTTTTTGCACGCTTTAAAATTTAACTTGGTTAAATGTGGATGAATTATTATTTATATATATGTATATATATATATATATATTATATATATATATATATATATATATATATATATATATATATATATATATATATATATAACGGCAATTTTGTAAAAATGCACTACATTTAACCTCTTGCTTGCAATATTTTATATAATCATGCGATGAACATTTTTTGTTCATTTAATTTGCGATAATACTTTGGGGTGAGCTATACAATTTGAATTAGCCATTTGTCCAATTCAATTTTTGGTTTTATCTTTACTCGCTTGGGCAGCGCTGCTATTTGTTATGGGACAGTAAAATTTATAATGTCAAAAATTTCATATAAAAACTTAAAAAAAGTTGATTTTTAATTTAACATTTATATATAAAAACGACGTGTCCATTTAATTTTTATAGAATAAACATGAAGTTTATAGTTTTAAAAATTATAAGGCACGTATTGCGGAGTTTCGATTGAATAAATTATTAAAATATGCGGATACAAAAACACAAATCTGGTTAAGTATATTGAGGTTATGCTTTTGAAGTTTTGAGTAAATGCATTTGTTTTTTTAGATTGTGTGCAGAGTAATTATGAATTACCTAACGGAAGAAGACGTGCCTGGGGCCAAGCTACCACATCCCAACCCTGGTTTAAATAAAGTGGAACACCTCAAAAGATGGCTTTTTTTACAGCTTTTAATTTTTTTACACTGCGACTATCGCCAGAGCCACCTATATATACAGAGCCGTAAGGATCAGCCATGTTTTTTGTCGAGCTTTTTCTAGAGGAACTACTTTTTGCATTATCCCATAAGAATCAATGTAAAAATGAGCATTTTCGAATTACTTTTCATCAATGAAAAGTTAAATCTTTCATTTCGATAAATACTTTATGGAATTTATTCTATATTGAAGCAGGACAAATCTGAAAGTCAGAACCTTAAATCTTTTATTAATTTAATAAACATTAAATCAAAATTAAATATGAATTTATCATATTTATGTAAACATGAATTTATTTGAATGTGTAGGTAAAATAAACAAATAAAACATATATTGTCATCCTTTCGATCGATGATTTTGTCTCTTTTTTAAAAATTAAACCTCACACTTTTTCTTTATTTTAATTTCGCTTTTTCTATTGCGATCGCAGCATGCTCGAATAAAGCATCGTTCTATTTCCTTTTATACATTTCAAAATGTATCACCACATATTTCTATTTCGTTACCTTGTAGCGAAATCGGGAAAAAAATTATCCTAATAGGCTGAGATCGCAATATAAAAAAATCAAAATTGGATTCACGAAGTAGCGTAAAATTTAAAAAGAGAACATAAACATCGATCGATATAAAAAAAAATTGTGATGTTGACAACTTACAACAGGGAGTTCCAATAACAGCTGCACAATTTGTTTAGAACCATAATTATGCACAAATGCGTGACTAAACATTACCAAAATAAAATAGAACCGTGCCTGACGAAATGTGATAGTCATGGTGTTCCATTTATATTCTAAATCACAAATTTACGTTGAACTTGAAGCGAAATTAGTTTGAGATTTACTCCAACAAAATCATGCAGCTTTTATTGAAATACCCTTTAAGTATTTTATTTTGTTCACAAAAATATAATTCAAAAGGAATTACGGAAACATAACCACACTTTTACTGTTTTCTCTTTTCGTCTTGCAGTTTAATTTTATTGCGTTGGTATTTGTGTGTATTTATATCAATTTAATGGAGAAATGCTTTTTTTTCTAAAAATTTTATTAATAAATATAACAAAAATTAAACAACTTCTTTGATCAGGTTTTTAATCAATTATAAAATGATAATTGTAGATTCTATTTCAATGTTAAAATACTTAATCCATCGACATTTTCATTGAAAAATATCGCACCACAAAAAATTTAATTTTTCATATGTTTTGTATGGAAAAAATGTTTTTTTCGTCAATTTTAGTTCCTCTAGAAAAAGCTCAATTTTTAACCTTACGGCTCTGTATATATAGGTGGCTCTGCTATCGCACATCTGTCAATTTTTTTTATTATTTTTTTTAAGGCTAGGTGCGCCTCCAATGTTAAATACGTGAAGTAAATTTGGGAAAATCGCTAATTGATATGAAGTTTTCCCACACTTTTTCCACAATAATACGTATACAAATCATATTGGAATCAACCAAATCATATTGGATTCTAACTAAGTTTATATGAATTAGTGCTTAGTGCGTATTGTATAGTAAACAAATTGATTTAAAATAATGGAATATAATTTTTATAACATTTTATATAAACTGATTTAATTAATCAAGATAAGTATACTAATACAAGACACGAAAGTGCCAAACGATCCGAACGTCAAATGATTTTAGTACAGACTAATTTTGTACTATTCTGTTCAAATTGGAATCCAACTATACTGAATTAAAAACCAAATTACACTTACAATTAGTGAAAGAAAATATTCAACATCATGAGGGAATAAAAATTGAAGAAGAAAGTATGCAGGTAGTTACTATCAGCATTCAACTTAACAATAAAAAAATATTCAATGTCTGTTCAATTTATTGTCCTCCAAGATATAATTTAAATAAAGAGGATTATACAAAGTTATTGAACCAGCTAGGATTTAATTTTATCATTGGAGGTGATTTCAATGAAAAAATACTTTATGGGGGTCAAGATTAACAACTCCAAAGGGTAGAGAACTATACGCTGCTGGTCGAGCTTACAATTATGAATTTCATTCAGGAGGAAAACCAAAGTACTGGCCTACTGACACAAGCAAAACTCCGGATCTAATTGATTTCTACATTACAAGAGGTATATCCGAAAATCACATTTTTCTAGAAAATAGCGAAAGTCTCTCATCGGACCACTCGCCCGTCATTATGACTGTTAGTTCCACGATTGCTAATAAGGAAAATCCACCTAGACTAACAAATAACAAAACCAATTGGGAATTATTTAGGAAATTGGTTGAAGATAACACCGATCTTCTTGTACCAATCAAGGATCCGGTTCAATTAGAAAATGAAGTGGAACTATTAATCAATAATATACAACAAGCAGCATGGGATAGCACCCCTGTAATCCAAAACAAGGAGCGTAATAATTTCATTTATCCAGTCGAGATCAGGGACTTGGTTAATGAAAAACGGAAAGCAAGGAAAACATGGCAGAGAAACCGAGCACCACAAAGCAAAATAATTTTTAATTACCTCTGCAATAAGCTTAAGCAAAGAATTAGAGAACTAAAAAATGAATCGGTCACCCGTTATCTTCGTAGTCTTACAGACACTAAAAAAACAGAGTATTCTCTATGGAAAGCTACAAAAGCATTAAAAAGACCAAATTATCAAATACCACCAATAAAAAATGATGAGGGCAATTGGGTAACAAGTGCCAAACAGAAAGCAGCACTGTTGAAGAAATGTTCTTCATCTCATCTTGAAGAAACGTTCCAACCATATGCTAGACAATCAGCGGATGAAAATATAATACCAGTGCACAAGGAGGATTGTAGGAAAATACCACCTGTAACTCTACGAGAGTTGAAAAATGAAATTAGCCATAACATAAATACGAAAAAATCTCCTGGCTATGATTTAATTACAGGTGAAATAGTGAAGGCACTTCCTGAAAAAGGGGTGCGAAAACTTCTTCATATAATCAACGCTTCATTTCGACTGAAATATGTACCTCTGCAATGGAAAGTAGCAGAAATAATTATGATACCAAAGCCGAACAAACCATCTAATAATAAAAAGCCATATAGGCCAATTTCTCTGCTTCCAGTACTTTCGAAAATTTTTGAGAAACTGTTATACAAAAGGATGAAACCTATAATACTTGAGAGAAAGCTTATACCACCACATCAGTTCGGATTTAGAGAAAACCACTCCACCATAGAGCAAATTCACAGGATTACAAGTCTTATTGAAGATGCACTTGAAAATAAGAAAATATGCTCAACAATATTTCTGGATGTAGCACAGGCCTTCGATAAAGTATGGCATCCTGGATTGGAATATAAACTGCATCGAGATTTGCCAAAAGAATACTTTCAGATATTGAAATCTTACATTGATAACAGATATTTTCGCGTTAGATGTGAAGAAAAATTTTCCGAGCTAAAGAGGGTATCTGCAGGGGTTCCCCAAGGTAGCGTGCTAGGGCCAGTGTTGTATTTACTTTACACAAGTGATTTACCAAACACCAGTGGCACAACAATAGCAACATTTGCGGACGATACAGCAATTTTACCTATTGGTTATAAAGTAGACGAAGCAACCAGAAAACTGCAACGGGCTACGAACCAACTTAGTAACTGGACCAAAAAATGGCGCATTAAGCTAAATGAAGAAAAATCAACGCACGTTAACTTCACCAATCAAATAGTTAACTAGATACCAATAGAACTAAATTCCAAACAAGTTCACTATGCTAACACAGCCAAGTATCTTGGCATGACTCTCGATGCTAAGTTAAAATAGAAAGAGCACATTAAAAAGAAAAAGGAGGAACTACACATTAAATATAGAAATATGTATTGGCTAATTGGAAGGTATTCAGAGCTGTCAATACCTAATAAGTTGCTACTATACCAACAAGTTTTAAAACCTATATGGACTTATGGTATTCAGCTTTGGGGCTGTACTAAGAAAACCAATATTAAAATAATACAAGCTTTTCAAAATAAAGTGTTACGTGGAATAGTGAACGCTCCTTGGTACATAAGAAACGATAACCTACATAGGGACCTCCAGATGGAAAACGTCAGCGAAGAAATAACAATTCATGCAAAGAAACACATACAACGGCTTGGTCAACATGAAAATGTTGAGTTACGTGGTATGCTGAGTAACACAAATGGAGTACGAAGGCTCCAAAGAAAGAAACCGCTGGAATTGGGAAGACTACAATAGGGTGGTCAAATTTTTAGAGACTAACTAATGGGTTATATCTCTGCAAATTGAACATAAGAAAGATAGAGAAATCACTAGATGATATATGTAATCAGTTGTAATATTTAAAACAATAAAAAAAAAAAAAAAAAAACTTACACTTAGTGATGGGAAACTATCGATAGTGCCAACAATCGATAGTTATCGATAATTAGAATTTAACTATCGATAGTATCAATAGTGCTATCGGTTTATAGTTGAAATATGAATAGCAAAAATAAAAACGAATAATATACGAAGTTTTTATTTGAAACCAAATGAATGAAAAATATTAAAATAAAAAAAAAATTTAATTCATTTTCATATTCATAAAAACACAAAATAAAATAATTTAAACAATTAATTTAACAAGAATTGTACTTCGTCAAATTGTAATTTGTACTTTGTCTGGTTTAAGGCGGCTTCGTCTTTCCTTTAGAATTTGACCAGCTGCTGAAAAGCTTCTTTCAGATGGCACCGAAGTAGCAGGAATTATTAGATATTTTAAAGCTGCACTTGATAGGAGTTCGAATAAATTTCTATTTTCAAACTAGAATGCAATTCGGTCGGACGATTGATTAGTTATAGGTCCATCAATATATTGTCTAACGCTTATAATTGAATCAGATTCAGAAGTAGCTGTTCGAGTAACAGATGCTCACTTTTCTTGCATAAAAGACAATAATCAGGTTGAGTTGACATATATATCGAAACATCATTTGTTAGATAATTTTGAGCATTATTAGTATTTTCCACTAATCTAAAACCATTTTTTTAAAACGAGGATCAAGTAGAGTTGCCACCATTGCTGCTGTTCTTTGTTCGTATGGGAATAATCTTTTCGAAATTGACTGGTTTAACTCTTTTAATATTTGTATACCGATAGGTGTTTTTACGGTCACGTTCAAATTTTCAAGTTTTAAAAAAATTCCATGAATTAATGGAATAACCAAAGATATTGTTACATATTGGTCCCCAGACATTTCTGTTGTTGTATTTTCAAAAGTTTCCAATATATCAACAATTTCTGATAAAATATCAGCTTCATTTGATGTTATAGCAGTTGCAGCGGATGGTCCTTTCTTTAAGGATATTATTATCATTGTAATCATTTCTCTTAATTTTAGAAATCTTCTTTTCATTGCCACTTCACTATTCCATCTGGTCCTCACTGATTGAATAAGACGCATTTCTGCCATGCATGCCATCCATATTTTTGGATAAAGCATCAAACTTAAGGTGTGTGCAACACATGGCATGTGTTTTATTTCTAATAAATTTACAGCTGCAACAACAATATTTAACTGCATTATCTGTGAAAATCGTTGAAACTTTGCTTGAAATTTACCATTTTAGCATAATTTCTGATAGCACATTTTTTAAATGTTCAGCTGTGTGACTATACCTTCAATCTTTTCAGTTGAAAGAACTGCTGACATCACTTTATTATTTTATATCCTTCTGTTTGAGACGATGTCGGTAGTTAAAGCACATAACTGAACTTGTTTTAATATGTCACATAATTTTTTTCGTGCATTTGAATAAGCATTTGGTAATAAAACATCACTTACGTTTATGCCTACGAGATGGAAGTACAAATTTGCTGTCCAGTTCCTTTATAAATTCTTTGAACCCAATATCTTCAACTACGTTATAGGCTGAAAGTCTTTCGTTATAAATCCAATTAATTTACTTAAAAGTAATTTATTGCTTGGACTATTTGCTTCATATTTTTCGTTTGACGAAATGTACGACTGCAATTCTTTTTGCCCAGACGATGTTGAAGGTAATGTGTTATCCCAATCTGACTGATACATCCTACGCATGTGATCTATTAGATTGCTAGTATTACCGCTGGTTTTGAACTCTTTTTTGCAAATATTACATTTTGCTACAGGTTTTCCATTAACATTTTTGGCAAAAAAATTCCATACTTTAGATTTTCCGTGTAATGAACTCATTTTTAAACCTTTACTTAACAAAATTTAATTTTCATTACACTTTCCAATTATTTTTATTTTTGTATTTTTATGTATACAAAATTGCAAACCGTTTTAATCTATTACTTAATTGCTAATGAAAATGAAATGGTTTTTTTACTATAATGTTTTGAAATAATAAATATTTGTGAATCCCCTACTTACTTACGTTACCGTGTGCAAAAATAGTACAGTATACAAAAATGGTACAGCATACAAAAACTTTTTGACTATCGATATCAACATACAACTATCGATATTTTCGATAGTTTGAAACTATCGATATTATCGATAGTGCTATCGATAGTATCCCATCACTACTTACAATACGTAAATAATGAATTCGTTTAAATAACAGATAAGGTAGGTATTTGAGTTTGGTGGATTAGGAATATATAGGTTGTCACCAAACTCGTGTACTATCAGAACCTGAGAGCACATCTTTGGGTATGGCTCAATAATCATTTTATTCGAAATCGCAACATAAGCTTCCCTATTAATTTATTCCTGGGGGTTGATATAGTTATCAACCTAGTGTTATATCGAAACTTGAGTCCAAATCTCTGACTAGAAGTGTTAATGGCTCATTAATAATTTTATTCGAAATCACAATATATATAAGCTTGTCGTTTAATTTATTTCTGAGGTTGTGAGTAGTTTTTAGCCGTATTTCTTTCTTTCTTTCTTTCAAATAGTGGTATACTGGTATATAACATTTAGTGTAGATCTCAAAATTATAAATTTAATTATAACCAAACTAAAAAGTTGGAAACCAAAATAGTATGTAAAATACATAATTAGTAAAAGTTCGTAATTATATGAACATCATATATATTCATTAGCTTGAAAACCGAATTTCACTCATTTTCAATACTATGACGCAAAAGAATAATGTTGTGTCCAATAAAACAAATGAAGCTCGAAAATTTGAATTAAATTTGACTAGGTTGGATCGTTTTCCGGGTTTACAATCATTATAATTCTACCACTATATAGGTGGTAGTTATAAACCAATTTTTATAAACCAAAAACAGGGTGCGTATGCGGGTGTAAGTCATCTTTGCTATAAAGGTACTTTTGATGCATCCCACACAATGCGAGTAAGCATGAGTGTTTAAAAAGTATTATTAATCAGGGTTTACTTATAAAAACTATAAATGTCATAAAATTATAATTTCTAAATAGTAATATATTATGTAATAAAACCGAAAATCATTGTCTTTGTTTAAGATTTGGACTCTATTTCTCACGGGATATTTATACGCATTCTGCATGAAACAAGTTCAAATCATAATTAAATTTAAAATTTTGAGATCCAAACTAAATGTGTTACCACTCTTTGAAAGAGATTTGGACACAAGCTCTGATAGCACACTAGATAAGAGTTCCAGGATCTGATAGTACACTAGGTAGATGACTATATTCCTAATCCACTAAGTCCAAAAACTGTCCCCTTCCCCCGGAATAAATTAATCGGGAAGATTATATTGCAATTTCGAATAAAATTATTAATGAGCCATTACTACCTTTTGCCAGATATTTGTATTCTAGTTCACATTTTTAATAAATTATTTGGTATTTTACCTTGACTGTTGAATTAAAATAGCTTTATCTATCCTCAGAATTAGTTTCTATTCGATTGATTTTGTCCGATTTCGTATAAGTTTTTAGTACTAAATATTTAAATGGAAATTTTCATTTTTCCAATTGGATTTTATGTTACCAGTGTGAAACTAACACTAAGACTGTGTCCGAAACCTATGATAAAAAATCGTGAATTAAATTTTTGACATTTGTTTGATAATTATTCTCCTACATTCACAATTTTTTATTATATGCTGTCCGAAATGTGTAATAAATCTCCCCACCTCATTAGTTGTTTCCCCACGTTATATATGTCAATTTAAGTTTTCATAACCTCAAATTTTTTGTGACAACTAATAAATTGCACAGAAAATTAAAAAAAATTAATATTAAAATAATGGATCCGATAATCTTTTTAATGGTTCTTTATTATTATTGTGTTTACATACAACAACGGTTAAATACCAGGATGTTGTTCAAATCATACGTTAGACATGCGCACACAAATTATTCGATAGCTGTCAAAAATTATCATAGTAATAGACTCGAATAATTTAGGTGTGTTCGGTATTTTCAAGTAAATGTCAAACATGTAATTTACGATTTTTTATCACAGGTTTCTAACACAGTAATAGACTGTGTCCGAAACCTGTGATAAATATTTTTTAGTACAGAATTTTGACATTATTTGATAATTATTCCCCTACATTCACAAATTTTTATTATGTCGTCCGAAATGTATAATAAATCTCCCCACCTCAAATGCCTCAGCACGTTATATGTTTTTTTTTAAACGTCAAATTATTCAAACGCCATTATTCAGTCGTGTTTTTCTTGTTATTAATAAATTCGTGTCGATATTTTTATAAAATAAAAGCTAATTTAAATAAAGTTTTATTAATATTTATTTTACTACGGGAATAATTATTTTTATTAATACAAATTTTGTTGTGTTGGGTGTAAAATTGTGTTTGTGATAAATAAAAAAATAAAATTAAAACATTGACATTGAATTTTTTTCCAATAAAATGGATCCAGAAATAGCAATGCAAAACCAAGCATCAAAATATTCATCAAAATATTTATATACAATTAAAACATGAATTAATTAGTTTCAAAAAATGGCTAATGCTGAAACAGCCCAAGTAATAGCACTACCATTACCTCCGGCCCAGTATGTGAATTTATACGCAGAGGAAAATATACGTAAAAATCGTGCCCCGCGACCTCCACCACCCATCCATGAAACATACTCTATGTTTGGCAATTCGTTTAACAACGATGACACTATATTCAGACCTCTTGAAAGTCAAGAGTTCAAGCGATTATATCCACAGCATTGTGATCGATGGAAAGAATTAAAGAAGCCGAATCATTCGTGATTTGTAAATTTCTTGGACCTTACCAACCTACTCATTCACTACCCGGAGAGCCGAGGCGAACAGAAAAGGTATGAAGGACTCCTTTAGTTTATATAAATCATGATCATATTTCTAAAAGTATATTTCATTTAGATTGAAGATTTAAATCTTCTATTCGTCCACATCCACCACCTGCTAAATGAATTTCGGCCACATCAGGCGCGTGAAACCATTCGCGTCATTATGGAGATGCAAAAGAGGCAACGACTTGAGACTGCTGAACGATTCCAAAGACATTTAGAGAAGGTGAGAGAGATTGTCAAAAATCCATTCGCAGCATTACCAGACAATATACATTTGGACAATAAACTCATGTTGCCTGATAATTTTCTCGATATGGATAACGATTCACAGAATAATAGGGCGGGTGAAGATAGGATTTATCCTCACGACAGACTCCAAATGGTCCGAAATCGAAAAATATTTGGAAACATTTATGAAAAATTAATTAAAAAAATTGGGGGCTTTTAATTATTTTTATTTATCTTTTAATTATTTTATTTTACATTAAATCAGTGTGTGTCGTGTGTGTCATTGTGTTCATATAAAAATGTATAAATAGTATCATCCCGCCAAAAACTACATACAATTCCGATCCATCCGGCATTTTATATACATTTTTTTCTACACATTTTCTTCTATTGCTCGGCCCACAACACATAATGATATAAATTATTTGCACGGATCTGTCAAAAATTATTATAGCGATAGACTATAATAATTTGGGTGTATGAGGTTTTTGCATATAAATGTCAAAATTCTGTACTAAAAAATATTTGTTACAGGTTTCGGACACAGTCTTGGAAAACTTCACACCCATTAATTTGAATATGGTGACAAATTTGTCAACACACAAGTTCAATATATGGGCGCCGGAAGTAACATCAACATTTTATATTTTTTCTTGTTTTATTGTTTAGTACTTGATAAAAGAAAAATTGTATGGAAGACGATCTTTTGTTGTTGTTGTCGTAGCTTAAGATATAGGGTATCAAATATTTGAAAAATATATGCAGACGTTATGTATTTGTGGCTGTCAAATAAAAACTAGTTGTCGGATAATTATGATAAAGGGCTTATTTACTTTAGGTAAAAGTGTGGCGACTAAGAGAATATAAAAGCTGTTAAGTCGTTATAACTGATTAAATATAAATAGAGCATTATACTATACAAAACTATTTGACGTATAATAAATTTTAGTTTCACTATTCTACTCAGAATTAAATTGTCTTTATTGTGAAAATAAATTTTCATTACTATTTGTCATATAAAATGAATAAATATATAGATCTAAATTCGAAATTTGTAAAATAAACATAATTTACGTTTCTTATTACATACAACTTAATTGACAGACCTCAGCTTTCTAGTAGAAGATTGGGAAACTGTAGAGCAAATATTTCTTAAGTTCAGAGTGGCATTATACACAACGGTATATTTTGCTTAACGGTTACGAATTTGAAACTCTCGTTAAACAATTTTTTTTAAACTTTATTTCTCTGTACGAATGTTAAATAAAATTTTGTTAATTGAAAACACCCTGTGTCACTCTGGTTTTTTGGATGTAAGAATATTAAATGGTCTGCGGAAAACAAAATACATTTTTAGAAAATTGAAAAACAACATTTTGGAGCGAATTTGAAGAGCCAACTTGTTACCATTACGAAATCGTTTAAGTAAAAATTGAGTGAAAAAAAAACCATTGATTAATAATCGAATCAGAAATCATTGTAAGGACAATGTCAGGACAATTATAATTTGATCTAAAACCTAAAATTTGTTGTAATTGTTGCGCACTTTAAAAATATCCATAAGTATATTTTCTTATTTTTATGTACATATTCCATAACAAAATTTAACCCCCGGTTTGAATCGATTCAGCCAAAGCACTTAAGTTTTGACTGTATATATACATATATACATATATACCCCTATACATCGTACCAATTCAAAATCAATCATTTTCCAATTTCCACCATTTTCCGTACCTATATACATTTTTCTTATATTATGTATCATCTGTCACCAAAAGCTGTTATATAGGCAATACACACGCACAAAATTATATTTATATCATATCACCTCGATATAATATTTAAGCTGACAATATAAATCTCGTCTAATTTCACCTACATATACAATATTTCAATCAATTTTTATCCTCTACATATACATACATATACATATATAGGTACTAGAAGATTAAGATAAAATCTGTTTTTCCTAAATCGTTTCTGGATTAAAAAATGAAAAAAAAAAAAAAAAAAAAATTGGTAATAATAAATTAATAATTAATTTAAATTATTCTTCAAAATATTTATTGTTGTTATAATATATAGCTTGTCTTGGATGTCAGTCAATCATATATATATATATATATATATATATATATATTCAATAAAAAGCAAAATTTTTCATTTAAAATATTTTTTTTATACCTGTCGAGCAACGAGCTTTTTATAGGGAAACGAACAAAAAATGTTTTTTCTTTTTTAATTGGAATTTTTTTTGTGTGTGTGTGTGTTGATTAATGATAAATTATAAATAATTTTTTTTATTCGCATTTTAATTTAAAACGCATATTATGATTTATTTATTTAAATTGAATGTTTAAAGATTAATTTCAATGTTTTGTACGTATTGGATTTTTTTTTGTATAGGTACATACGTAGAGTGCTTATATTGGTATACCTTTTTTAATCTAGTGTGTACCCAGATTAAAATTTATGATAATGGATTAAAATTAAAAAAATTAAATACAAAAACAAATATGTTTATACTCTATGATGTATAATTTGTAATTAAATGTAAAGCACAACATATTTTTTAATTGAAATCATGTGATGTACATTGAAATTAATTTTATCATTTTTTTTTGGATTATGTATACAATATATAGATTATAGATTAGTTAGATGCTTGAGAGCTTTTATTAGTCGTTTCTGGCCCTAAGTCGTTAATTTACAAACGCACATAATATCGGAATTGTCTCAATTAGGAAATTTTTGGGAGAAGTTTGATTCTGAGCAAAATGAACTTTCGTTTGTGAATCGTGGATAATTACTCTCCAATCTGAAATATAGAGCTTTTAAATATTGTACTAAATTTTCAATTGATATTAAAACGTGGACCAAAAAGTCAAACTTACAGATAACAAACTGCGACTGTCAAAAAAAAAAAAAATAAAAGAAGACTTTTTCTTCTCAAATTTCTTTCAAGTGTACGAAAAGCTTAAACTATTTGAAGGCTGTATGATAATTGTTTGGCAAAAATTCTTATAGATCAATCGGGATACGAAATTTAGCAAATTTGACCCTGTTAAAGTTTAGCCCATAGTTTCCAGCCGAAAAAAAATCAATAATGAAGAAAAATTTTTGTTTTGAATTGAACATTATAGAGTTGAAGTATATTTTCTCTTTCCATCATATTACTAAAATGAATGCAAAAACTGGCGAGGTATCTCTCTCCTCAACACAACAATAAAGATACTCACAATGATCATCCTTGACAGAATCTCTCCTACGATCAATGCTAAATTGAGAAACGAACAAGCTGGTTTTAGACCAGGAAGAAGTTGCACTGATCATATCAACTCAATCCGTATCATTACTGAGCAATCTAACGAATAAAATTCACCACTGTACCTGCTATTCGTCGATTTCGAACGCGCATTTGATACGATAAATAGGAACGCAATATGGCAGACACTTTATGAAATGGGCGTCCCAAAGAAATTAATAGAACTCATACAAGAAATGTATCGGGATGCTGGAAACCGAGTTCAATATAAAGGAAAGCAAAGTGAAACATACTATAACAACCAAGGAGTAAGGCAAGGATGCGTACTCTCACCAACGCTGTTCCTGATCGTACTGGATGGTGTAATGCGGAAATTAGACACTACATCCCCTAACGGCATACAATGGGGATTAACAGGTAGACTCAATGATCTGGACTATGCAGACGACATATGCCTGCTCACACACAAACACTCAGACATGCAGCAGAATGTACAACAGCTATCAGATTTAGCTAACAAAGTTGGTCTCAAAATTAACATCAGGAAAACCAAGATAATGAGATTCAACACGAATATAACCACATCGATCCACATCAATGAAATACAAATCGAAGATGTAAACGAATAACGAGGATATCATTGGACTGGAACCCGCAAGGGAAAAGAAAAATCGGAAGACCAGCCATGACATGGAGGAGAACGATGCTGAAGCGAAACAACTCGGTAAATCATGGGAGGAAATAAAAGCTGTAGCCCCCAACAGAGTAAGATGGAAAAGCCTAGTAGACGCCCTATGCTCCTAAATTGGAGATTAAGGGAAAAAAAAAAATCGTATTACTAAAATTACCGATAATTTCCAGCCGATATACGTATGTCGATAAAGAAGATCATTAATTCTTGAGTAAAAGAGAAACGATTTATTTCTATACATTTGTGAAATATTTTTTATTAATACTGTTAGGAAAAGTTTCTTGTTGGAATCCTGGGAAATTTAGATTTTCCAAAATCATATGTAAATAATTGACAATTTTTAAAAATTCAGTGGACTGTTATGTCTGGAGATGGGTTGATTTGAAGGGTTTCTCCAATAGGTATCAATATCCCAGAATCCCCACATGAAACTTGAACTAAAATAATTTTCTAGTCATAGTTATTGGAAAAACACTTCTAATCAATCTATCTCCAGACATAACACTCTAGAGGCTGAATTTTTATAAATTTTCAATTATTTTCATATGATGGTGGTGACCAAAAAATCACGGTTGGGTGTTTTTAATGTGTAAGTATTTGTGTTTGTCCGGGTATAGCACCGTGGGCTCATTGTGGCATTGAGTGCTGGAGTAATCCGCCCAATTTTAATTTTTTTATTATTTTTTTTTCATATGATTTTGGAATGGGTGGTGGGTGTGTTGCAATAGAGTAGGCATTGACTGTATATAACCATGGCTTAATGGTCTTTATTCCAACGTTGTTGAAATCACCAATTGTGTTTAGTATACCACCACGTGGTAACACCCGGGTAACGATTTTAAACATCGGCTAACTACTAAATGCGAGTGCAACGCACTATAAATTAAGTAGCAATGGACACAACGAATGTCGAAACAAATACCCCGCAGGTGGCAGACCTGGGGCCCTACTATGACTTTCGACTACGATTTTCGACGACGGTCGTTTTCCTATAGTAGACAAAGGAAGAAAAAGGAAAACAATCTTATAAATTTACTATTGTTTACTTTTTTCTTCCTTTGCCTACTATAGGATAACGACAGCTGTCGAAAATAGTAGTCGAAAGTCATAGTAGGGCCCCAGATTTTCAGGAAAATCCATTCTCGTCAGAGGCCGGTCCCAAGAATTCTTACCAGCTATTGCATTACTATAATCAGAAAGAATCCCAAGATACGTTGAGGAATCGTAATACTCGAATGAGTGAAGAAGAAATGGCTAATATCAATTCTTTCCAAAGGAATCAGATTCTAGCGAGATCTCCTACGAGGGCCTGTAGCACGTTCACCACGAAGATTAATAAAAAAATACCTACAAAAAATGTGGAATTACCGAGAAATGATTTTCCAGAGAACAATAATGTTCTAAAAAATAGGAAATGCTGCATCAGGAACTGCGTAATGCCAATCAATCAATGCATTGGTTGAACCTAAAAATTTAAATAAGCAATTAAATGATACAATTGCTTGGATGCAGGAACACATAAGGATTCTTGGAAACGAAGTTAAAGCCCTTAAAGCAAAGGAAAATGTTGATTCTCCTCCTACCCAAAAAGTAATGGAACAAGAACACCATACGGATGAAGAAGAATTAACTCACGAAACTAAGTGGATTAGAGTCAAAGGCAGAGAAAAAAAAGGAGAAGGAATGACACCTAATCCTCCTCAACTAAACGAGACAATTTTTAAAATAATCAAAAACAATCCAAACAAATTACCTCCACCACTCCTAATAGTTATAGATGGAGTTAAAAACTATGATCTAACTGTATGAGAAAATTAAAACAATAACTAAAACAGATAAGTTTAATACAAAACTGATGAGTGGAAACAACATCAAAATAAACTTAGAAGATGCTGAAATCTAAAGAGAAATGACGAAAATGTTAAGCGAAGAGGGACATTCTTGGCATACGTTTGAAAACAAACAAATCAGACGAATTAGGGTAATGGTTAAAAATCTGCTGTTAAAAATTGACGACCTAAAAGGAAAATGTTTTAATGCAACTGAAGCATCAATTAAGCTAAAACGGAGAAGTAAAGAGCCTCTTGACATGTAAATGATGATATTAAAAAATGAAAAAATACATCATATCAAGTACATCTTGGGATGCAAAGTCAATATTGAGCCCCTAAGAAGATCTATAGGCTATACCACAATGTAAAAAATGTCAAGCATATGGACATACTCAAAAATACTGTAACAAAGAACCAAGGTGTGCCAAATGTCGAGGTAAACACCATACTAGAGATTGTGTCATCCAGTCAACTATACAGAGGATGCAGTGTTCCAATTGAATTGCAAAAACATCAATGCAAAAAATACAAATGTAATAAAGAAGCCAACTGTTAGAATAACCAGGCCTGAATAATTTAAAGGAGAGTTAAGACGTAAAGCGTTGATAGCCTCTCAAGCAGAAGTCAAAAAAATTTAAGCTCAAAACAAACAAAAAACTCCTCAAACAGACGACACAAATCAAACGCTTAAGCTGATATTAAGCAAACTTAATACTTTTGATCAGCGATTACAGAAACTATAATACAGCATTAAGGGAGCCATCCCTAAACAAAACCATGTATAACGACTTAAGAATTTTATGCTGGAATGCCAATGGACTCCAGCAACACCAACAGGAATTGCAAATGGTTCTGGACGCAGAGAATATCGATGTCCGTGTCACCTCTGAAACTCACTTCACTAGACAATCAATTATCACATTTAGAAATAAAACATGTCACACTATTCACCCGGGAAATACTGAATATAAATATCCACTGCGGTTCTAGACTAACAACAACTAAAGGTAAAAAACTCCTCAATGCTATCAGAAAATACGGTTGTGAAGCATTATCAAATGGTAAACCGACCTACTGGCCAACTGATCCAAATAAAATACCAGATCTAATTGATTTCTTTCTATAGTGAAGAACATATCTGTAAATTATATACATATAGATGAAAGTCTTGACTTAGGCTCTGATCACCCCCCCCCCCTCCCCCCCAATACTTAAGTGACTTAAGACATTAAGTGAAAGGATCATTCAAAAAGAAAGCTATCCCAGTGTAGTAAATAGGCACACAAATTGGGAATGCTTTAGACTGTCTATATAAAAAGAAAAATTAACTTAATGGTTCCGCTAAGCAGTGAGGAGCAATTAGAAAAAGAAGTTCACAAGTTCATATGTGACATACAGCAGTCAGCTTGGGAAAACACACCTAAAGTTAAAAAGAAAATTAACGGAAATAACTACCCTAGAGAAATTAGAGAGTTCTTAGCAGAAAAAGAAGGGCAAGGAGAATATGGCAACTAACTAGAGCCCCTTAAGATTAAACTAAGCTAAACAATCTGACTCAGCTACTTAAAAGGGAAATCAATGATATGAAAGACGAATCTATCAGTAACTACCTCAGAAAATTAAAATACAATTCAAAAATACAAAATTTTATAAAGAATCACTATCTAGCTCTTCAAATGATCTGAAGTTTTCATATTTTGAATTAAAAACGTTCTAAAAAAAAAAGATTTTTTTTTTCTAAATAACTTTTCAATTTTTTTTTATAGCGGTATTTGGATAAATTTCAAATCAAATTGATGTTCCGCAATGATGAATGATTTGGTCAATCTTTTAACAGGATTCTTTTCCTCGTAATTTGTGGAATGGTGTTCAAGATCCAGAAATCGATGAAATCGGAGCCTCCTACCCGGAACATGAGAAGAACGTTTCCTATAAATGCAGCGTTCAAAAGAACTCTTCTATTTTCAAGGGTGCAGATTTTGTGGTCTTGGCACTTTGGCTTATAAGGTGGTAAGTGTGCCACATGATAAGGTATATCATAGTCGTATAATCCCAATTGGTTTTCTTTAATAGATATAAGACTATTTTGTTTGGACACTTTCAATTCTTTTGTTATGAATTGAATAGTATGAATTCCAGACAGTTGCCCCATACTCTACTTGGAATTTATCATGAAATGCCATCGTTTGATAAACCCATTTAGTTCGCTTTGGCTACGATGTTATCTATATGCTTGTTAAACGTCATGTTTTGGACGCTGCAATTCGGCGCCTTCTTTTTATATTTATTGATTATAGGATTTTTCTTCCTGCGTGAAACGAAAATTTACAATTATGATAAAATATTATTTTACCGAACGCCCAAGAAACATTCTTAATAATTTAATTTAACTTGTGAAAAGCTTTCATAAAAAAATAAAAATAAAAAATAAAAACTTTTCATAACAAATTCAACAATTTTTTTTCTCATCGCTTTCCTTCTCGTTTTTATATTAAATTTCAACAAGAAAAGTTTACGAATTTCAAAATTTCAATCTCGTCTCATTTTCTTATCATGAAATTGTATTTCAATAACAACAACAAATTCTTTAATTTATAACGAAATAAAAATTATTATTAAATTAATCGGGGGCTACCTAGCGCCCATACACATTATACAAACGAATATAAAAAGCGATAAATTTAAAATTCCATCAAATTGAAAAGTGCGGAATTCTAGGATAAAATTCCCGGCATTAAATGAAGGGTATAGTATCTTATAAAATATAATTCATAATTCCTTCCCGATTTAAATTACCCCTTACGCGCGTACATATACATTAATTCGATTCCTTTACACAACACAAAAGGATCCAATTAAATATGAAATCGCGATTTTTCGTATTTATATGTGTTATGAAATGGAGATGGGATTCATTCCTTCATTGTTATTGTATTGTGATAAATATACGTAATTCTTAATTTAGTCGGCATTCATCTAAAACGCGAATGGGATGGATCACATTTTTCAAAATGGGGTGTTTTTTCTGCGTGTTGTTGTTGAAATTGAATTTCATTTAAATTAATTAACAAAGCGACGACGACGACGAGGACGACAACAACGATGACTACGATGACGACAATAGGAATACACAAAATAATTAAATAAATAAAAATACAAACAAAAAAAAAAAAATTGTTGGGGATCTTGTTTTGGAAAATGCCAAGTGATTTTTCTTATTTAATTTATTTTAATAAAATTTAATTTTTATTTAATTTTGGTACCCAAAAATTATTTTTATTTGATATTTTTGTGTAATGTTTAAATTGAAATATTTGTTTATTTCGATTATATTTCATGTTGAATTAAATTAAATATATTTATGATTGCGTTATATGCTCCGGTATTTTAGGGATGAAATTAGTCCTTTTTTTATGGATTTCATATTGAACCATTTTACGGGGTGAATTATACAGAAACAGGAAAATTGTTTTCAACTACCTGTTTTCAAATGAACCCTTAATCCTTATAGTAGATATTGCTACTGCAGATCCTTGTCGTTGCTGAATATATAGTATAAATAGTCCCATCCGACAAATCACTATTCAAGGAAGCTGGTGTTACTGTGACAACACTGCGGATGTTAAGAACGAATTTAATACGGCGTGATGGTCGAATATGTAATCGGCGTTATCAAACGCTTTCCGCGTACCAGACTATCTTTTGCGGATAATGGACAGCTACGTCCACCACGGAAGGGCAATGCAGGAAACAGGTCACAGGTCGTGCCGCCCAAGGGTCTATTCTAGGGCCTGCATCTATGGAACGCATCATACGATAACAAAACCCTTGCTCCGAGTAGACTGATGACAAACATCGGAGGTCCAACGGCCGGAAGAAGGAGACTTCTAATGTCAGTCACAAACTCCATCCTCTTTTATGGATGCGAAATATGGGCAAACACTATCATTGGCAAGTATACCGAAAAAAAAATGGGGACGGTACAACCCCGGGGGGCACTTAGGATATGCTGCTAATCTAGAACTGTATCAGAACATCTGGGCTTGCTAATCGCTGGAGTGATCCCCATCAACCTAATGGCGGAATGAAAAGAAAATCATATATACATATGATACCAGAAGCGATATTGGCGAAGAAAGAGAAATGGACAACCACCACAGAAGGTGAAAGCTGTCGTCTAGAAGACAAAACCTAGAAAGTCAATATACGAGACACCAGTTCCGGGGTGAATATTTTGTCTGGCAAAGACGAGGTTTTTAGTATCGTGCATAACGCATTTCCCTCCTCTTCAGAAAAAAACAAGAAAATAAAAGAAAAAATAATCGGTTTTCTTTTGCGATGAAAAGACATTACTTAACATTTGTCTTCAACAGCCAAGAATTTTTCTGCCACCATTCACTGAATTTCTTGATGTGTTCTTGTAATATTTTTGTGTCATGTATATCTTTAATTGCATGATAATTTTTTATATCATCTGCGAACATGAGAATATTTCAATATTTTATGACTACAGTTATTCCATTTATGAAAACGAGAAAAATCCATTCTTTAAGGAACCCCTCACGCCAGTTTGATTAATTTAGATTTTACGCTTCCAATTGTCACATATTGTATAGAGGACTAGACTAATATGAGTTGAACCATTTAATAAAGTTGGATGGAAAGCCAAAGTTATAAAAACTTGCTAGAGCCTTGTGATGGCCGATGGAGTTAACTTTATTTGTTAAGTTCAACAACGTTAGTAGATGTAGATTTTCTAGGCATAAACCCATGCTGGCTGAATGATATATGTTGAGCTAGGATTCCTTTAAAGTGACAGCTTATACAACCAGTTCGAATAATTTTGGTATGGTTGAAGATATTTTCCATGTATCAGGGAATATTCCGGATGTTGACGAGAGATTGTATAGAGTCCGTAATGGTTTTAGTAAAATATTCGCATATTTTAAAAAAATTATGGAATATTATCCGGCTCACGCCCCCCTCCAAACTGATTAAGTGCAGATAAAATGTCCCCAACACAGCAATTTTTTGGCGATTTGAAGTCTTAAACTCATTCGAATACAAATTATTTGGATAACCATCATTTACTTGTTTGTGGTTGGTCGTAATGTTTCGTTGTACATCGGAAATATATGACAGGTGCTTTTCCTTGAAGTATATGTATCAAATTTTTCATTAGATTGGTGAAACGTAGTCCTATCCGATTCTAAACTACTTTTAATCATCTTGACATGGGCTTTAGATTAAATCTGATAGGATTTGTTAGCATATTGGGTTATATCGTTAGTATTTAGGGCAGTATCTCAATGTATACCTTCTGTACTGCTGTAGTCCTATTTTGTATTTTAGATTACATTAATAAATGTATAATCTGCGACAAACAACGAGCGCAAACTTTAAATCAAATTATGGGATATCTGTCAATAGCTAGAGTAACTCCGACACTGCGTTTTACGAATACTGGGGTAGATTATGCTGAACCTTTTCAACTACAGTGTTTACCAGGTCGAGGTCGTAAAACCTATAAAGGTTACCTATAGCAGTATTCATAAAAGCTATTCACATAGAATTAGTAAGCGATTTATCGTCAGGAGGTTTCATAGCAGCTCTATAGTGATTGTGGTTCCAATTACATAGGAGCTTCAAAACTTATACGGAATGAACTCAGTCTTTCAGTAAAATAATTATCGGAAATGGGTATCAGCTGTTAATTCCATCAAACACCATTTGCGTAGGATAATTGGAGAACAACATTTAACGTTTGAAGAAATGTCTACGGTGGTTTACCAAATAGAAGCATGCCTGGATTTACGACCACTTTTTCCACTGACATCTGATCCTAGCGGTTTTACAACATTAACATCCGGGCATTTTCTGATAGGCGAGCCTATATGTGAACAATGCCAGAAACAAGCATCTTAAATGAAAATATCAACCATTTAACACGTTGGACGCTCCTACAAAAAATAACTCAAGACTATTGGAAAATTTGGGTAACCGAATATATGTTCCTGCTACACAATGGGGGATTGCTTAAAAGGCCAATTACCAAAATCAGCCGTCTTCCAGTTGAGGATAGTGACCAGTTGGAAAAAATGGGTCTGCCAAAACCTAATGACGACACCACAGAAGTCAGGCAGACAGCATCGGCTGCAGACGGTTGTACAGTAGACACTTCCAAACGAAAACAACCGATATGACAAGAACGAGCGAAATTATAAATCAATATAAAACGGTTCACTTCCCATCCTGGCATTTATTTTGATAAAATCGGTCAAGGGAATCTTATCAATGGGGAACGAAAAATTATATCTTACTACAATATGTTAAGCAGAGCTAGACTACCTCGAAAGAGGTTGTCGTTAGCTGGACGAATTATGCACTTAATGCAACACCAATAGCAGCGGGTACACTCAGACACATTCAAATATTACACAGTTTGAAAATCATAATTTTTGTTGACAAGTTAAATTTAAGTTTTCCGTCACGGTCATGTGTGCTCTAACTACTTGAGTTTAAAGGAAGTCATTAAACACACAAAAGGTCCCAAAATTCCACATTCACCATTTGAGAGCGAAGGCATTTTACGATGTGATATGTAAGGCTAATCATTACGAAGTTGTAAATTCTTTTGATTGCCAGAAAAATATGGTGCTGCCGATGATACCAGACCAACAACTTAATTTTCTAAACAATTATACCAATATAATTTTATAATTTGCAAAGGATCTTCAATCCACTCAATCGCAGAACAGAATTGGAAAACCCCAAATTCCTTTTTAAACGATTTCGGTCCACGAAAAACCTTTGACCAGTAATCTTGGGCGTCACAGTAAAAAAAACTATTTGACGGCGTGACCAAGTTACTAAAAAAACATTTTGGGCTCGAATAGAGAAGTAATCATTCTCTCAAATACTATAAAGATGCAATTGATAGTTGAGATGCTCTTGACACACCAAATGTTCCTGACAATGAAGATGCAACTCAAATTTAAGTATTTTATTGTTTTTTTTGAGTTAGAAATATTTTAAGTTGTTATTATCTTATTTACAGGTATGTGACGTTCCTAAAATGTAAAAAAAATTATCGAAACCAAGGCTGAATTATAATAAATTGATTTTTTTCCAAAACTTTCCTAAACGATTTTGCTTCCAAAACTCTCTAATTTAGGTTTTGTAATGGGTTTAAAACATTGCTGCTTATTTTCCACGAACCAAAATGAACTACATATTTTATTTAATGGACAGCTCATATGATACATCTTATTCTTTGGTATTGGCATGAAATTCGTATACCATCACTGAGTTCTGTCTAGGCAGCGTACTGGGACCAGTATTATTGTATTTGCTGTATACTATCGATCTACCAACAACTGATAAGGTTGTTACATTAATATTTGCAGATGACATAGCTATTATGTTTTCACACCAAAAAACTGAAACTGTATCAAGAGAATTGCAAGATCATTTAAACAAAATTGAGATTTGGCAGTTCTCAACGTTGCGCGGATAAAAGCGAATGAAAACAAATCAACACACAAAATTTTCAAAAATATACTGGCAAGAAAATCAAAACTTTCCCTATATAAGGCAAGGTTCTATTGTACAAAGTGATCCTAATCCCTATATGGAATTAAGCTTACTTCACTGTTTTACAAACCTTGGGATTAAAACGGTCAAAGATATGATACAAGCACACAGTTTGAAGTACCTTGCGAAACTGGAAACATATCCCTATGAATTATTATTATTCTTGCATACTAACAAAAAGTATTCAACATACGTTAAGAACTTAGAAAGCATATTTTTTAGATTGTAAGCTTTGCACACATCTCTTGTTAGTTTCGTACAAAGAAAGATTCAAGTATAAAGCCATTGGCAGTTAAAAAAAATATTTTTTTTAGTTATTCGAGTTATGTTTTTTGGGTTACGTCGCATTTTTCCAGTCCCAAAAACTACGTAAATCGGGGCTTCCCTGTATTCGGGAAATAAAAATTACCTATTCCAACACCATCAATATGCAAACATTATTATTAAAGACTTCTGACAATAAATTATGTTAGCAAGCCTCAAAAGTACAATTCTATCTCCCTCATTTTAGTTCTCTGTAAAACATGATACAACTAATTTGTCTGTATAAATGTATACAAAAGCTTTCAACGTGATTAATTTGAAAGATTTTAGTATTCACTTTGAACTAATTAAAATTTCCAGTTGTGACTTTTAGTTATTATAAGAAATGACTGACCAATTTTCTTAAAAGCTTTGCCATAATTGGTAATTTTAAAGCTTTTTGGTACGATAATTTTCCCCATTCATATAAAATGAAATTTAAAATCGATTTTCTAATAAATTTTTAACCCATATACAACCCATTATAGTTTTAGTTTTGGGGTGGTAAATTAAAATTGGAAATGTGGTTTTAGATTAAGGATTGCAATCAGACATTTTTGTCGTAATTTTTATTATATAGATGGTTTTTGATTAGGGTTGTCATTTGCATAATAAATAACATAAACATTTTAACTTAAACTTTAAAGTTGGTCAGAGAAGAGCATTCTATACTATGAAATATTTAATTATCGATTAGATCGTGAAAGCTTTAAGGATGAATTTAGTGCTAATTTGATGAACTATGAATCTACGATTAAAAACATAGTTTCAGAAAATTCCCTGTAGGTTTTATAAAATATTTATTAAAATTTATTTTGTAAATAAAAGCTTACAATTTTTACCACTTGAAGTCTGTCACTGGAAGCTTGCATACCAAAGGTTTAGCACCTTGGGAATTGTTATTGAATGCTTACAAGTTCTTTAAAATTATAAACAATACAACGGCGTCTTCTAATCAATTTTGATTTTTACGAAGGATTTATATGAAAATTTGAAAAAAAGCTTTCGACTTCAGGCGTGAATTTTAATTTTTATACGTCCTTTTTTAGTAATCTCAAAATAGTTATTTGCGCTCAGTTGATATTTTTTTTATTAAAAAGCTACATTTAATTTAGGCACAAGAATATGGTGAGGTGATGTTATTTATTTTGTGAGCTTTTCGTAACTTATTTATTTTTATTAGTTTGAGTGATTGACTTGCTTCCTATGTTTGGTTTTTCTCATCAGATATCCGAATGAAAGTGTGAAATTATATGAATTTTATTAACTTGCACTATGCCTTATACTAATGATTTGTACGAAAGGTCAAAGCTTTTCTTTATGTGAAAGGTATTTTGATATTTTTAAAACTAGTACGTGAGCTTAAAAGTTTCAAAAAATGTTATCAATTTTTTTGATATCACATACTAATATATACAAACGGTATGTTGGTGGTATATTTGAATCAAATAAATGGAAGCTTTTATCCCTTCTGTTCGTTTGGTATGAACTATTATTTAAATAGGCAATTTTTTGTAAAAGTTAATATTTTTTTTTGTCAATTTCAATATTCAATAAAACAAACCAATTATACGATTCAAATGTATATATCATCTGCGTCAATCATATGCAGAACAATAATCATTTTGAGCTTTTGGCAATATATTCAGTTGGTAGATGTCCTGAAAATTTCTAAATATGAATTGTCAACAGATATTCATTTAAAAAAAAAAAAGAAAGCTTTTGTAATATAGTTTTTCTATTTTTCAGATCACATATTTTTAATCAAAATATATGTGTCCGAATTCAATGGAGTTTTTGGTATTACGGAGATAAAAGCACATATATACAACAGATTTTTTTTCCTGGTATGACCCTATTTGATGCTATTTGCATATAACAAAATGGAATGGTATAGTATGTATAAGGCTCCAATTACTTGTTGTGTAAGCCCAACACATATAATTGTTATTATCCAGCCTCCTATCCGACCTTTATTTTGTGTACAGAACCATTTCATTTACTTCAAATTTTATGCTATATAGGTATACAATCAGCACCGCATCATCATAAAAAAATCGACAAACAAAGTCATCAATATCAAATTTATGTTTTTTACACCACACAAAAAATTTTCCAACCCATTTTCCAGCCATATATGTATATACGGTCGTTTATATTTCAATAAAGAAAAGTTCAAAGTATTATATATGCTCGTGTACGGTTATGTAAGTTATGAAACATTTTTTCACACCTTTCAACTTTCGATTTCGATTGTGTAGAGTACTATTATTCTTGTGTTACATAACAACAGCATATATACATAAAGCATATACAACATAATAATATGAATGGTATTATATATTATGTAACGTATACAACATGTGAATATTTTATATTGTGTTGTGTATATACTCGTATATATAGGAGGTGAACGGTATAGTTTTCCACCTTCGTCTGTGTTTATAAATAGTTTGTTTTTTCATATCATTTAATCAAATCACTAAAATATGTATTACACTCACCTTGTATATGTGTAAACGGATCATTTTGTTCACCACCCATTTCGCTATCATGCAACGATGATTGATCATAGAGTGATTGAAATGATTTAACATTGTGGCCAACCGGGGCTGCCGATGCTAATAATATTCGAGGCCGCTCTTCTTCTATACTTAATTCTATTGATCCATTATATACACTATAAATTTTAGATAAACATCGAATCTGAAATTAGATAGAGAGAGAGAAGAAAAAAACAAGTTTTGTCTAAGTTCATGATGTTTAAAGCTTTTAATGCATTTTATTTCTGTCGATATATATAGTACAAAATTGAATTACTTGAATGTGCATATACATTTGCATCTAGCAAACATTATTCAAAGTATATTTATATAGATGAATAAGAAATGTTTTCGTTGTAGTATTGATCGATCTCTGTACGGATTTAATTGCGTTCCTATAATACATTTGCGTTCATGAGAGTTCATTATTTGATGACATATAGAATAAAAGCAACACAAAGAAGAAACTATTGGTTCTGTTCAAATAATTTTTGTGAGAGCTTTCATCTGTAAGCTCAGCTTCCTTTCATGAAAATCAACCGTTTCATGATTTTAATAGTTTTCATATTTAACGATAATATTTAACCTATTGGCAGTCAGCTTTCGTATAAAAATATTTATGCTTTTGTCTCTAAACGAGCTTTCAGATTTATACGTGATAATCCGATAACGATTTCCACGAAAAACATAATCGAAAAGCTCATTGTAATCAATCTTTGAAGTAAGCTTTTTCTATGAAATCTGTTAAATTTATCTGCAGTTCTTGACTATATTTAAAAAATTCAAGTTAAAGAGTACAAAAATGTTTTAAAAACATAAATTGGTTTAGCCTTCTATTTTCTCATGCATAACACCTCATATCGTTTTTCAATGATTTTAGTTAATCACAGGTAATAGGTTAAACCAGAGCCACCGAGTATTTTAAGTAACAGGTTTTGATTGGGAACGCCTAACTATATCGATACATCTCGTGTCACCTGGAGAGATGGAACGATAAGTGCATCTGCGGTCCATTTGAATGACGAAGTGTTTACCATACAAGTATGGTCTAAATAGTTGAACGGCCCAAACAATGGCCTAATAGCTCCTTTTCAACTGTTGCATAAATACGTTCAGCACTGCTTAGAATACGACTGGCAAATGAAATAGGGCAGTCAACCGATTCATATTCTTGAGATAAGACCGCCCTTATAGCATTGTCGCTTGCATCTGTTGTTACAGTGAATTTTTTTGAAAAGTCTGTATATTTCAGAGTAAAGGGATTTATTTTGAGATATTTCAATTTATGGAACTATTCTTCGATGACAACGTTCCATTTGAACTTAATATTTTTTCTGAGTAAAGTATTCATGAGTTCGGAGATTTTTGAAAAATTTTCAATAAATTTTATATAATAACCGCAGAGCCCTAGGAAAGCTTTTATCTTCTTCGCGTTTGTACGTTTATCTTAATTTTCAATAGCTGCATTTTTGGAAGGATAATGTTTAATACCGCATTATTAGTTATAGTGTGCCCTAAATAAGATATTTCCTTTTTAAGAAAATGACACTTCGATGGTTGTAATTTTAAAATTAAACTGTCGAAAGCGTGCAAGAATATCAATTAGGGAGTATAATCTGGTGATAACCCTTAGCAAGATCTAATGTCGAGAAATAATTGGATTGACCTAATTGATCGGATATATATAATAGAATTTTTAATTATACCATCGTCTACCATTTGTTGGGCTTGAGTTTTAGATAAGGTTTTAGTTTTACTGGACTAGCATTTGGAAGTAATGGTATTTCATGATAGGTTGCAGACGCAGAATTTAGCTCCTCGCCATTAAGATTGTTTGTACTTACTAATGGATTTAACAGTATGAAACGATCTTCGAGGACGTTTCTATTTGATAACTGTTCCTTGAAAATTATTTGGTTGGCCAAAGGGGTTTGGCCAAATTTCAATATGCTTTATGGCATAATCGATTTTACATTTGTGGGCTTCGGGAAAATCCTTTCCTATATATAACGCCCGTACAACCCAGTGAAAAAGAATCTGGTACAATATGTCATATATATTACATTTGAGGTTTGGAAAACATTTAGTGCTCTAAACGAACTTTTAGATTTATACGTGGTAACTCGATAAGCTGTGTTTTTCTTCTAAAGTTGAAATCGATATTGATACTCATAACATCAATTGTTTCCACGACAAACATAATAGAAAAGCTCATTGTAAGCAAACTTTGAAGCAAGCACTTTCTATGAAATCTTTTAAATTTATCTGCTGTACATATCTAAATAAAAAAAAATTGAAACTAAAAATGGAAGCTTAAAAGCACAAAAATATTTAAAACATATAAATAATAATAAAGTTGTGGACACTATTCTATTTTCTCAGGCATCGTTTTTTAATGATTTTAGTTAATCACAAATAATAGGTTAAACTTATAAAAGTTAAATTGTTAAAGCTCCTCATGATTGAAATGTTCATACGTTATTAATTTTATTGAGCTAAAGTATGATTTAGATATTTTTTATCCCAAACATTATGTTATTCCTTAATGAGCTTTTCAGTCATTTCCAACTATTATTCGTCAAGTGTGACATAAAAGCATGAATAAACTAAACAAAGAGCTCATTTTACCCAAAAGCTTTTTAGTATTATGATTTATATGTTGTTAATCGATAAAGCATCGTTACATGTACGGTAGTAAAGTGCGGATGAAGTTTTTACTTCTAGTAAACAATTCACTGGCCTATATGGTAGAAGGACATTTGTCCTAAAACTGTATAATAAATAAATTGTAAACATTCGGGCAGATAAATTTTATTTTATATTTTAAGCTTTTAAAACATATGTCCATCCAATTAATAAATAATCTTTACGTAAATAATAGACGTGAAGTTTATATTAAACTAATTAATTAAATTACATGGCCATTTAATTAATATTTTGTTTGGATATCACAAATCAGCTGGGCTATTTAATATTGAAAAGCCTGTACTATAACCTTACATTAAAAAATTACCATTTATTATTATTATTTTGTTAGGCCATTGTGTTCCCTATTTTCTGGTCGCACAACAGATTTTTCACTTGGATATTTCAGATCCAATTATGTAAAATTTCGAAAAGCACGAATTTCGTAAGAAGTGGGCACTTTAATGAAACTGGCCGGGGCCGCACGTGAGATGATATTTTTTTGTTAGGCCATTGTGTTCTCCACTTTTTGGTTGCACAACAGATTTTTAACTTGGATATTCCATATCCAAATACGGAAAAAAGTGCGAAAAGCACGAATTTCGTAAGAAGTCGGCACTTTATAGAACACTTTTTAATGAAAATGGCCGTGGCCATGGAAACATGGATATTTCATATCCAATTATGTAAAATTTCGAAAAGCACGAATTTCGAAAGAAGTTGGCACTTTATAGAATACTTTTTAATGAAACTGGCCGTGGCCGCACTCGGGCTGGTATTTTTTTGTTTGGCTATTGTGTTTTGCATTTTCTGGTTGCACAACAGATTTTTAACTTGGGTATTTGATATCCAATTATGTAAAATTACGAAAAGAACGAATCTCTTAAGAAGTGGGCACTTTAATGAAACTGGCCGTGGCCGCACGTGAGCTGGTATTTTTTTGTTAGGCCATTGTGATTTGCATTTTCTGGTCGCACAACAGATTTTTAGCTTGGATATTCCATATCCAAATATGTAAAAAAGTTCGAAAAGCACAAATTTCGAAAGAAGTGGGCGCTTTATAGAACACTTTTAAATGATTCTGGCCGTGGCTGCACTCGGGCTGGTATTTTTTTGTTAGGCCATTGTGTTTTGCATTTTCTGGTCGCACAACAGATTTTTAACTTGGATATTTCAGATCCAATTATGTAAAATTTCGAAAAGCACGAATTTCGTAAGAAGTGGGCATGAAACTGGCGGTGGCCGCACGTGAGCTGGTATTTTTTTGTTAGGCCATTGTATTCTCCATTTTATGGTCGCACAACAGATTTTTAACTTGGATATTCCATGTCCAAATATGTAAAAAAGTTTGAAAAGCACGAATTTTGTAAGAAGTGGGCACTTTATGGAACACTTTTTAATGATTCTGGCAGTGGCCGCACTCGGGCTGGTATTTTATTGTTAGGCTATTGTGTTTTTCATTTTCTGGTCGCACTACAGATTTTTAACTTGGATATTTCATATCCAATTATGTAAAATTACGAAAAGCACGAATTTCGTAAGAAGTGGGCACTTTAATGAAACTGGCCGTGGCCGCACTCGGGCTGGTATTTTATTGTTAGGCTATTGTGTTTTTCATTTTCTGGTCGCATTGCAGATTTTTAGCTTGGATATTCCATATCCAAATATGTAAAAAAGTGCGAAAAGCACTAATTTCGAAAGAAATGGGCACTTTATAGAACACTTTTTAGTGAGTTGATATTTTTTTGTTAGGCCATTGTATTCTCCATTTTTTGGTCGCACAACAGATTTTTAACTTGGATATTCCATGTCCAAATATGTTAAAAAGTTCGAAAAGCACGAATTTTGTAAGAAGTGGGCACTTTATGGAACACTTTTTAATGATTCTGGCCGTGGCCGGACTCGGGCTTGTATTTTTTTGTTAGGCCATTGTGTTTTGCATTTTCTGGTCGCACAACAGATTTTTAACTTGGATATTTTATATCCAAATATGTAAAAAAGTTCGAAAAGCACAAAATTTGTAAGAAATGGGCAGTTTATGGAACAATTTTTAATTAAACTGGCCGTGGCCGGACTTGGGCTGATACGTTTTTGTTAGATCATTGTGCTTTTTATATTCTGGGCGCACAACAGATTTTTAACATGGATATTCCATATCCAAATATGTAAAAAAGTTCGAAAAGCACGAATTCCTTAAGAAGTGGGCAGTTCATGGAACAATTTTGAATGAAATTGGCCGTGGCCGCACTTGAACTGATATTTGTTTGTTAGACCATTGTGTTTTTCGTTTTCTGGCCGCACTACAGATTTTTAACTTGGATATTTCAAATCAAAATATAAAAATTTGTCATTGAAAATTATTCCATAAACTGCCCACTTCTTACGAAATTCCTACTTATTATGGGTGGATTTATAGTATGGTTTATTTTGCAATATTATGACGAGTGATATGCTTTCCAAATTTTAATTATTTTATATTATTTAAAGTGGCGTTTAATATACATTTTTTTTGTTGTATTTTTTAAATGTAAATTATTAATTAGACAGAGGGAGTTTTAAATACTTAACTCAAACATAAAATAAAATATTAATGCCCGAATTTATTCCAATTTCGTGCGCCATCTTTTATGTCGGAATGTAAACATTGAATAATAATAATATATGAGGTATTTTTATTCAGTTGGGTCCTTTGCAATTTATTTGGACTAGTTTTTGAATACAGCATAATTAAATACAGCGGCCCCTTTATTGGCCAAAGCAAAATGTGTCCTTTTTGCTGCGTTTTCCATTGCCTATTCGAGCATCTCCGGCGGTGTGCGATGATTTCGTCACGAATGTTTGCCTTGAGCTCGTCATTGGTCTGAGGCTTGTTCGGGTACACTTTGCTTTACAAATAGATCCACAAAAATAAGTCCGGAGAGGTCAAATCTGGTAGATCTAGATGGCCAGTCAATGTCGCCTCTTTTTAACATCAGACGTCCAGGAAATTTCCGTCGCAGAAACTGAATTGTTTGATTTGCAGTGTGGCATGGTGCACCGTCTTGATGGTTTTGGTACAAACGCCGGCCCAAACAGTCATTTTTTGGTCATGCGCAAAGGCGTTTTATGGATCTCGTGTGGGTTCCCAAATGCGGCTACTTTGCTTATTAACGCAGCCAGAGAGTGTGAAATGAGCCTCGTCGGTCATCAAAATTTGCTTCCAAAAATCAGGTTCAGTGTCAACCATTCAGGCGACTGTTTGGCAAGTATACAAATTTCAAAGTTATTTAATGTTTACATACCGAAATAAAAGATGGCGCAGTCTGTACATTCACCATAAAATAAGTTAGGACACTTTTATTACATACTTCCACATCGTGTATAATAACTATATAAAAATAATGGATATTTATAATGCTGTTCTAATTCTAACCTGTACAAATCAATCATATTTTAATACAACAATTCTTCTATATATTTGGCGATAAGGATTTCCTATAAAAAAATACACCCAGCGTTATATATGCGGACGTCGTTGTTCTTTGAACAATTTAACTTCATCATAAATAAATAGTTGGGTTCGATAACAAAAAAAAAAAAAAAAATCGAATTTTCACCGATCAATAAAAATACATTTAGTCGTTTCATGACTGGTATAAGGTATCTACCTAAAATAGAAAATATTCTTACATTATATAGTTTTTTATGTTGGTATAATCATTTTATATATATTTTCATCTCGTCCCTATATAATATAATAGTATATATATACAATAATATTATATACAACAACCACAATAAACACAATCATTTCAGTTTTATTTTTATTTTTTATATACACATTTTGGGCAAATTGTCGATTGAAAGTTATTTTCGATTATTATGATTTTCTTATTGTTGAAAATGAAAAGAATTTTTCTCGATGAAAATGTCAATAAAATTAAATTGATCTGCTTTTTGTTCGAACAATAAACATATAATTTAATTTGTTTCCATATTAATTGAAAAGGTTTTATTTTGTGTTTGCGCTCAAGATTGGACTGTACACATATAGATTGAATGCCGAAATGGGGCAAGTGGATTTTTATAATAGCACACAGATATCACATATTTTTACCCTAATAAACGATTAAATTACCTAATTATTTATACAGCTACACAAATATATCTACATATATACAAACTTTTTTCACATATAGCAAACAGTTAAGTTACTAAACTTTTACATTCAAACTGCCATAAATTAACATCTATATAACTTTATCCATATATACTAAAACTACTTTACTCTGTTATTTTCACATTTGGCACAAAACTAGGACATTAAAGTATAAATGTATTCAATTTAACAGTTTACAAAAAACCAACGATACACAACGAACTATCGGGGTCAAACTGCGATTTTTTTCTCTCAATTCAGTTGCTTGTGCTGCTCCTATACTATACTGCTATTCGTTCAAACAAATATTTGCTATCATCCTCGGAGAGTAGATACAGCTACAATTTATTATTATTTTTTTTTTTGAAAGTCTTCCATTTTTTTCCAAACAAACAAAAAGTGTTGTTATGTTATGCTTTTATGTATATGCTGTATGTACATAAATATGTTTGTAAAGACAATATATAAACGAACTGCAATATAAGAATGTTGTTTTGTTCTCCCAAAATTATTTTAAATCATATTTTAAATCAATCGAGCGTAATAAAGATGAATCGGATGCGCCTTAAGGTAGCTGTTTGCCAAATTCAATTAATCCATTCTACTTGATTTTGTTCAATAATCCCAATTAGGTCCAACATTTTTGTGAAATTGCAAATCTGGATCTAATTGGCCAACATGAATTTGGATCTTATGAAATTTTCGGTGGGCTGACGACCCACATCCGTAAAAAACTCAATTGTTTGCAATATCAACAAACGAAAAACTGTATACCGCCAAAACAATACCGGATCCCCGCTCAGCCACTTAGAAAACCAGGAGCGTTGGAAGGCCTACTCACTTGCATGAAGGAGTATCGGTTGGAACTCATTGCTCTTCATGAAACTCACTGTCCTAAAAGTAGAGACCATGTGTCCCAGAGCTATACGTTGCTCAAAAATGGAGATGATCTTGGGAATCTTGGAGCTGGATTTCTTTTTGGGCCGCAGGTAAAGAAGGCTATTTTGGATTTCCAAGCAGTCACTAACCGATTGTGTAAGCTTCACTTGCGCACGAAGTTAACCAACCTATCGAGAATTTGTGTACATGCGCCCACAGAAGTCGGCCAGCCCGAAGATATAAAGACTAATTTTACAATGACTTGAAGGATCTGATGGGATCTATACCCGAATACGATATTAGAATAGTAATTGGGGATTTTAATGCTAGAGCTGACAGAAATCAGGCGGACTTGTGTGAGAACATAGGACCGTACTCCCGACACGAAACTGCGACCGATAATATTCTTCCCACACAAACAAATATATTTAGAAACATGGATCTATCCTCGCAATACTACACGCAGCCAAATTGACCACCTGTCAATTTCTGCATTAATTCGGAGGAAATACTTTGTGGAACCTTTTCTACCTTATTCGATTAGTATATGGCGAACCGAAGTTATGCCTGTTGAATGGAAAGTGGACGCGACATGCCTCATATTCAAGAAGGGAGACCGCTTGAAGTGTGAGAATTATCGCGGTATAACTCTTCTTTGCACAGCATACAAGTTACTGTCCTACATTATATTGGATAGAATGACCCCTTTAGCGGAGGATTTGGTTGGTCCCTATGATTTCGTCCGAATCTATTAGTCAATGATCAGGTCGTTTCGCTGCGAATGATTCTATCTAAATATAATGAGAAATCTATATCTGCGTACATCAGGTGTTCCTGGATTTCCGGCAGGCCTATGATTTGATCAATCGAGAGAGTTTGTGGTCTGCTCTGGAATATCTATGGAATGCTAACAAAATAGAAACGAATATGTAGAACCGTCAATGACGCAGTTTCAATGCTGTGTTAAAGTTGAGAGCAGGCTATCGACAATTATTGCAGTTAACTCGGGTGGTCGGCAGGGAGATGCTCTGTCCACGATACTCTTTAATCTTATGTTCGAATACATCTTTCATAAAACTGAAACACCTCAGCGCAACATCTTGTATCGCCAGTCCAATCAGGTGCTTGTATATGCAACGGAGTGAAGGAAATACTTAATCCTCTTGTAGAGTTTTAAGCTTCTGTTGGACTCCAGATGATCTTTGGTTATAGGGACAATAGCACACCAGGTTTTAGTAATGGTCACTATACGTTTGAGGGAGTGTGGAGGTTCAAATATTTGGGGTCTCTGATCACTCACGATAAAAGGGGGGTGAGGATATTAAAGCGTGGCTGGCGGCTGGCAGTCATGCTTTGTATCCTCTATGGCCACTGCTAAAATCTTAACACCTATCAAGTGCCGTGAAGCTGAAGCTTTACAAAGCTTTGATCAGGCCCGTAGTTATGTATGAATGTCAATGTTGGGTATGGTACATACCGAGCTCCGGACAATATCGAGATCAGAGATCTGATGAAGTTCCCGATATTGTTCAGCTCAGTAAGAGCTCAGTGAGTACGCTGGCTTGGTCATGTTCTGCGTGCTGATTCGGAACGAATTGTTCATCGAAAGCCACCGTAATGTAGGCGCAGAGATCGCTGAAGGCGATGATGGCTCCATGGTGTTGAGAATAACTTGGCTTTTTCAGATTACCTAAGACAGTATGAAAACCATGCTCGTGATCGAAACCGTTGGAGCCAAATTGTTGATACAGTAAGGAGCTTGAAACTTTGTAGGATAGATTTTGACCAATTTCTGAAAAATATTCAAATGTATTGAAATCAAATTTCCAGTCAGAAAATTTTAATTTGTTGAGCTGCTTAGAACTTTTAAGGGTATCATCATATCGGAATGAATTTTGAGTCGTATACAAACTGACGTAAGTGGTGACCCTATTTTACCTTGACAGGATAAATTAATTTAATTGGCAATACTATCTGAGAGTTAGCCCAATTCAGACTAGTTTTGCCAGTTGAAAGCTTTTATCATATTAAAATAAGATAAATATGGTTTACATGAGCTTTTACAAATTTATCCATGTTATCCAAGATGTATCGTGTTCTGAAAAAAGCTTAATACACTTAATAAATACAAACTGAAAGATACAATAAACTTGTAAAATAACGTTCCTTTGTAGTGTGGTTTTCCTCCTGCAATCATTATAATTTTTAGGCATCATGCTCTTCTAAAAAGATAAAAATGTCGGATAACAAATAATTAATGTTGAATCGCTACCGATATGAAATTGAGCTTCAATAAATCGAACGTTGGTTCTTAATGTAAAAAAACATAGCTCAGACTAACTTAAACTATATAGATTGGATCGATATTTTTTTGAGCTTTACAGGTATCTCGATTTTTCTGATATAATAAATAAACATGAAAGTAAATGAAGCTTTCAAAAATACAAGCTATTTGCAAATGTAAAATTCACATTTCTGCATGAAATTTTACAATTTTAAAGGCGAGAGCTTGTGAGGTGTAAAGCTTACTATTTAAATACTGTTTTCACAATATACACTTTAGAAATTTAAATGAGCTTTTAAACATAAAAGCTCTCTATTTTTTTATTTCGTTTTCAGTAATTTTTTAACATAAATATTAAAGAGCTTTTATGTTGCGAGCATTTTTTTGAAAGATTTAGTGAAAGTTCATAAATAACTTTTCTTAAAAGCTCATTAATCCTTTGATTTCGTCTAATGAGGTTTAGTAATTATTCATATTTAAAAAAAAAGTTGTTGTTTTCATTGTAATTTCCATATGTAGTTAGAAAGCTTGCATTTTACTAAAAGTTCGTTTGGTCTGATTATACTTAAGTACTTGTGGCTTTATCGAGACAAATATATCTGTAACTTGTAACTTTTCCGGTGATTTCTAGTTTTAATTAACGTTTTAATCGTGGTAGTGAGCAGTTTGTTCACCAGTTCATTTGGATGAATTGTCAATCTTGAATGATATCTGGCACTGAACTCCCTAATTTCTTCCCGTATTGTTGGGACCTGTACGTCTCTTTGAATTATATCGTTTGACACGAACCGTGGTGCGTCTAATATGATCCTTAGAAGTTTAGACTGGAATCGCTGAAGTATGTCTAACTTCGAGTTGCAGGCCGTTTTCTACAGCTTTATGCAATACGTCCAGATAGGTTTTATTATAATTTTATAAAGCAAGTTTATACAAAGTTTATTTTCAATCGAGAAACTTCAGTTTCTGCATATCAGCCAATACATGTTTGACAGTTTTATTCCCAATTGCTTTCTTTTTGTCCATATATGTTTACGCCGAGTTAGACGTTTGTCGAGCTGAATACCTAATTATTTTACGTCATCAGCTTGAGGTATATCCAGGTTATTCATTTGTACTGGTGGGGAATGTGGCTCTTCGCATTGTAAATGTTACATGCTTGGGTTCATTTACTTTAATTTGCCATTTATTCATCCATACTTGAATATTGTTTATATTCTCCTGTAAAACTTCAGTCACTTTGTTGGGGCCTTCATGTGACGAGAGTACTGCCGTGTCATCTGCAAATGCTGCAACATATATTTGATTGCTTGTTGCTGTATCTGCGGTATATAACAGATATTATACAGATAATTGGGCGGACAATTGTATACTGTCCATTAGATACGATGTTAATATTCTGTAAAATCAAAAGATTCCTTGAATACAGTAGAACAATATCGTTTTTCCTCAAACGCTTCTTTAATTACTTGTACTAGTCTATGGCTACCTGCTCTATTGTTGAGTGCTCGTCTAAATCCAAACTGATGGTACGGAAGCAGCTTCTTCTCCAGCAATATATAGGCTTTAAACGCTTAAGCAGTCTTTCAAATAATTTTGACATAATTGGTAACAAACTTATCGGTCTGTACGACGTAATTTCTTCTGAGGGCTTGTGTGGTTTTGGTATTAATATTATTTGTGAAACCTGCCATTGTATTGCAAAATATCCAGTTCGAAGTAATGCGTTGAATAAGTACGTTTGAAATCGAATACCTTTATCTGCAAACTGTGGCAAAACTTACCCGGTGGTGTATGGGTTTAACTCTCTCAGTATCGCTGTTTTTACTTCGAAGATGGGAATCTTCGTGATTGTACGATTCATATGCAACGGCGATTTCAATTGACTTTGTTCCTGCCAATACCTCAGTCTTTTTTTCAATATTTTTAGCTCAGGGTGGTTGTTTCAGCTTCTTAGTCGCTTTCCATAATGAATAGTCTGTGTTTTCAGTTGGGGAGAGTCGTGATAAGTATGCTTGAATTGATTGGTTTTTTTCATTGAGCAGCAGTTCTTTTAACTGTTTGCTTTGTTTAGCTTCCGTTTTGTATCTTTTATTAGTCGACATAGTTGCCATTGCTGTCTGTAAATTTCTGTAAATTCACTAATTGTGTCCCCAAAGTGATTAAGACAGGCGAGTGGTCCGACGGCAGGTCCAAATATGGCGTCGCTTTAATATAATTTGTTGCGATTCCTTTGGTGACGCAGAAATCTATAACGTCTGAGATTTTTCTCCTATCACTAGGCCAGTAAGTAGGTTCACTGGTTGATAGAAGATGTAGATTATTTCTTTGAATTGATTTAAATAACGCTCGGCCTCTCGTTGTAACTTATCTTGATACCGACTGTTGGTATTTCCCATTAGAATCACTTCTTGCTACAATATAAAGCGGTGACCCAAATTGTTCCTTTTTTTTGCATGTTTTGATGGGCAGTATACGACCGAAAATTTGTATAGGACCTATGGTCAAACTTTTATTACTACAGTACATAGTTGCTTATATATGCTCCTCATACTTTTCCACGTCATAGTGTTTGACTATGTTTTTGATTATAACTGTGGTGCCACCATGTGCTGTGCCATCAGGATGGTTTGCGTGATAGATGGTGTATCTTGGTATTTTTAAGAAACTATACTGTTGGTGTTATGCGTTTCGGAAATTAGCATTGTATCAATTTCTTGTTCTATCAAAAAATTTGTAACTTCTTGTCAATGTTGTGACAAGCCGTTGGCATTCCAGATTGCTAGTTTAGAGTTTTGGTCATTTGGAGACAATGGTCGTTAAAAAGTTAAGGATAATATCCATTTTGACCATTAACTTTTCCGTCATATATTCCATCCGTTGTGTTGGAGGACTGCTCAGGCTGCTGAGATTTTGAATTTTCCGTTGAATGGTTTTCTTTGGTATGATTTCCTTCCAAAATTTGACTTTTAATTGAATCTTTCAGTTACTCGCATATGTTGCTCCACTAACTAATTGATACGTTGGATTATCGAATTTTCAGCGGGTTGCGACTTCTGCCCAATTGTTTTTCTGGTAGGAGGAAATCTGCGGGCTTAAACTTCTTTGTAGACGCTGCAACCTTTATTGTTGGCTGGATGACTACCATGTGTGCCCTCATTTCACCTCTGTACTCCACTTCTTCTTTTCACATTGATTTGTGAGATGTTCACCTGTATACATTTCACACACCTGGGTTTATGTTTGCAATACGATTTAGTATGACAGTATCATTGACTTATAAAGGGTGCCCCAAAATTAACTCAAGATTTGAATTAAATAGAAAACACAGTTTTTAGTCTTCAGATTGTGATTTTTCATTGAACCATAAAATACATAGGATAGGGTTATATATGGAATATCACATCGGGCAAATGGCCTCCACAGCTTTGCTGGGACATACGCACTCGTTTATCGAAATTCTCCATGACCTTTTTACATAAATGTGGCTGAATTTCATTGATGCAGCGTTTAATTTCCTTGTTGACATAGACCTTTGACTTCAAATGACCCCATAAAGAAAAATCTAATGGTGTTAAATCACAAGATCTAGGGCGCCAATTCTGGTCCAAGAAACGAGAGAGTACATGACTAGGGAATGTCTAATGCAGTAATTGAATTGTTTCATGGGCTATATGGCATGTGGCACCATCTTGTTGAAACCACATGTCGTCTATGTCAATATCATCCAACTGAGGCAGAAAGAAGTGTGTTATCATGTCGCGATATCGAGTAGCAGTTACACTTACTCCACTTACTGCTTGACCAGCCTCATTTTCAAAAAAGTAGGGTGCAATGATGTCTCCAGCCCCTGACAATCACATGTGGGTTCATCAAACAAAGCCATCAAGGTGAAAATGTGCTTCATCGCTTAGGATGATTTTTCTCGAAAAATCAGTATCCACATGTTAATGCTCAATAATCCATTCAACGAAACCTCTTCGCTGTGCATGGCCATTAGGCTTCAGTTGTTATGTTAATTGAATTTTGTAAGCTTGAAGACACAGATCTTTAGTGAGTATACGCTGCAGAGATCTTCTTGAAATTTGCAATTCTTGTCCACGACGTCGAATTGATGTTCCTGGATTTTCACCAACGGGCTGCTTCTATATTGACATTTGAACGGCTTGTTTTTGGACGACCAGAGTATTTAGCGTCTCCAACTGATCCATTCTCCTTGAATTTTTCAATTAATCTCTTAACTGTTGACGAAGTTAAAACACTATTCCGACCATATTTTGTTTGACATTTTCGAACTGCGGCTGCCAAACTTTCATTATTTTTAAGCTTCAATAATGAAAATATGTTGTTCTATCGTGTAACGTCACATTTTTACTAACCCTAACCTCTCAGCTGTCAATTTTTTTTATTTTGGGGTTGCCTGATTGAATGTATCCCCTTATTAGTTTCACTCATTCGAAGCTCCACTTAAATAGTGGGAGTGGCTTTTTCGTACCACTTTGCCGTTTGTTGCAGATATTAACAGCATCGTGGCCCAAGCCTGTTATTTCACTTTTCAAATCATCAGTGTTAATTAACGGATGTACGTTTCTTATAACAAACATGACAGGCTTTATTTACCTTCGGTTGGAATGAATGGAATTTTGTGTTTCGCTCCGTCAGGGCTTTAATGACAGCCGGGTATGTCCCGGTATCTTTTAATTGGATTTTAACCCAGTCGAATATGTTTACAGTTAGTTCCTTTAACAAGACAGTTAATGGATTGATTTTTTACACGCCCGACACAAATATTGGGCAGTTAATAGTATTTTTGTTTGGGGTGGATCTTCGACTTCCTCGGGCAAACAATTGAAGCGTGTTGACAAAACATTTTCGCTAATCAATAGTCATTTATCTTCATTGTTTTCGTTTGTTGTTAGGTTATAGAGGACTGGAGATATGGACGGCGTGGACACAGAATGCTCAACTCTTGACGTTGTTCCGATTGTGGCAATAGTTGTGGTGTCAATGGGTATTATGTATTTGGGTGACACCGTAGAGGTATTTGTTTTTTTAGATGATGTCATATTTTCTATTAATTTTGGATCAATTTGTGTAGCTTGAAACGAGGTACCTGGCGGAGTTCGTGGTGTTTTTGTAGTTTTTATAAAGAACTCAGTCACTACAATGTGTAATGACCTAAAACCTAGGTCATTATCACTTTATAATGTTCGATCACAATGTTTGCTGTTCAATGGTTGAAACTTGACTGTACATATGTATATTAAAAAGCTTTTAATCTGTGGACGTTTTTAAAGCTTTTTTAAATGAAATTCAATTTAGTTGAATTTTTTAAAAGCTCTGTTGCTGTAATCAACATTTAAAAATTTCTCAACAGTTTTTTTTATTATGCACGGAACTTAATTTATCCATAAAATCGAAAACACTCGGAAGCTTGTTGAAAGCTAACCATAATGCAGTATATTTTAAAAATTGCAATACGCGGTTCCAAGACAAACTTTTTACTATACTTAAGCCTAACAAATTTAAAAATGAACACCAAAATTTATACATTAACGTTATGTGTAACACGAGCCAATTTAGCTGAGAAGCAAAACAGTTTCCGAACAGCAACCAAAATTATTATTTATCGACATTTGGAACACATAAATTTTGTATTCTTTATCCAACTGTTTATGCCTGAATTCTGAGATTTTAATATCGAAAATGAAAAAAAAAATTGTTTTGATATTTTATAGTATGTAGCATGTACAAACAAGCTTTTATCGATACTAAAATAAACTAGCGTTTTTGTTTGACAACACACCACACACAGCGGGTGGATATATATATATCCAATTTTTGCCTTACACATATTTTATGCTGTATGTGGCAAGTTTTTTTAGTATACATACATACATATATCCCCCACTACACCAAAATACCTTCTGGCAAACAAATTCTGCTCGACCAAAAATAAAAATGAAAATTATTGAACATAATATACTTTTTATATGTCGGCCCAAAGTTTCGTCTTATAAATAATATACAAGTTATGTTTGTAGATGTTGTGTACAGGATTATAAAAACATGCATCATACACAGAATTATGTCAATTTTATGTTACATATTATATTATTATATTACCGGATAAGTTTTAAACATAAAACAACAAGATCGCCAAAAAAAAAGCTCGTATACATTGATAAATGTTAAGTAGTTTTGTACTTTTGTTAAGTAATCAGTGTAATTAAAAATGTATTCGTAATTTATATAGAAAGCATATTTAAAGTTACTTCTAAAACTAAAATGACAAAATAAATTTTGTGTATGAAACATGAAAAGCGTTATGCAACCACACAAAAAAATTCAATCAATCTATTTCTTCTTCGTCGTCGTCGTCGTCATCGTCTATTATATGTGGTTATAATCCAAATATAAGATGATTTTCAATTAAAAACGAAAATTATTGGGAAACGAGCGTGATATACACACAGCAAAGTATATAGTAGAAAAAAAAAAGCTCAAATCTATTCCGGAAATTGAATTTTATGGTAAACCAATAATCTCTTCTGATTATAATTTTTATTTTTTTGAATTTAATTTAATATTTTTTTTTTTTTATGTCGTCGATTCGTTTTCGAAAATCTATTTCTTCATTTGGTTGTGTCGTTATTTTCGGTTTTCCAACCAAATGAAAATTGAACATTTATATGTGTGTATAGTGAAAAAGCAAAAATCCCTCGTCTCGATTTCTTTATTTTATTTTCTGTATGGGAATTCAATGTTGGGAAATTTTTGTGCTTTTTTTTTGTATGTTTGGTATACGATTATATTTAAAACTGATGAATACATTTTGGTATATAGTGTGATTAATGAATAAAAATGCAAATTGAAACAGTAATTCCTATTACATACGAGTGTGAAATCACTTTAATTTTAGAATTGAACTATTCGGCAACTTTACAGACTTTGTGTATAGACAAGGACTTATAGTAGTTTGGGCTAAAATCTATGTACTGTCCTTGTTCAAAAATTGATATAGACCCTTTCGTACAACTTTTAAAAGCTTTTGATTGAAAAAGCTGTGGTAAACCATATTAATTATGAATTCACTTTACTTTTCGTAACGTCTCCCAGCTGTTCGTCGCTCGCAGTGTATTGAATCTCGAACATTTTTTCTTCATACTTCTCCCGAATAAAATGATACCTTGCGTTAAAATGTATAAGAACGTTTATGAAACTCGGGATTTTTTATAAGCCTTTTCGCGCTCTGATTATCCATAAATAATGTAGGAATCTCCTTTACTTCTCGAATCAAATCGATATACAGTTGCTTCGGCCATATCATTTCCTTGACAGTTTGTGCCGCTGAAATAAATTCAGATTCCATCGTTGATGTCGGTTTGTTTTTCAGAACACCAACTAAAAGCATCTGTATCAAGTATAAAAACATAACCGCTGGTAGATCGTCGTGAACTTTGATCTCCAGCATAATCGGCATCCCTGTAACAAGATAACGAAAAACTTTGATGGCTAGTTCTATATAAAATACATTTCGCAGCAGTCCCTTTGATGTATTTAAAAACTCGTTTAAGTGCTCTAACGTGTGCAGAATTGTCCATAAACCGACTTTCGACTTTTAATTTAAAACTGGAAGTTGACCTGGGTTAGCGGGAATTGCCACTGGATTGCTATCTGACATAACGAATCTATGAAGAACCTTGTATGCATAGTTGTTTGTGAAGAAAATTATATATATCCATCCCGTTTCGTTTCAATTTCCATTCCCAAGAAATATTCAACTTCACCGAACTGAATTTTAAATTGCAAATATAGTTCTGCTATCAGCAATACAGTTTACAAAAACACAGGGATTTGCTTTTGTATGGTACAATCCAAAAACGTTTAAAAATGTCACACATTTTTGGTTACAGCAACGCGAAGTTTGCGTAAGGCTGTACAAACTCTTGATGAGATTACACACCTTACCGGATCCATCATTATACCCAAAAAAGCAGTTTTTATGCCAAACTGTTTAAAAATCATAATGGAAACGAATGGATGCAAAACGTACCACTGAACGTTTCCAGGTAATATACGCCATATTGTTGGGTAAAACCATGAATCACCAAACGTACTTTGTATCGTTCAATTGATGTATCCTTTTTATATTTAATTTTATATACCCAACGGTTGTCAATTTAATTTTATATACCCAACTTCATCGATGTCGTTTGATGATGTTTCATTCGTAGACACTTCAAAGCCATATTCGTCCACACTCGAACGGTTTAATGTTTCATTTGCATTGTTACCTGTAATGCAACATTCAGTAATGGATTCTCTAAATTTTACAACGCACGATATTTCAATTTGGTTATTGAGCGCGTATTTTATACTCGATATCCCTTGGTACATTCAGCGTTCCCAACTATGAAACCCTTATTTCCCTTTTTGTCGAATTTCCTGTGACGTTAATTTGGTAAATTAATAAATACTTCCGATTCGGACATTTTTAAATGTTCAATACTATAGGGTTACTACCAAACCACAATTCAAAAGGTGATACACCTGGAACTTGGCTTGGACCACTTCGATTCATTGTATATACAGTAGTGTTTGCTGCTTTGCCCCAAAATTTAAGAGACATCTGCTTCGCACGGATCATAGTTTTAGCTGCTTCGATTATAGTACGCGTTTCACGTACTGCCCGACCATTCTGTTGCGGTGTGTACGGCACTGATGTTTGATGTCGAATTTCACTTGAAGATAGAAAACTCTCTACTTCTTAATTGATTTATTCCGCGTGCCATTGTCAGACCGAAGAATTTTTAGATCACAACCAGTGTCTGTTTTTTCAACATGATGGTAAATTTCTTTAAATGCTGAAGCATCTAGGATTTATTTTTCATAATGAAAACTTGCACATGATTCGAAAACTCGTTTTTAAACAAAACGAAATATTTTCATCCTGAATGCGATATCTCTGTCATGGGGCCACACACGTCTGTATGTACAACCTAACCGAAGCGTGTTACTATGTTGCTGCTTCCAGGAAAGGATGATCGTTCTTCAATTCGTTTTGCCGAAAGGTTATATTCATGGATTTCAAAAATGATGCAACTTGATTAATATTTTGATGAGCCAACCGTTTCAGAGCTGTATTTGCTCGATTTGCATCTTGATTATTTCGAGGGAATATTTTAAATAGCATTTTTAATAATCTTTCCTTCCGTATTCCCACTGCAACGACATCGTTGTTCTATCGTCGTTGTAACTCATAACTATTTTTGTTGGACCGAAAAACATAAGCCTAAACATAAGCCACACATTGGGACCTACCGAAAGGTATGTAAGAAAGTCTTTAATAGAGCCACAAGTACGAGAGAGGATCCAAGATTGGGACGACTATAAGGAGGACTTAAAAGTATACAAAAAAGAATTAAGGAAAACCCAAAGTAGGTCATGGAGACTCTTCAGTGATAAAATGGAAGAAGTCTCCGAGACCTCTCATTTTAGGAAGATACTGTCTACTAATCCAACCAGTCCCAGTTATTTAATTAAACCGAACGGATCTTGGACTGCTTCTAGTGAGGAATCATTGAAACTTCTGATCGAAACCCACTTTCCAGGAAGCTTGGACGACTCGACAGAGAGTAGTACTCATCGAGAAACACATTCACTGCACATAGAAGATATCGTAACTAAAAAATGGACCCTATGGTCACTTGATGGTTTCAAACCTTATAAATCGGCTGCTCCTAACCGAATTAGTCCAGCGGAAATTCAAAACAACTCGTCGTTTATTCTCCCTCGGCTGAAAGTAATCTTGAAAGGGTATTTAAAGTTGGTCTGTATTCCACGGAGGTGGACATAGGTTAGGGTGATCTTTATTCCGAAAGCTGGTAATAGCTAAAGGACTTTCCAAAAGATTCATAACTCTATCATCCTATCGGTTGAAAACAAGAGCGCCTTTAACAATGTAAAGACGGAGGCAATTCTGGACGGATTGTCGCTTCATGGGGTGGACTACCCTGTAAGTGTGTTAATCATTCATAGTCTGGGGAGCACGATGGTTAACTCGGAGCTGGGAGAATCCACCATTAAGAGGTGGGTGGTTAAGGGAACCCCGCAGGAAGGTGTCCTGTCCCCTCTTCTCTGAAACATAGCAATCAATGGGTTGCTGTTACAGCTGGAGAGATTGAGTGATCGGAGTGATTGCTTATGCAAGTGACGTAGCGATCAAGCTGTCTCTGGTAAATATTTAAACACGGTGAAGGAGGAAATCCAAAATGTACTCCTAATCATTACGAGGTGCACCATCATATGTGGACTGGCAATCACCTCGTCCAAAACTGAACTGGTACTCTGTACTAGGAAATATAAAATATCGGTAGTAGATCCACCTATCTTAAATGGCATAGGATTAGCTTTTACTGATAAGGCAAGATTTCTGGGCGTAAGTATTCGTGCAGAAACGCCATGGGGAAAGAGATGGGGCCTGACGTTGGACCTGGTACACTGGGTATTGACTGCCATAGTAAGACCTATACTTATATATGGGGTGAGCGTGTGGTGCACTACAGGAAGGGGATCGAGAAGGTGCAAAGAACGGTCTGCATGCTTATAAGCGGGGTCCTTATAAGCGGAACCCTTATAAGCACCCCACTTTCAGCCATATCTCAATGATTTGTCTATACACACAGGACGCTCGACGATAATTAGATCGCTACAGGTACCGGAAAGGGCAAATTTGGGGAGGCCTATTAAGGCCATCAAGACAGTGCTTAAAAAGGAAGCAGTAGCATTAGCAAATGATTTTTGCATAAGCTGTATGGATGAGGAGGAGGAAGAGACGGTAGGCCACATCCTATGCCCATGTCCGGCTTTGGCACACAGAAAACATAAATATATGGGTGGATTCTTAATGGACAGCCTTTCTGATCTCGAAAACTGTAAGGTGCGGATATATCACGCTACATAAGAAGATCATAAACTGGTTCACATAAGGGTAACAGGGAAGTAAGATCCTTTGGTATCACAATGGACCGTCATCGGTCTAAGTGTGCCATAGCAGCCACTCAACATAACCTAACTTAACTAAACCTAACCTATCAGATGATAGATGTAATCAGTAAGTTGTAATATTAAAAATTAAAAAAACAAAAACATTTACATTCCTGCATTTGTTTTTATTAGCATTATGTTCTCAAGTTCAACAAACGTGAATTAAAGCTTCAAAGAGCTTTCAGGTTATATCTCTATTTTATTATTATTTCGTGGTTATCTTGATAGAGTGATGATGGTTTTTATAATACCAAATTGATGTATATTTTACGGGTCAGTTAACTCAATTGAGCTTTATCATATTTGTGTTCTAGGACTATGGTTATATCTATGTCTCTTATACAGAAATATATTCGAACATAAATTGCATCAATTTGCATCTACTCATAGCCAATTAAATATTGAAAAATCTTCTTCCTTTGTTTTATATTATTTAATTGAACATAACATTTTCTAGGAAGTAACTATTTAGAACATCAAATCCAGTACTGTACATATAGCCATAAGTATAATAATTTAAATTTTGAATTTACTGAAATTCCTATACCAAAAATGTATGTAACATGTACAGATAGATAGATAAACAAATAAAATATTTTAAATATTTATGAGATGTAAAAAGCTCTTCGTTTTGTATGTACGATAACCGGAAATGTATTTTTTCTCCATATATATATATATATATATACCTATACATACCTTTAATTTACCATTTATAAAATGTTCTGGCGTAACTAAAAAATGTATTCCAATTGTAGATGTTTCTAAATTTGTTAATTCATCCTTAACAATTGGATATGTCCGTATATGATCGTATGTGGCTGGTATAAAATTTATTGTCCATGTTAAATTTGCAGCCGGCTTTGAATATTTCGATGTGCAATTACCCCGTAATATTTCACCCGATTGATATTTTGGATCAATCCCCGTTACTATTGGATTGTATAGTGGCACATCTGAAATATATATTTAAAAAGAAATAAGACTTTTTTTCTTAAAATTATTATTATTATTAAGGATAAGGATATTAAAAATTTATTAAAATTAAATCTCTTATGCAATAACATTTTTTTTTCGTTTTAGAATTCAATTCAATTTTATGTTATGTCTTAATTATTGTTAATCGTTTGCGGCGATATATACTTAAGAGAAGAAATAATCGTTGGCACTCAAGAAAAAGAACACAGCTAAAAAAGGACGATAAAATTGAATTATTAATTGAAGTGTTAAAATTCATCCGTTTTAAATTGCGAAAAGGATTAACAAATTCATTAAACAATTAATTTTTTGTTGCTTTGTTTTTTGTAATTATAATGGAAATGTGATCCAACTCGAAGCTTTTACTTGCGTGACGCAATGAGGATGAGAAGTGTGTTTTTGTTTAACATTTACATGTAATTTGAAATTTTTATGGCGGCTAAAGCTTACACCTTATGTTTCTGCAAGTGGGTTTGTTATGGTTATTTGTTTTTTTTTTAATTTGATTCAATTTCTATGTTTTAAGAGAGCTTTAAATATAAATCGCACATTTTCACATTAAGGGCTATTTATTTAAGTAAAAGCTCAAATAAGAAATCATTTGAAAATATTGGGTAGAGATATGAAATGTGAATTAAATTTAAATAATTTTACATGTGTTGTATTTAAAAGCTTTAAGTATGATAGCAATTTGTAGCTAGATCAAATAGACTAACTCATTCTAAAAATTCATACGTTTTGATTTATTTTAATAACACAAACTTTTATGGAATAAAAGTTTAATGAAGCAATTGGTAAAAGTTTTTTATCAATCATTTTTGTCGAGCTTTTAAAAATATTATTTTAAAGTTGGCTGGAACCCGAGCAGGTTCCGCACTCAGAAGATTCTATCACAATTAGCAAACTGTAACAGCTTAAATCAGGGTAGGGATGACAATTGATCTACATTTATAGATCTATGATTAAGAAATCGGGACAGCCACAAACAATATGAATGCTGTCATCGCCATCTTCAAGACAGTGATCACACAAGGAATCTTGAACAAGTCCCATTCTTTGTAAATGGAGTTTTAAATGGCTATGGCCAGTCAGAATAGCGACCAGAACTCTCAGTTGGTTTTTCTTCAAAGATAGAGCAACATTTGTGAGCCTCGCAGATTATAAGTTCACAAATGAGTAGTTAGCCACATCGAAGCAGAATTCTGGAAACAATTTGTCATTAACAATATTAATTTTTGGTATATATGAACTGAATAAATTGTAGATTAGTTTATCAGGCCGAGAGCGTTCCAAGCACCAATATACCGCAGGCGAAAAGCAAATATAGAAGACGAGGACATAGCATCCGTAATAGCTTTACAAGTCATACGTTGTATGCTATTATGCTAATTTTATTATCAGCATATCAGACTCCACGACTGCCCAAAAGCTCTTCTACACTGCCAGAAAATGGATGCCTTTTGCGTAATTTAATTTCTATATGACATGTCCAGGAGAGTTTACTGTCCAGAATGACACCAAGATGCTTTACTGTGTCGGATCTAGCGATCGTTTCTCCAGAAGGCAGCTCTTCAGTATTCCTACGTCTGGTGAAGTTTATCAGACTAGTTTTTGATGCATTAACGTACAACCCCTTATCTAGACACCACATTTCTACAATTTGGAGAGCGCGTTACGTTAAGTCTGATAGTACATTAAGGTATTTACCCTGAACGTGCCTACAAGAAACTCCTTAATACTAAGCGATCTTTCAATCCTCGTAACAAGTGCATGCAGCGCATTTGCACATGATCTCCCAACTCTGTATGCATGTTGAGTGCTCCTGAGTGGGATGACAGATAAGTGATGATCCCTAATATATCTGTCAACAACTCTTTCCAGAGTTTCGAGAAAGGTTGAAGAAAGACTAATAGGGCGAAATGCCTTGGGATCGGTGTAATCCGCCTTCCCAGCTTTCGGGATGAAAACAACTTTACTCCTGCTCCAGGACTGTAGAACATATCCAAACGCAAAGCACGCTTGACAGAGTTGAAGTAAATGTTCCTGAATTAGGGGAAACCCATGCTGTAATTCAACAGGAAAAACTCCATCTGGACCACCTGATTTATTAGGTGAGAGGGAACACATCGAGTCGGCCTGAATCATTTCTAACCAAGGACCTATTATGTCTGGCGATCCCAGAGATACTATTAATTTCTTCACCGAAGCTAATCCAAGAAGTCCTACGAGCGGATCTCAGCATTTTCTTATATTCTTTTTGAGCTGCCAAAAAATAGTCCCAATCAACCCAAAGGTTAGATCTTTTGGCTTTATTTTTGAGTCAACTATAGCAGTTTTCCTCAGTGTTTTAAGATCAGAACACCAAAACGGCTTATTCTGAGATTTTTGCTTGGTAATAAGAGGACAAGATTTTTCGAAGGCTGACGTGACTGCATGCGTCAAAGATGAGGCTAGCAATTCAATGTCCTTAGTCGAACATATCTCACCCAACGACACCAGCCGAGGTTCCAACTCAAGAGAGAATAACAGAGAGAATAATTAGGTAAGAGTGGCCATCCTAATGGACTAGCAGAGAGACAAATTGGTCCGTCACTGTACAACTTTTGAGTTACCTCCACTTCACTCGTTGAATCATGCTGAGCTTACCAAGAACCACCCTGTTTACTCGCATGTACCCGATGAACAGTGTCTCGTTATAGCCACCACGACCATACCAATATGGTGCTGTCAAAGCCATATCAGTTGGCCGGATCTAAACCGGTCAATTCTAGTCCAGATCTGCCTGGTTATTGCACACAAACTAGCGTTAGACCATATGACGTTCATTTCTTTTATGGCTTCTTCCTGAAGCAGCAGTTTACATGAAGCAAACAGTATCTTTAAATCCTGCCTGCTTTGTGCTATAAGGCGTGCTGTGCCCTTGCGAGCCAGCTCATCTACCTATCTGCCAGCATACATCCCACCCACTTGAGCTGTCATGTCCGAGTGATTGCCCCCGGTCTGACGTTGCAAAAGGCCCTTCTATGTCCAAGAAACAATTGAATATTCGTTATATTCAAGTGATTTCTCAATCGGGCCAATAAGGCAATGGGGAGCTGTTTCCACCGATCCTCCCTTACAGTATGAGTGGTAAGATCCCAACAGCTCGGCCGGCTTAATTGAGCCCCTGATGTAAGGATATGGTTATAGGTCTAAAGTCTTTGGGATAGCAATAAAAGCTTTTTCCCGTCTTAGGTATAAATATTACTTTTACTTCAGTCCATTTACTAGGAAAGTACTAAGCTGCCTTTGAAGATGACTTCCAGCCAGGGTAGGGTTTTGGTCTAGATTAATATTATTGGAAATCATCTGAGATTTTTTTAATTAGGTTTTTTATTAAACTTGATACTATAAGTGCTTACGATTTTAAATATTGACTGACTATACCTTAACAACTCGGGTAGAATGTTATTTGTAAAGCACGCATATCCTTTTTAAAAACCTTTCAGATAATTTTACTGATTTTAGTATAATCGAGCTTTAAAGTTTTTAAGTAGCAACAATTTTAAAAATTGGAATTCAGTAGGCTTAATTGCTTCCGTACAATTTAATCAGCTTTAATGATAAAAAAACTGTCGGATTAAAAATTTAAATTATATTTATCAACTACCAGCTTCACAATAAACAATAAATCAACAAACAAGTTTTTGTTTGTATCTCATTAATCTCGTGCACACTTACACACAAACACACACACACAGACCAAAAAAAATTATCGCATCTGCAATATTTAATCATCTGTAATATATAAAATTAAAAAAAAAAAAAAGTTACAAATAAATTTCCACCAACATCGGAAAATAAAAACTGGGTTTGCTACAATAAATTATCATGTCCAAACATTGAAAAATAATCATAATCATAAAAATTAAATTTATGTTCTTGCACATAACATCCCTATATATAGCAAGAGCACAAGAGAGTATATACATATATGTATACAACAGAGACTCCACTTGTGTATGTTATGTAATAATTATTTTCATTCATTATATTATGTTCACGTCACAAAATTGTAAAAGCTCTTCCTCTTATGCTCGTATATATACATATATATGTATGTATACGTTGGGTGGATCTTTGTTATTTTTCGAATACATGTACACAGTGTGTGTTAAATATGTTTCCAATGTAATTAAAAATTAATTAACTCTTATCCTTATGTAGTACAAACTATATATGTAGGTATTAAGATAGTGCTGAGTCAACTTAATTACAACATTTCTATGTACATCGAAAACAATATATAAAAGCTCGAACTAATGTAAAATACACGTCGTGTTAAACATTTATTTATTAAATTAATCAACAGGATTGTTAACATTTCTTTGAAATGACAGTGTAATGTTATTATTTTACCGATTCATACGAAACCTTTTTAGAGTGTGTTTTGTTTGTGGTAATGTTTGTTGGTCGCCACTGTGTACAATTTAGTTAGATTTTTTTTTTAAATGAAACGGTTGGAACCTACTGAAGTTTCGCACTCAATGCCACAATGAGCGCACGGTGCAAGCCAAGAGGATCTATCCTAAATTGCAGGAGCGTACTGCAATCTTAGCAAACTGTAAATGTTTCAACCAAGGAATGGATACTAACTGATCTACGTTCAAAGAACCGAAAGAGAACACTTGGGATCTAGCTGCGACAAAGGCCAGACAGCTGCAGAGGTAGTGTAAACAGTCGTCCACGTCATCTAGGCAGTCGTCACAAAGAGCATCCTGTGCTAGTCCAATGCGTTGGAGATGAACGTTGAAACGTCCTTGGCCGGTGATAAGTGCGACCAGAATTCTGAGTTGGTTCTTATTTAAGGACAATACATATTTAGTTATTTAGTGAACCTCAGGTTAGGTTCAATAATGAATTGTTTCACCTTTCGACAGCTAGGAGTAGAACGCTACTTAATTTCCAGTTCAAGTAAAGCGAACTTCTTAATAGCGTCAATACCTCCGTTGAAGGATAGTGGAATTGCTGGTTCGGGGCCAACAAATTTGCTACGTGAACCAGCTTTCGCTAAAGAGTCAGCGTCCTCATTTCCCTCAACGCCACAATGAGCACCCACGTGATCCTTACTCTCGTAAATCAAAGGAGATTAATGTAGTGCTTGCAATCTTTGACCAGTTTGGACACAGTCAAAGGAGTAATGAGGGTATTAAGCACGGCTTTACTATATCTTTGCAGATAATAATATCCCTCCCTAAATCGCTAAACTGAAACGCCTCAATAGCACTATGGGTAAGTGTAATTAATTCAGCTTGAAAACCCGTGCAGTGTTTACCCAGACTACCCGAGAATCTTAGCTCATATTTAGGACAGCAAAATCTAATCCTTGCACTGACTTCCGAACGAGAGCCATCCGCAAAAAAAAACTGTCGACTCAGATAGCTGTCTATAGAAATCCTGAGATAGCCACCATTTTCTCGAAGAGAGAGCGACGGAGAATGAATTGGTGAAGTTAAATTCAGGCAATAGCCTATCATTCACCATTTCCAGCTCCGGAATATGTGATTTAAACTTATTAAGAATCTGTCTATGCCATGTACAAGTCCCGACTAGTTAGACTGAATAAAAATTTGTGATTGTTTGCTACCAAACTTATAATCATGGCTGGTGATCATCGATTAAAAGGTTGTATTGAAATACAGATACAAATTCCATAAGAAACAAATAACTACATCGCACCTTTGTCTATGTTAGTGGCAATTAAATGAGCTCACCTGCTACAGCTATAAAAATTTCGTATATTTTCAAACGCAGTTCGTGGAGAAAAGTGAAACCAAGGAAATTGATATGTTACTGAAGAATGAAATAACGGCAATGTACATGACTAACTAAAGGTGCCGAAGATCAAACCTGACACTCAAGCGTCAGTAGATCCCGCCTTTCCCATTCACGGACCTAGGCTTCCTGAAATTATTTTGGATAACTTTTCTGGTGATTCGATGAAATTAACTGATTTCATAAATTCTCTCGTACACAACAACAAAAACTTATCCGACATTTTGGATTTTGTTGGTGAAAATTATCCGGTACCACGACAATTGCTTTTTGATCAAATTGAAAATCCGAAAAGTATCGCTTTCCCTCGAATATTCAGTCTTTAACCCATCTTCAGAGATCTGTAGAGCATTGTGACGACTTTTTAGTATACCTTTCGAAATTTGATGCAGATACAAGGATGAAATGCGATTGACCACTCACCAACCTCAACAATTGCTGCTTATGATGTAGTCAAAAAATTCATTAATACAAGATACATTAAATTGCAGAGTGAGCCAGCTGTTCCTTCTTTCAAATAAAGCAACCGCAATCAACACTGCAAGGGGCCAGACAAACAGAATCGTCCCACACGTTGTCAACAAAAATGTCGTCATCAACCTGTCGCCACCACATTTTGCATTTCGCCAAGAGTCACTTTATTTTCAAGTGAAAGCTATTCAAGCCGTATGGCTATAGTATGTGCCTCTCCAGCAGAACATGCCATGTGTGCCAACGCATACACCATACTATGCTACATTTAGATGGTGTCACAACGCACAAAAAAGCTGGAAAAGTGAACGAGGCGTTAATGCGAATTATGCTAAACGCAGGGGGTGGGGGGAGGGGCGCCAAACCTCAGTACCAGCGGATTATACCACCAGCGCTCGTCAAATCAGTTGGCTGATCCGGACATACATATTTCAATATACTTTGAGCTATTATCAGTAGGTCAAATTAAATTGGCTTTTCATCTTCCAATCCTGGGTAATCTCAAGAAAAATTCAGAGCGCTCCAAGCTTATCCGAGAATTTGGTATTTATACGGCATAATCGAGTAAGGCGATTTACGACCTGATTGAACGATTTTGGAAGGTAGATGAAATACAAGAATGTACCATGCTGTCATATACACAAGAGATATTGATGGCAGATTTATTGTTCGCTTGCCGTTTAGGGAAACTCTGGCTTCCCTTGGTAACTCATCAAATATGGCATAATTACGAGTTTCAGTCTAGAGAAGCGACTAATGAGACATCCAGAATAATGAACTCTAAATCACATGAAACAAGTCCGAGAAGACAATATTAATCGAATCAATTACTATCTGCCATATCACTGTGTGTTGAAGCCCGACAGTTCTACCACTAAATTGTGCGTGGTTTTCGATGGGTCGGCAAAATCATTCAATAGCAACTCGCTCAACGATTTACTCTCAGTAGGGCCTGTAGTGCAAACTGATTTCTTTTTTACTCTCTCGTTTCAGGTTTCACGCCTACGCTGTTAGTGCCGACATCGTCAAATTCTATAGACAAGTTGGCGTGCAAGATAAATTGGCATTGTAAAATTCCAACCGCTTACCAGCAGCTAGCTCTGTCATACAAAATGGCTTTTATGTCGATGATTTATTGACTGGCGCAAACTCCTGTAGCAGCTCGAATATTCGACTCACCGATATTCGATTCTGCCACAAACAAAACAATTAGTGAAATTCAAATATAATCCAACTTATTTGAATTAAGCGTTCACTAACCCCATCACATATCAATCTATCCAACCAACACTATCCAATAACCGAACCATTACTATAAAACATTTATAGTAAAAACCATCGCCATCCAACCAACATCACCACGAACTAACAATGTTCGGTGATGCAATAAATACCCACTGCACCACATAAGTGCAATGTTCACCGTCGCCGGCGCATGTGTTGTAAAAACACAAAACGAAGACGAAGGCGACGTCACAAAACAAAAACAACACAATACAACATATTATCGTCCATTACGTTTTTGTTTATCTCTGGATGACAATCCAAAATTTATATTGTGGTGGTGAAATAATATTAATAAAAAAAAGAATTAATTTAATCATAAAAATAAATGTAAAATAATTAAAACAAATTATAAAAACAAATTAATGAATTTTAATAATAAAATAAAATATAATAAATAAACAATTAAAATCAAAATAATATTGTGTGCAATTAATTTGAACCCAAAGAAATCCAAAATTGGTGACTTCCGATCGTGGATAGAACACGCAGTCCACAACATAATAATTGTTTCATATATAACCAAAAAAAAAAAAAACATAACCACACATATTCAACGATTTCATATCATCAACACGGAGATCATAAAACATCACAATCATCATTGCGGACACACAAAAATAAAAATCGCAGACCAACGTGGGATTATTGAATTTGTTTTTGGACACGAAAATTGGACAATTGGTTATCCCACCCACGCAACGCGGGACACCGAGGGACGACACAACGGTGAAGCGACCGACCCTCACCGCAACACGACCAGGAGCAGCGGCAGCAGAAACAACAACAGCATTGAGTGGCAAGTTTTTTTTTATAGATAATATTTTTTTTCTCTTGCAATTACAATTTTTAAAATTTTTATTTTTTGTTTCTCATTAATATATAACGTAGAATCACTGTTTAATTATAAAACTTTAACGTAGAATCATTTTTATTTTTTTTCAAACTTTAACGTAGAATCATTATTACTGTACATTTTATATATATTTTTTTCACCACCACGTGCACACCCATCCATAGTCTCACACCCTGGTGGTTTTCTCGCTATTTTTACATTTATTTTTTTTAAATTTCAACGAGCCCCCCCAATATAAGGTAGGACGCAAGGAACTCCATATTCGGGGGTATCTCGCATCGGGCGTTAAAAAGAAGGAGCATCCCGGCCTTCAAACCATTCACTACACGGTAACCATTCCGCTTAATTTTTCATTTTTGGTCAACTAATTTTTTTTACACGGTAACTATTCCGCTTTAAAATATTGTATTGTTGTATTTTGATTTGTTTTATTGGTTTGTGCAAAAATGTCGGACGATGAACAAGATCAACAAGGTCCAAAAATAGAGATCGCGGCATCACATCAGCGAATAACAATACAACCTTTCTGGCCACAAAGAGCAAACACATGGTTTCAGTTCGCCGAAATACAATTCGGACTGCAAGGTATAACAGCTGATAAAACAAAGTACCTGCAAACATTATCAGCCTTGCAACCAGAAACGTGCGATGTGATCTCGGATCTCCTCCTCAATCCGCCGACAACCAACCAATACAACACATTAAAGCAAACGCTGCTAGAACGACTAGCACCATCGGGCGAACGTCAGCTGGAACAATTGCTTTCAGGCCAGCAATTAGGCGACCAAAAACCATCTGACGCGTTAAGACACATACAAACACTGGCTAGCAACAACTTTAATGAAAATATCATTAAATCTTTGTGGATTCGTAACATGCCGGAGTTGATTCGGATAGCGCTGGTGGCACAGCCCGAATCCTCCACGACACAAATGTTAGCCAGAATTGCCGACAAAATGTTTGATGTCATAAACATCAAATCTCAAAGCGTCAGCCAAGTCAATAGTCCATACCGGCAATCACGTGAACGCAGTGGAGACAGAACTCCCCGTTCAACACAAGCACCAAACACACTCGAAGCAAGACTGTCGAGAATCGAGTCTAGACTCGACGGGCTACTCAGAGGTCGAAGCCGTTCGCGTGGGCGACGAGCTCCCCCACGAAATCGAACCCGCAGTCCCAGCAACAACATATACCAACATGGTAAATGCTGGTTCCACACAAAGTTTGGTAGAGCCGCCAGAAAATGCACGCCACCGTGCAATTTCACCACGTCGCAACCATCGACGTCCGCGGCCGCCGCAAAATTGGACATTGACCAACAAAAAAACTATTAGAGTCACGGGTTGAGAGCAACATGCCTCCCCTGACCACAAACACACCCTATACGTCACGTTTGTTTGTGTACGATAGACACAACAAACTCACCTACTTAGTCGACACTGGCGCTGACCTTTCGGTTATTCCAGCAATGAATTACAAATTGAAATATTCATTAGCTAATCGAAATTCAAATCTAGTCTTATCGGCTGCCAATGGTTCAATCATCCACACGTACGGCACAAAATTGCTTAACGTGGATATCGGACTCAAACGAACCTTCACGCACGCTTTCATACTAGCTGCAGTGAATCGTCCGATCATTGGCGCCGATTTTCTAAGCAAATTCGGACTACTTGTCGATGTAAAACGCAAACGGCTGATTGACCCAGCTACAAAGCTGTCAATAAACGCCACAATGGTTCGTGTTAACACACCAACACCGATCCATTTCAACATCGACAACGGCTACGGCACTCTGCTCAAAAAGTACCCACTACTTACAGCAGAGCCGAACTACAAAATGCCAGTCCGACACAACGTGGTACATCACATCGTCACGGAAGGCCATCTGCCCGTGTCGAGACCACGCAGACTAGATTCGGTGCGTCACAAAGCTGCACAAGCAGAATTTCAACATATGGTGGAATTAGGAATTTGTCGAACATCGACATCTTCCGTCTCTTGTCCATTACACATGGTCAAGAAGAAAGATCAAGACTGGAGGCCATGTGGGGACTATCGGCGTTTAAACACGGTTACGATACCGGATCGCTACCCGATACCCCACATTCAAAACTTCACCATGCACTTGCATGGCTGCAAAGTTTTCTCCAAACTTGATCTCATCAGAGGTTATCACCACATTCCCGTGGCACCTGAAGACGTTTTCAAAACGGCAATCACCACACCATTTGGCCTCTTCGAATACACCCGAATGCCATTTGGATTACGCAATGCCGCACAAACGTTTCAGCGCTTCATGAACGAAGTCGTTCGAGATCTCGACTTCGTTTTCGTCTACATAGACGACATTCTTGTGGCATCTCAAACTGAGGAACAACACAAACTCCATCTGGAAACACTTTTCCAACGACTTGTCGAGTTTGATGTTCACATCAAGAGCTCAAAATGCGTCTTCGGCGCATCCACTCTTGATTTCCTCAGCCACAAGATCACCGCTAATGGCATCCTTCCGTCACAAGACCGAATCAATGCCATTAAAGAATTCCCAGCTCCAACCTCAATCAAAAGTATTCAGCGATTCATCGGCATGGTCAACTACTACCACCGATTCATACCAAAGCTCGCTGAAATACTCAACCCAATTCACAGCCACCTGGCAGTACTACTACGTAAGCCCAAAACCGCCAAGAACTTCTCTTGGCCTGACGAATGTCAACACGCATTCACGTCACTCAAGGCTGAATTGGCACGCACAACACTCTTGTCTCATCCACTGAGCGACTCAAAGCTCAGCATAACTACTGATGCATCAAACACTGCTGTCGGAGCAGTCATGCAACAGTACAACGACAAGTGTTGGGAGCCCCTAGGATTCTTCTCAAAGAAGCTCTCGGATGCCGAAAAGAAATACTCTGCATTCGATCGGGAATTACTCGCAATATATCTAGCAATCAAACACTTCAGATATTTTGTCGAGGGTCGGGACTTCACAATTTACACCGACCACAAACCTCTCACTTGAGCAATTCAGTCTAAAACTGAACGCAATCCAAGGCAAGCACGCCACTTGGATTATATTAGTCAATTTACCACGGACATCCAGCATGTTCAAGGTACCGAAAACGTTGTCGCGGATACACTTTCGCGCACAACATCAAACGAAACGGCCACAGTCGAGACTCACTTCGACTGCAACAAGATCGCACAAGCGCAAAAAGCAGACTTGGAACTTCAGAATTTACTTTCTGGTTCTGCTTGTCACGCCAGTTCATCACTGAAACTGGAGCTTTTCACACTACCTGGCCTCGAAATCTACTGCGAAACATCTACGGGTGCAAATCGCCCGTACATCGCAGAGCAACTACGTCGAACCATCTTCGACACACTACACGGTATCTCACATCCTGGTGTCCGCGCAACTCGTAAATTGATTACTGCTCGATACTTTTGGCCCAGCATAAACAAAGACGTGACCCATTGGGCACAAGCATGCTTATCTTGCCAAAAATCAAAAGTCCAGCGACACACAAAATCGCCTCTTGGACAATTCGCCATTCCACCTGGTCGATTCGAGCATATTCATTTGGATGTCGTAGGACCACTTCCTCCATCCAATGGATACTCATACCTACTCACCTGTGTCGATCGTTTCACTCGATGGCCAGAAGCGTACTGCATGAGCGACATGTCTGCAGCAACCATTGCCACCACATTCGTTCAGAACTACGTATCACGATTTGGCGTTCCACTTGACATCACCACTGATCAAGGAACCCAATTCGAGTCGAAGCTCTTCTCGGAGTTAACGAAACTCCTCGGCTCGCATCGGATACGTACAACGGCTTACCATCCGCAAGCCAATGGCATGGTCGAACGTTTCCACCGCCAGCTCAAAGCTGCTCTCAAGGCCCGAGGCAACACAATTCACTGGAGCTCCGAAGTACCAATCGTTCTACTTGGTATTCGAGCAACGGTTAAAGAAGATCTGAAGTGCTCACCAGCTGAAATGGTTTACGGTCAAACCATCAAGCTACCCGGTGAGTTCTTCGTCGAATATCCTCTACCGTCTCCATCCACAACTGACACAGTCATCGACCAACTCCGCACCACCATGCAAAATATTATCCCCACGGCAACAAGACCAACGAACGAAAACAACATATTCGTTCCAAAATCGCTCAACAATTGCGATTACGTCTTTGTCCGGGTTGATAAGGTTCGAACTGGATTACAATCTCCATACGATGGGCCATACAAAGTTATACGCCGCTTACGCAAGCAATTCATTGTCTCAATCAAAGACAAACACCACTCAATCTCCATCGACAGATTGAAACCGGCGTACGGTATTCTCAACACAGCTGATCAAATATCAGCCAGCAAACGATATAAAACCGTCCGGTTCACCGTATAACGTCTCAAAACCAACGGTTTCTCATCTGGAGAGGGGGTACTGTAGCAGCTCGAATATTCGACTCACCGATATTCGATTCTGCCACAAACAAAACAATTAGTGAAATTCAAATATAATCCAACTTATTTGAATTAAGCGTTCACTAACCCCATCACATATCAATCTATCCAACCAACACTATCCAATAACCGAACCATTACTATAAAACATTTATAGTAAAAACCATCGCCATCCAACCAACATCACCACGAACTAACAATGTTCGGTGATGCAATAAATACCCACTGCACCACATAAGTGCAATGTTCACCGTCGCCGGCGCATGTGTTGTAAAAACACAAAACGAAGACGAAGGCGACGTCACAAAACAAAAACAACACAATACAACATATTATCGTCCATTACGTTTTTGTTTATCTCTGGATGACAATCCAAAATTTATATTGTGGTGGTGAAATAATATTAATAAAAAAAAGAATTAATTTAATCATAAAAATAAATGTAAAATAATTAAAACAAATTATAAAAACAAATTAATGAATTTTAATAATAAAATAAAATATAATAAATAAACAATTAAAATCAAAATAATATTGTGTGCAATTAATTTGGACCCAAAGAAATCCAAAACTCCATTGCACGCAGGCCAGACAAATGAGATCAGAGATAGCATAGATAGCATCGATTCTTCACTCAGGCGCCAATACTCTTCAAAAATGGTGCTCAAACTCAAAGGCGGTACTACATGACATTCCAGATTCAGAATATGAAAAAGTACTCAATGGCGATGACAATTCCTTCATCAAAACTTTGGGATTATGATGAAAACCTGAGAAGGACGTTTTCAAATTAAACGTCCAATTTTCTCCAGACGAACGTATAACAAAACGCAGCGTGCTTTCGGAAATAGTTGATAGTCCTCCTTGGAAAACGATTCATTCAAAAATTATATCGACTAAAAGGCGATAGATCAAGCTCTACCTAAACGAACCTCCATACCGAATGTTTACATTTACGGGGATTAGACGTTTCGCGACATATTTTTGATGACATTGAGGAACCAAAATACATACAATTACAGCAAAAGTGCTTACGGTGCGGCAATTTATGTATATACTTTGTTATCTAGACGGTGGCACCTGGGTTGTTCGTCTCTTGTGCCGCTCCAATATACGTAAATAGAGTCGCTCTGCTCTCTCCTATAGGCATTTCATAGCAGAATCACTACTGACAAAACTAAATAGAAAACATCTGCTTGTGGGACCTAAGACATTACTGTCAACTGTACGTGATCAGTTTCGGCCAATAAATTTGTAGTCACTGCGTAGGTTGCGCCATACTTCGACCACGCACTGCGTCACTGCTTGATGGGAGATTGACCATCGGAGCGTGTAAAAATCGCATCGGTATTCTACAATACCGCAATGGACTTTTGTGGTTCGGTTTTTGTTCATCACAAGATTTGGGGTAAAACGCCAACCAAAACATATATCTGCATTTTTTTCTGCCTAGCTATCCTCTCATTAAGTGCATTTTTCAATGCATTCTCGATTTTCATAAGCACCAGGGAACTCTACAAACTTTATTGGAGCCAACTCCGAGTTAAACGCAATTTACCGAAAGCTACAGTCCTACGAAATTGAACTTGGAGATTATGACTATGTGCAGAGATGACAACATCAACTGGCACTTCTATCCTCCAGATGCTCCTCATTTTGGCGAACTGCATGAAGCTGCAGTCAAATCAGCCACATTTTTAGAGTGTTATTTTTTTGTTTTTTGTTTGTGGTCAAGTTTGTTGCCCGCCAGTGTATACAATTTAGTTAGACTTACAATTAAATGAATATATAGCTTTTTAAAAATACAATTTGGATTATTTATCGCTTCGTATAATTTATTTATTTAGTTTTAATTACAACAAGTTATTGTTTCAAATAATTTATGGATTTTTATTTTTTTATAAATTCCAAAATATTTTAAAATTCTAGCAACCAAATGTGAAACATTTTATTGTTATCATACTAATACAATTAGACATACATAGTTGAGTTCTTCTTATATACATGACAATATATATATGTACATTTGTACATAGATCTATATGTGTGTCCAAACATGTAAATTGTAATTTCGAAATAGAAAATTTATGTATGTGATTCAATTTTTATCCCAAACTATTACAAAATTTTAACTTTAAAATATTCTTTACGAAAGCACGACAGAGTTCGACGACAAATCATAAATGTGTATGGCGAACGACGAAAAATTGGAAAATCGTAATATAATCTAATCAACCGATATTAAAAATATTTTATCGCGCTTGCCGGGTGAAATCATCACAAGAAAAAATTTAATTTTCATCTCCGTTCGTCTCGCGTGCGCCCTCTCCCCCCTCCATGTTCTCATTTTGATTACATCATTCGGAAAATTCGCCGAAAACAATAAGGAATTTTCATTTTGAATATAAAATAAAAGTAAATAGAAAAAATTAGCTTGACGTTAACAATGTTTTATTGAATTTAAATGACATTTCTGTGTTGTACTTATGTTGTTGTTGGTATTCTGTTATCATCGCGTCTCACATTTTATCAATCGTGATTGAATTTAAAGCGAAATTAATCTTAAGATTTTGATTTAAAAAAAACAAAAAAACTCAAAGCTTTTTTGCTGTGCTTTGTGTATATATGTACTCGTATATACATAATATTGATTGAATTATTTTGAGTTTGAAAGTTTGGATGTATCGCTGGGTTAAAATGTCGATTTATAATTTAGCATTTTTGTTCTTGTATTGTGTGTGTGTGTGTGTGTGTCGTCGTCTTCGTCTCACTATATACATTTATATATGAAATATTGAACATAAATTGCATTTTTGGGTTCATGATTCGTTGTGTCTTGAAAATCGATTCGACAACATCTGTTAGGAAAATTAATGGGAGAATTTTATGCTTTAGTAACAACATCGATATATAATTATTGTTGTGCGCTTTCTAAAAAGATTACTCGAGAAGAGATATTTTGTAATCATATTTATATAAAGCTTTTTCGGATTGATTAGTAAAATTAAAAATGAAGGTCGCTAATTTCGTCGTTAATTTGCATTCAACATTGGCACCATATTGTGGCGCACTCTATTATCTTGTTAGGCTAGAAGTGTTTTTATTTCAAAATATGCGAAAACTTTTAGCATAGTGAGGTAATTCGCAGCATCACAGTAAGTTTGATTGATTAAAAATATAAGAGCTTATTAGTTTTTTGTTTAATAATTTAATTAAAAATATTCAAATATTTTAGTCTAATGGTTCATACGTAAAATATGAGTATGTACTTTCTTTGCAAATGGCCGCTGAGTAGACAAGTCGTGCTTTTGCGATGTCAATAAAATATTAAATAATAATTTATTCAAATGACAGTGAAGTTTATACTAAAATTCATAACAAAAAAGGACGCACTGTTAAATTTGGCAATTTTTCCAATTGGAATTTTATTTATACACTGAGAAAAAATGTATCTTAAAAACAAAGGATTCTACTTTAATTTAAAGAATTTTTGCCTATAGATTTTGCGCAAAACTTTTTTGATTTTAACTTAAAGAATCCGAAAAGTTTAAATCAAAGTTTATTTTATCATTTGGAATAAGCTATTGTGAAGTAAAAACAAAGGATTTGTTCTTTTCTCCTGAATGTTATATGGCAATAAAAATAAAGCAATGAAGATTTTGATTTTAAGGTTATCGTATTTTCATTTAAAACATTTTGAACCTTTGTTTTTCTTCTAAAAATGTTTCGGCTTTAGCTCAAAGAATGAAAACTTTTGAAAATTATTTTTCATTAGGTTTTGTTTTGAAGGACTGTAGTGTTGTTTCCAAACATACTTTCAAAGGGTGGTTCCAAAAATGATTTGTATCCAATTATTTAATAAAAGAAAAATGTTTATTTTGAAATTCGTTTAATTATAAAATTTGAATAAAAAATACAAAATAAAATTAATACATTTTTAAATAAAAGTTAAATCCGTTCCTCTTATAATTTTTCATAACAATTAATATTATATTATATCATTCTTTTAGTCATTGCGATTAAAGAAATAGTACAACTTTTTTACAAACCAATTGACGGGTATTCTTTAGCTCTAATAACCTTGCGGCCCGTACTCAAATAACAAAAATTGACCGGCAAGCTATACTTATATGTAGGAAGTTAATCAACATTAAATCATTAGAAGGTTCCTTTAAAACCTTATAAAACCATATAAACCTTTAGGGTAATTCTCAAAAACATCGTCGGTTCCATCTAAATCAATAACTTCTAAGGTTTTTACAGTAAATTCGTGGACATCCACCAGGAAATTAATTGTTTTTTGGGACAAGCCCCATGTTGAAACCAAATTTCGAAATTCAATGACTTTGGTTAAATCATCACCGGGCTTTATTACCGTTATTGTTGATAACAAAAACTCGCTGTCCATTATATTGGTTGTAATAGGTTGACTCTCGCTGTCATAATTACAAGAGGCATTACTCTCGTTTTCGTTCATGATGCTAATTTTTTCAAAATAATGTACTCTAAAAACTAATGAACGCAGCAAAATAATTAATAAGCGAGTGCACATTATACATTTTAAAGATGTGGAAAACATAAACATTGTAAAATGTTATCAATCACAGAAAATAATATCCATTATTCATTTTTAATTTTACCACGAATAACACTATTTAGTTAACTGTTAACCAAAGTTTGAGGCGCATATTTGAGATTCTATTAACATCGATATTGCTTGGTATAGTCACAAAATAATTTGAATAATAAGATAATTTAATTAGAAAAATAAAAACATGTAAGTGTTTCAATCACAAAATCGATTTCCTTAAAAAAGTCAAGTTAATTTTCCAAATTTTTAAACAATTAACACCAAAATTAATGTAAATGAAAAATTGTAATTTATGTATGCAAACACTTATACTATACACTTTAGAATTGCAAAATATTTATAAAATAATTATATGTTTAATGCACTTTTAATTGATACACGTTATAATATTGACGACTTACTGCTGATCGGTACAACATGAAATGGTAAAACTTGCTCACTTAACAGTAAATTTCATAAATAAATAATCAAAACATTTGTAACAAAGCAGTAAAACTTTAGTTGAAGTATTCAAGATTTTGTCACTGCAGATATAATTGGTTTTAAAAGTTGAGATTCTTTTATCTAAAGAATTGAAAATCCTTTATATTAAATAATCATAATTTTAAGAAAAGCTTGTTTTGAACCAAAGTACATATCCTTTGAATATAAGGATTTTATACATTTCACCTCTAATATAACGCCATGCATTAAACATTCGATAACAAAGATTTTTAATGTTTTGAAATAAATGGTACTTTCATGTATATTTTCTTTAAAACAAAGAAAATTTTGCTAAAGAACTGATTCCTTTGAAATAAAAACTCAAATTTTTCTCAGTGTACTAAAATTTGAATTTGAGGTATTTTGTAAATTGTATGCTGCTGATTCTAGAAATAATTACATACTCTCGAGTACATATTCCGATAGCTTAGAGCAATTGCCACCTTCGTGTCCATATAGGTCTCCATATAGTTCATCAGAATTTAATTTTCTTGATCATACAAATTCAAAATAGCCTAACAAATTGAAAAGATAGACCAGTACCTGGAGACATCTCTGGGTTCGGCGGTACAAAATTTTAAAAATAAATCAAAATCAAGTAACTTTTAAATTCCATAAACAAATAGAAAAGTTCATCAGAATTTAATCTGATTGACCACAAAAATTAAAGGTGGTCTAAACTAACCGGGAATATACATGAGTACCCGTGGACATCTCTAGAATAGGCAGAGAGTAAAAATTATTAAAACTGGTTTAAAATAACGAAACTTCAAAATTTTGTGAAAACCTAACCCGCTCAATTTAAATTAATTCCTATGGACACGAAGGTGGCAATTGCTCTAAGCTATCCGAATATGTACTCGAGAGTATGTATGTATTTCTAGAATCGGCAGCATACAATTTACAAAACACCTGAAATTCAAATTTTCGTATAAATAAAATTCCAATTGGAAAAATTGCCAAATTTAACAATTCAATAGTGGAATAGTTGTATTCAATTTAAATAAGTGAAATATAAACATTGAGTTTTGAACAAATACATGTCAAAATTAATCTTAGAATTTGTGTTAAAAATTATTATAACTGTGTTCTGCTTCAGATAAAACATAAGGTTACAATTTACAAAATGTTAAACTAGTGAGACAACAACATATAAAAAAAATTAAGCCAAAGCTTTCAACATGCCGCGCCACAGAAACATCCACTATAGTCTACGCCGTCAGTAATTTCTTCAACTGTTTACAATACAGAACAATTACAATTCCAGATCCCACCGACTATGATATCATGGTCCAATACTATTGATTGAATTATTTTGACTTTAAAAGATTGGATGTGTCGCTGGGTTTAAATATTGATTTATAATTTAACGCTATTTAGCATTTTTTGTTCTTGTATTGTGTGTGTATGTGTGTGAGTCGTCGTCAACACATTGGCCGGATATTCAATTTAATAATGAATATTAGAATTTATTTTAAATAGGTTGAAAAGCTCTATTATGTCAACATTTCGTATAAATCTGGTTCCTGGAAATAAAGGCATTGGTATCTTTTCGAAAAATCTTATAAAATGACAGCTTTAAGTGAAAAGTTTAATTTTAATAAAATTGTTAAAGTTTCAATTTCATTAATTAGTAGCTTCTTCGGATAGCCTTGAATTAAGAGATATAAATTATTTTAAGATGTTAGAACAACTATAAATTTGGATGTTTGTTTCAAATTTACAGCTTACAAATAAAAGCTCTGTTTATTGTTGTTTGATGTTGAGCTTTGGTTGATTAAACATTTCGGAGCTTATTAGTTTTATGTTTTAGAAAATCTTTATTCATAGAAAAGGAAAATAATTGAAAAGCTCAATAGTTATATAATTTTTTCTTTTTTTTCTAATTCATGTAACAAAAAGCTCATTAATCCAAATCGAACTATTCCAAAATATAAGAGTTCGTCCTAACAATTTCAGATCAACATAAAATATAAAAGTGTTTGAAGTATTATTTTCAGGCAGATTCACATAAAATTGCTAGCAAAGCTTTAAATCAGAATAATTTGAAAAATTCTATCTGATTGAAAGATATAATTAAATTAAATACCTAGTTTCAATCGTTACTTCTAAGATGGATTTAAGTTGTATACTTTGATACTTTCCTGACAGTTTAACCGAAATGAAAAGTTCATTTACAATTTTTTGTAACAAATTACTTCCCGGATTAAAAGCATTGGTAAATAGTAATCTGTTAAAATAGATTGAGAATATCATTGAGATAATTGATATTTCCAATTTTTGTTAAACCAGTTGAAAAGCTTCATGTTTATTAAAATTTTTAATGTTAGTTCGATCAATTTCAGACTGGTTTATTTGTCAAAATCAAGGTAAACATGTTTTGAGCATCGCTTCTTCAAACAGATTAACATAATTTTGGAGCAAAGCTCTAAACTGGTTACATATTGGGGAATATTAAATTTAATAATGGATATTAGATTTTTTGATCTGTTGAAAACTTTCATAATGCCAAAATTTCGCATTAGTTTTTTTTTTTCAATAAAATTATTAAAGTTTTAATTTCATTAATTAGTAATGTTTCTTCGGAAAGCTTTGAATTAAGGCATATAAATAATTTTAAGAGTTTAGAACAAATAGAATTGGATGTTTGTTTCAAATTTACAGATGCTTCGAAATAAAAGCTCTGCGGTTAAAAATTCATTATTTTGTGTTTCGTTTTTGCTTGACGCTTTTCTAATTCTTTCTGTTTGATTATCTAATAATAGTATGTTGTTGAGCTTTGGTTGATTAAATATCTAGAAGCTTATTAGTTGAATGTGTTAGAAAAGTCTTTATGTATAGAAAAGCAAAATAATTGAAAAGCTCAATATTTATATATTTTAAAAAGCTCATTAATCTAGATCGAATTTTTCCAAAACATAAAAGTTAATTCTAACAATTTCAGATCAACATAAAATATTTAAGCGTTTAGAGTATGGTTTTCAGGCAGATTCACATAAAATTGCAAGCAAAGCTTCGGAGTAGTTTTAAAAACTATATCTGATTGAGAGATATATTTGAGGAAACTTGAATTAAATTGTTGTTTTTAGAACACAAATGTTTACTCAGTTTTAACCATTTCTACTAAGATGGATTTAAGTTGTATACTTTAAAACTTTTCTGAAAGTTTAACCAATATGAAAAGTTCATTTAAAAATTTGTGTAACAAATTACTGCCCCGAATAAAAGCATTGTATCAATTAGTAAAATCTTGGATGAAAGCTTGAATATCAATATAGCTTTTTTTTTGAAATAAAATTTTTATTTCGTGTTATTTATGCCCTTTAAGAATTACAAAAAGCTCGAACACAAACTTTTATGATTTATATTTTATAGTTTAAGGAAGACGACAAAACCTCACTGGACAAAATGTAAAATTCAAAAGAAGCTAATATCGCTTGCATAATAGATAATTAAATTTAAAAACTGTTAAAGCAGCCACACCGAGCATAAACAAGTACCGCAGCATAAACAAGTACGAGTATTATCCATTTGTTATTCCAAAATAAATCTCATTTCAATTTCATTTAATCGCGCAACAACCCATAATATAAGATTGATTTAAGATAATCGTATATGTATATTTTGCGAAAGCTTCCCAAATTTGAAAATTTGTTTACACGTAAACGTAATAATAATAACAACAACACTACGTAAACATATGTATATGTAAACACAGACAATAACAATTTCGTATAAGATACCGGATTTTAATATATTCAGCTGCCTATTGTCATATCAATCCGCAACTGCCTGAGTTTTTATTTATGTGTGTGTGTGCAAAAGCACGATATGCAAATTGAATAAACAAATTTACTTTTAAAGCAGCTTTTTTGTATAATATACATTTTCGTGTATGGGTGTATATATATATATATATATATATATATATATATATATATATATATATATATATATATATATATATATATATATATATATATATATATATATATATATATATATATATATATATATATATATATAATATACATACACACTTATACGTATTGTTGTTTTTGGAATTTATTTTATTTATTGTAAGTTGAACATTTTATTTGATGGTATGTATGTATGAAGACATAGGGATGGTGTATCTATGTATGAATATACAAATAACCAAACTATAGATACAACAACAAAAGCTTTTATGAAAGATTTTTTTTCCTAATGATTTATAGTTTTTTTGTGTATTATGATTATGATAAGATGGTGATGATGTTTGATAAAAATACATATTTGTCAATTCAGTTGATTTACATGTAATTTTCCACTTGTGTGCGATAACGGGTTGTGATGTGGGTAAGGATCATTATTATACATACATATGTATAAACAAAAAACAATTTCCTTAGTAGCATCTCGGTGTGTCTGTGTATCTTACATATATGTAATCCTTGTTATAATTTTTATGTTGTAAAATAAAAAATTACTTCAAGAGTTTATTTCCCGTATAGCATAAAGCACAAACAGGTTTTATGCTATTCGTAACATCTATATACATATGTATGTGACATATTCGTATTATATAATAAATAAACCTACCAACAACTTCCAATTCTCCAGATACTATGGTTGTGTGAAATGATGGTGCATCAGCAGAAATTTCACAACTATATTTACCGGATATTCTTGGCTCCACTGATATTAAAGTTATGTGACTTTCGTTTGATTGTGATCTCTGCAACGAAAAAATAAGATAAGAAGAGAAATTTTGTTATTAATAATATTTTGTCGCTTTGTTTGTAGTGCTTTTAAGTACACATATATTCGTGTGTGTATATAGCACGATAGCTTTTATTAAGTAAAATTAATTTATTTAATAGTTGCTCTGGAAAGTTTTACGTGAATTTAATATATATTTTTTTTCTTCGTTTTAATTTCTCGAAGAGCTTTCAGTTTTTTTTATGTATATGTCTTTAGTTCTTTTCTATAAGTATGTACTACTGATTGAGTTAAGTTTTTATTATAGTATTATTTTAAATCATATAACTGGAAAAAAGTTTGTCTTACACTTAATTTATGCTTTGATTCTATTAAGGTTTATAAATTTGTTTTGTTTTAACTAATAAAAGCTCACATATCTGAGCATATGTATATTAGTTTCTAATGATTATAGAAAATTTCAAAATCCAAGTTTTATCAAAAGGTAATTATTACATTAAAAGCTCCATAATAATCAACAATCTGGCTCCAACGGTATCGATCCTGTACTTAGTTTTCATACTTTCTTAGACAATCTGAAGAAGCCAAGTCGTTCTCTACACCGTGGAACCATCGTTGCCTGCGCTTACCATATGGTGACTCTCCTCTCAGAGTTTGCTGTACGTTTCGTTCCGGATCAGCACGCGGAACGTGACTAAGCCAGCGTACTCGCTTTATCATGTACAATATCTGGGATGTTCATCAGATCTCTGATCTCGATATTGTACAGAGCTTGGTATGTGCCATCTGTTTGCGTTTTGGGCCGTAAATCACACGCATGACTCTTCTCCAGGGATGGGCGAACTAGATTATTCTATGAAATCTACGAAGTTGTCGACACGTCGGATATTACGTAGATTACTTTCCCGTTTGCACGTGTGTTTTGTTTAAGGGTAATTCAGTAATCGTATCGGAAGAAATTATAGAGTTATTCAAATTACGGGAAACACATAACATACTAAAACTTTGGACATATATGTTGAAATAAACCAAACAGTAGCTTTAATTAAGGAACATTTAGTGCACTAAAGGTTCGAATTGGTCCAAATTCCAAATTAATTACCAATTCATTTAGAATACATATACTTTCAACAACATTATCGTATCCGCCATTATTTTTCAGCATTCTATTTTTACTACTGCCAAATATTTTTGAAAACCGGGAGGCCCAAATCTTTTGCCCTTGGAGTAGTCCAAACTAGCCTAATCAGTGTACGAACTCCGGATGTTAGTATGAATATTTTCTACTAAAATAAAAATTATAATGCTTTTTAAAAGCTTCTGCAAATTGTATTGGTCATTGTGTAGAATGTGTCAAAACCTGCTCTTGAGTCCATCACTGCAAATCGCTTTCTAAATCATAATCCTTTTTCAAAATTTATTTAGCGGGAGCATTGTCCTCCGATATTTGGCAAGATGCAATTCTTGACCTACTAGTTGTTTCAAGTCCAAATTCACGTACGTTTTGTCATCTATCAAAACACATCCATTAAATTTTGTCAAAACTTGGTCATAGAGCAATGTGGCATGTTAACGGACAAGTTCAGGTTATCTGAACGATTTATGTAGCTTTTAATTAACTTGGTAGCTCTTATAGCCTTTTTGAACTCGAACTCGTCTTACCATGGAGCGGGATGTATTCAATTTTTTGGCAAGGTTTTAGTCAGAGATTCCTGGATTATAGTTATTTAACATATACATATTTTTACCATAGTTATGGCATATGTTCCGCATTTTTTGAGCTGAACTTTATTTGTGAAACCTTTTTATTTTTTTAATTTTATAATCTCTACTTGTTCTGGGGCTCAAGGCTCTCCCGGCTATTTAGCAGTTCGCTTATTTGCGTCCTTGCAAAAAGTTATCAATTTGTATTGTTTTCGATTTGTGTTAGAGTATTCATGAAATAATTTTTTTGTATACTCGTAGCTTTCTATACAAAACGAACATTCCTATATTATTCTTTTATTCTGCTAAAAATCCTGAAAGCTCCATAAATATATTTTTAATTCTATTTTAAATTTATAAATTTTTCGCGAACACAGCACTTTTTGTTTTTTTATTTAAAAAAGTTATTATAAATAAATTTATTTATTTTAGCATATATTTTTTAATTACTGGACAGGACACACAAAAATAAAAGCAAATGTTAAAAAAATATCCAATTTTAAATTAAACAAATGCATAATTGAACATGAAAAACAATTATGTTTGTTAACAAAACGCACAAAATTAAATTTTTATATTTGTTATTTTTGTGGATTTATTATTAAAAACTAATAAATAAACATAAATAACAACCATTTTTGTTTTATGATTTTAGTTTATAAAATTTAATTGTTCGATAGTTTTAATTAAATATTTATTTACATTAAAATTGGTTTGATAGATTTAGTCACCAAGCTACCGATATTAAAAATTGAATGTCAATCAATATTTGTAAGGATATGAGCTTTACATATATTTACTAATAATGTTTACTCCTACACACATATGTGTGTGCCAAGAGCACAGACGCTTCATTTCAACGAATTTTACAACTCAAAATTCTTGATTAACTCGTAAAAATTGTTAAAAATGTTTTACTGGAAATCAGCTTTATCTGCTTATTATTTATTAAAACGTAATAAGCCCTGTAGCAGGGTTTGTTGTTAAAAAAAATCTGCCAAATTATTAAATTCGATTTAAAAGTTTATAATTTAAGCTTTAAAAGTAAAATCACAATTTTAAAATATAGCCGAAGCCGAGTGCTAAGAAGTTTAAGAACGCTTTAAAGCAAATCAGGAAATTTTGACAATGGTGACTTATGGTGAAATGTTAGAATGTTAGTTGAGCTTTAAGGAATAATAAGAAATTAAATAACGGAAATTAGTTTGAGCCAGTTTTTGTACGTATACTATTAACACAAAATTAATAATATTATATCCAGAAAAGCTTATGAGCTTTAAGCTTTTAGCTTTAAAATTAAATTCGAAAAGCTTTATTATTGACAAATTAAGATTTATTTTAATTATTAGTTTTCAATTAGTATGTTTATTTTTAATAACTAAAAGTAATCTACAAGCTAACTTAATAATTAATTAATTTAGCTTTTAGCTTATAAAATGCAATAAAGCTCACTTTTAAAAGTGAAGAGGAAGGACCTATATAATTTAAAATATTTAAATAAATTAGCTTTCTGAGCTATAGATTTAGTGACACAATCTCCATTTAAAAATTATATCATAAAGCTTATCACTCAGACGAGTTGGATAAAATAAGCTTAACATAAAACTTATTATTATTATTATTGTTATTAACATTCCAAAAGCTCTATTGGTCTGACAATGATTAAAATGTTAAAGTTTAGTTAGCTTTTTGTATGTTAAATAATTCTGGACAATGCTACTAAATATTTATAAACTTGGGTACAACATAATCATAAAAAAGCTTTTGGTATTTTATTTTACGACCAATGAAATTAAAATTGCCCATTTAAAGCTCAGCTAAAATCAAGTAAAGGCTGTCATTATAGTTTTCTTAGATTTTTTTCTGAAATTAAATGAGCTTTTAGTATAATTCTGATAACGGATAGTATTAAAAGCAGCGATTATGATTAAATGATCTGTGAGCTTTTATTTTTGCTAGTATTTTTCCTAACAAAATTTTGAATATTCTAACTATTTAGTTGTAACCTCTAAAGTTTAGATCAAATTATAAATACTTGTCTTTTTAAAATATGCCTTTATTTGATTTTATTGAAAATGTAATTAATTTGTTAGCGATCATTTATTAAACAGAAAGCTTTAATGTTTCTTAAAATAATTTGTTCACTGCATTTGTAAGTATTTTAACAAAGCTCCGTGATCATATTAAAATATGAAAAACATTTTTAAAAAAATTGAAACAAATTGAAAAGCGATGGTTATGATTATATAGCCTTGAAATATGCAAAGCGTTGAAAGCTTGATAAAATCTTAATGTTTCGGGATTGTTCACCTTTTCACTTAGAATAGTGAAGTATAACTTTCATTTTTGTTAATATTTCTGCCAATAGTTCTTTTAAAAAAACATTTTTATGAAAAGGTAAGCTTTCTGGCATGATTTTGTAGCAAACAAATTCAAAATAAGTAATCCTCATTAAAATTTAACAGTTTTTTCAGTTTAATATATTCTTTATAAACTTTAGTGTAACCTACTCTTTAAATTTGGTGTAGCTAGCTGTGTTCGCGCTAATTATGACTAATAAAGATTTAATTTTCAGAACAAAAAGCTTTACATATGAAATTTTTTTTTACTTTTTGTTGCACACACCGTAAACAAATATGTTACGCCCTAAATTACTCTCCATTTCGGATATCACAAGGTTTTCCAGCATTTATTGTAAGTCTATTTACAAAACACTATATGCCATTTGCATTATTTACGAGTTTATTGAAAGCTTCTCAAGATTACGAATTTGTTTGGTTTGAATTTAAATATTTTTAGTTACCAACCAACGCAAAATTTTAAATGAATTGATTGAGAGCTTTCATAAGACATGGGTCATGCACGATTTTAAAACTACTTAGATTTGTCATAAAATTTGTCATCTTTTACAAGCTCGGAAACCCGGAAACTTGAAGGTGTAAATGAGCTATCGTGCACTGAAAGAGAGGGCATATTCTGTAAATTGTTCCAAATCCGTTCCAAACAAGACCAAATATAGGAAGATCACCTATAAAAGAAAAAACTATTTGTCAAGCTAAGCGAAGAAACCGAGCATCTAAAGCGAGAAAATGAAAACCTAAAATTGAATCGGAATTCAAAAAAACATAGCGAAATAGGAGTTATTCATCCAGAGAAATTCAACTACATCACTGATGAGGATGAATTAGATAAGGAAACGGACTGGATTCTGTAATAGTAAGAAAATAAACTTGAATCGTCAGCTGAGGCTGAACAATGGTAGTGGAACTACGAGTATCGAACCAAAAGTTGTTCAATCCGAGGTCAATCAACCAAACGGTAGCAAATCTACCAACAACATTGCACCAAATTTGGTTCAACCAAAACAATGACGTTTGAAAATTAATACTCTGAACTCAGATACTAATAGAACCTTATCTATGAAGTTGAATTCTGAAAAGTATCAGTGGTTTGGCTATGAGGATAAACAGGCTCGACTTATGTTATGGCAAGAGGTTTACATCACACCTGCTCAAGACTAGAAGACTAATGGAAGACTTACAAAATAAAGGTCTTAAAATATTAGATGCTGTGAATGTTGTTAAAAAAGGGAGAAGAGAAAACCAGGAAAGAATCCAAACTTTCAGTAAAAAGGGACTCCCTCTTTTTATGCTGGTATTTGATAATATAGAGAATGTTAGACTAATAAAGTTAAAAATTGAACCAATGAAGAGAACAATACACGCATACCATGGAAACAATGTCAGGGATTTAAACATATTACCCAGGCATGTACAATAGGGAGAGATGTGCAAGCCAAGTATATAACTTGTAAGGGTAAATATCCGGCTAATTATCGAGGTTGCTAAAGTGCACTACAAAAATTAAGAGATAAACCAAGAAATCAACCGCAATGTCACGAAAATCAAAGGATTGAAACATCAAATCAGATGGTTCAAATGTTCAGGTAGTGAAAGGTTCAACCAAATAAATGAGTTTTGGAAACAACTGAATTATGGAAAATATTATGAACAGCTATCACAAAGCGGCTAGATGGCCAAAGCATTCTGAACAACATGATATTTAATCAACTGAAGAAAATGATTCTCCCACAACGCAATCCGATAAAAAATGTTAGGTAAGATCACAACTTTCAGAATAGCAATCTGGAATGCGAATGCGAATGGGATTATGCAGTATATTTCAGAAATAGAAATATTTTCAAATACAGAAAAATTCGATAATTTCCTATCTGAGAGCCATTTTGTTAAATCTTCGTTGGTTAAAATCAGAGGTAATAACTTACATCAAACCATTCATTCAGAGGAAAGAGCAAGAGATGGTTCGGCATTATTCATAAAAGAAAATATTGAAAACACCATGTAGAAACAAAACCCGAAGATGAAACGATGCAAGTCACTACTGTTAAGATCCACACTAAACACAGCCACTGTTTATTATTAAACACTTACTGTTTCTGCAATATACTGTCCTCCTAGCGGCATAACGTGAAAACGGAGGACTACATTAAACTATTTAAATCGCTAGGACGTGGTTTTATTATTGGCGGTGACTTTGATGCGAGAAACATCTATTGGGAATCTAGACTTACGACAATGTGAATTTTACTGTGGTTATTCCCCAACATACTGGCCCAATGACGCAGCTAAGATTCCGGACATAATAGACTTTTTTGTACCAAGATAGTACAGTATGTCTCAGAACTACATCCACATTGAACTAATTCTCTAGTATCGGATCACTCACCGGTTATCATGACAGTCAGTGAAACGGTAATTCGAAGGGAAAGTGCACCCCGATTATCCAATTCAAAAACAAACTGGGAATTCTTTCGTGAATTAATAGAACGAAAAAAAATCAATCCCCAGGTACCGATAAGAAATTCTCACAAGTTGGGGGTCGAATTGGAACAATTTAATGAAATAATTCACTATGCTGCTTTGGCAAGCACCCTCATTATACAAAATAAGAAGGCACTTAATATATCCTATCCAATGGAAGTTAGAGAGCTGGGAAGAAAAAAACTATCTGAAAACAAAACAATTCTTAACAACTTATGTAACAGTCTCAAATCCCTTCTTCAAGAAATTAAAAATTAATCAATCAACAGATATCTAGTTAGCCTAACTGATGAAAAAAATTCTGATTACTCACTGTGGAAGACGACGAAAGGATTTAAAGGACCCAAAATGCAAGTGCCTTCTATTAAAAAGAATGATGGGATCTAGGGCAAAAGGTCCCAAAGAGAAGGTTGATCTGTTTGCGGAGTATCTCCAGGAATCCTTCCAACCACTACCAAGACAAACAACCAACGAAAATATAATGTCAGTTCACAAGCTAGATGAGCCTAACATACGCTCAGTGGCTCTGAATGAATTAAAAGGAGAAGTGAAAAGTAACATGAATGTTATAATAGCCCCAGGGTACGACTTGATTACTTGCCAAATTATCAAGGCTCTACCTGATAAAGGATTTCGTAAGCTATTAGACATAATCAGTGCGACCTTTCGGTTAAAATATGTTCCGCCCCAAAAAACAGTAGCCTAAGTAATCATTATAGCAAAACCTGATAAATTTATTTACTGCTAATTTGCATGCCCCTCGATACCAAGCAGATCCGCCAAACACGAAATAAGGCTCCAGGAGCATAGAAACGCTGTCGTTGGAAGAAGACCCCAAAGAACGTGGCCATTTGACCTATAGTGAACTTCCCAAATTAAAATTAGTAAACAGATTTAATCAATTGTGGGACTGACCATTGGGTTACATTCCAACAAATACGAATTTTATAAGAAATGTACATTTTATATTTGAAAGATAAATTGCTAGATGAGCGTAGTCCCAGTTGTAATAAAAAAACAACAACATTTTTTTACAACAATTTTAATTTTGCGTCAGAGCTTTTTAATTCGAAAGCTTGCAGTTTGGTTTTTCTTTACTATTATTCAAATTACTGAAAGTCTTAATTGTGTGAAATAATAGAAAAGTTTATATTCTGTTCGTGCTAAAACACGTATCAACTTCATTTCTGAATATTTGCCCTCATTTCAGCAAAAGTAAAAAAAAATATAAATTCCTAAAACTTTCCAAAAAGCACAATTTTATGTATGTATATATAGAACGATTTGTGAATGTGAATAACAATAATTCTTCATGTTCTTAATCAATCGTCGTAGCACACAAGAATCAACACACAAAATTATTGAACATAATCCTGGTGAGGTATTCATCATCATGCAATCAAATTATATTTTCATGGTGAGAAAGACGTTAACGAAAGGAATTATGCGGATTAAAATTAAACGAAAATGTATACTTTCGCAAAATCACACAAATTATGCAAAAGTATATATAGTAAAAAAATTGTGAACGAAGAAGAGATATAAAATTTATGTTGCACAGTCCCAACATATAGCAATTGTTTTTATAGAGCTTTGTATGTAAATAAAAGCACACCGAATAATTTGCATTTTCAAACTATTAAAAGCAATTTACAAAATTAAATTTTTGTTTTAATTTTTCTTAATTTAAAGTTTTATCCGCTAGATTGTTTTTAAGAAAAATGTCTCACTCGTTAGTTAGACAAATTTTTTATTGTGTCATCATTTTTGTAATAATAATTATTAGGAATCCAATTAAATTTAAGAATTTATATATACGATCGCCGGAATAATAAAAATTTTAAAACAATTAATTTAATTTGTACACGTAAGTAATATGTACATATAATATGTGTATATGGATGGTTGTGTGTGTTCGATGTGCTGAATATTAATTTATGTATACATCATACACAGAATATATAATCCTCGCATGTTTTGTAATGTGAAATCCCTAAAATAAATTTGCGAATTTTTTTTTTTTTTATGTATAATCGATTGTTTATTTAATTTGGCTGGATGAGCTTTCGATGAAAACCAGCTAAAACCACAATAATCTCGACACCAAATTTATTTAATGTAATTTAATACAAAAAATTATTAAAATTTTTGAATCAAAATTCGGTCGATCAACAACAATATTGTTAATTATGGGCGAGGATTAAAAATATTTTTATTTATGGCGAAACAAGTTTGTTATATTTTGTGGATGTGGAAAAAATATGTTAATCGTGTCGAATTGCATTTCTCTATGCATGTGCGTGTATGGTTTTGTGGAAATTTAAATCACAAATCATATGTTTTTCATGCCATCTCTCGCACCCATCCGTCAGCGCCCAACTTTCACATCCAAACATAACAACGGGCCTGATCAACGCTTTGTAAAGTTTCTGCTTCACGGCACTTGATAAGTTTTTAGATTTTAGCAGTGGCCTTAGAGGATACAAAGCGTGACTGCCTGCCGCCAGCCGCACTTAAATATCCCCACTCGCACACTGTTATCGTGAGTCACTACTAAAATCTGGTGTTCCATTCTCCCTATAACCAGAGATAATGTATTTGGTTTTGAACTCATTAATCTGGAGTCAGAAGCTAAAAACTCAACAAACGGATCAAATATTTCCTTCCCTCCGTTACTATTCAGTTCAATCATATGTCATCTGCATATGCAAGCACCTGATTAAACTGCCCTGTTCTCAACTTTAACACTGCAGCATTCAGGCTGTGTACTGTCATTCTACACGATCGTACCAATTTTGTTAGCAAACCTAAGTATTCCAGCTGTTGTGTTTTAGGGAAGCATCACCTGGACATATCAGACAGGAAAAATGTTATCCCCAGAATACAAGCATAATTAAAATATAAACATAAATAACAAAAAGACAAGTTCTTATCGAAAACCACACAAAACAAAATTAAGAAAAAAGATCAATAAAAAATACAGAATCATAAATCTGAAAACATAAATCATTACCAACAAACAAATAAAAAACAAATAAAAAATAGAACATAAATAAAAAATCAATTTCTGTATGAATCAATAAAACAAGTAGATAATTACGATACAAAACAAAAACATAAATAACAGAAAAATAGATAACAAGAAAGTCGGAACTTTACTATATAATGTACGATCGTAAAGAATATCCGATATTCATCTGTTATCACTAAAAAACAACAAAAAGACAAAAACCGTTAAATAGACCCAAATCAAGTAACACTTCAAAATTTTCAAAAATAATAAAATTAAATTAAATAAGAAGTACGCCCACAAAATAAAAGAAATAGAGAAAGGGAAATAGTAGAAATTAACAAATCACAGTAAAGTAAAAACACAAAATAAAATTTACTACTATTTTCTCCTCTTAAAATTTCATATAAAAACCCTACGTTTTTATAATGAAATTGTCATTTAAGTAATAGTCATTTAAGTAATAGTCATATAAATAATGTAAATATAATAAGTCATTCATTTTTATAAGTAGCGGTTTTAATATTTAATAATATATTTTAAAGTAAAAATAAAGTTTCAAATTCAAAATAAAATTTATAAATTTCTTTCAATTAAAAAAAAAAAATGTGAAAACAAACAAATCAAAGGATACCTGAAAATTGTAAGTATTATACCGGGTGTTTTTTTTAAACTGAGACGATCAAATATCTCGAAAAATAGCCACTCTACGGAAAAAATGTTCATAATCAAAATTTAATCATACCGCGGGGGAAATACATTTGTGCAAAAAAAAAAGTCCCCCCACCCCCGCTTTGTAGGTGGGGCGGGAGTAACTTTTAAACTAAGATAGGAAGCCATATTTTTTATTGCAGATACGGATTCTACGACTAAAAGTACGTATGATTTGAATAAAATATTTTGTTCGGTTCATGATAGATGGCGTTGCAATCGACGAAATTCAATTTTTTCAATTTCTCCTTCTTAGAACACACGCATTCGATTCTGCAATACGTTTGAAATAAAAAACATCACGTTTTCATTGGAAATACTCGAAATTCGTCATCAAAACAATTTATTCAGTTTTGTAAATCTAAATAAGTGTTCAAAATTAATTTCAAGTTTTATTATTAAATTTCAAAAATACAAAATTCAGGCCATCATTCCTCGTATCATTAAATTGCTTATTTAAATCTTTTAGATTCAACCAATGCATCATTGGCCTTACGCAATTCTTGATGCAGCATTTCTAATTCTTTTTTAGAACAATTATTGTTCTCTGAAAAAGCATTTCTCGATAATTCCACATTTTCTGTAGGTATTGTTTTGTTAATCTTCGTGGTGAACAGGCTCTCCTACGAGAACATTCTCAGTAGAACCTAGCTCTTTTGGAAAGGATTGATATTATCCATTTCTGCTTCATTCATTTGAATATTAAGATACCTCAAATTATCTTGGGATTTTTTCTGATTATAGTAATGCGCGCAATAGCTGGTCCAGTCCAAAGCTTGTGTCTTGTTTAAAGTTCAGAAAAAAAAAATAAAAAGTGTTTATAGGATATTATTGGCCCCTTACTGTATCAACAATCTGGCTACATCGGTTTCGATCCTGGGCTTGTTCTTTATACTGGCTTAGACAATCTGAAGGAGCCAAACCGTTCTCTATATCGTGGAGCCATCGTCGCTGCAACGACCTCTGCGCCTACCATATGGTGGCTCCTCTTTCAGAGAACGCTGCACAATTCCTTCCGGATCAGCACGCAGAACGTGACCAAATCAGCGTACTCGCTGAGATCCTATTTCATTACAGATATTGTATATAGACCTCGGTATGTAGAATCTAACTCGCCTTTTGGACCGTAAATCATTAGATTAAAGTGTATAGAGTCAAATAAATATACGTTGAAAAGGTCGAAAAGTTACCGGTAATGACGATATTGGGGGTGTGCTAGAATAATTTATAGCCTTGTTTTCCTGGCAACTTGTACAGCCTAATGAAATTTACTATATCAGACGACATAGCCGGCCAGAAGTAATATTTTTTTAAGTGTTTCACGGTCTTTTTGTAACCGAAATGAGTTGTAACGGCAATCACTGTATCCGAATCGCCCTCATCAACTTTAATAAAAATTTTACCTTCCATGATTTGTAAATTGCTTCTGGAAGAATTTAATTTTAAAAATTTTACCAAATCTAAGTATTGCGGTGACTGAAAATGTGAAGAATTCATATCTAGATCTAAAGTGCATCTGGCACACAATTTTTGCTACGGTACTCAATATAAAAATCGTATACTTGGAGTTGAAGACTCCAGCGAGCTAACCGCCCAGTTAGATCTTTCATAGTCATCAGCCAAGTCAAGCTAGTGTGGTCCGTAATTACGGTGAACGGAAAACCTTCCACGTAAGGGCGAAACTTTTTGATTGATAAGATTGCGGTGAGGGGGACATAAACGATATTGGCCGGTCCTCTCCATTGTGATCTTTCTAAAAGAGAAAGCCACCGACGCCCGTTGAACTGGCGTCACACTGAATAAAGAATCTTTTTGAGAAGTCTGAATTTATCATGACTGGTGAACTTACAAGAGCTTGTTTCAATACGTCAAACGAATATTTAGATTTATCCGTTCATTTAAATTTTCTACCTCCTTTTAGAAGATCAGTTAGTGGTGCGGCCAGTGTAGACTAGTTTCGAATGTAGCAGTGATACCATCCCGTTATGTCTAAAAATCTCCGAACCTGACGTACGGTCTTTGGTACAGGAAATTTGTTAATGGCCTTCACCTTATCCGGGTTAGCGAACAATCCTCTCTCTCCAATTACATATCTAAGGTCGTCGATTTCTTTCATCAGAAATTTACTTCTGTCGATGTTAATGGTAAGACCTGAAGCAACTAAACGACTCGCGGAATACAACGAAAGAGGCTCGTCAAACATTTTGCTCGTGACCAACAAATCATCGAGGTATACGAATACAGTGACACAGTCTCAATGCTGTGTTAAAGTTGAGAACAGGGTATAGATGACATATGCGTGATTGGACTGAATAGAAACGGAGTAACCAGATTTTAGTAGTGGCCACTACACGTTTGAAGAAGTGAGGAGGTTCAAATATTTGGGCTCTCTTATCACTCACGATAACAATGTGGGTGAGGGTATTAAGGTGCGGCTGGCAGCTGGCAGCCGTACTTTGTATCCTCTAGGGCCACTGCTAAAATCTAAAATCCTATCAAGTGCTGTGAAGCTGAAGCTTTACAAAGCGTTGATCAAGCCCGTTCTTATGGTTGGATGTGAAAGTTGGCCGGTGACGGATGAGTACGAGAGATGACTCCTTACATTTGAAAAAAGAGTCGTGCAGGTGATTTACGACCCAAAAAGCGAGGTATAGATGATTCATACCGGGGTCTGTATACAATATCGAGATCAGACATCTGATGAAGATCCCCGATATTGTACATGAAATAAGATCTCAGCGAGTACGCTGGCTCGGGCACGTTCTGCGTGCTGATCCGGAATGAATTGTGCAGCGATCTCTGAAAGGACAGCCACCATATGGAGAATGCTCCACGGTGAAGTTCTCTACCCTTTGTCTAAGATTGTCTAAGACAGTATGAAGACCAAGCCCAGGATCGAAACCGTTGGAGCCAGATTGTTGACCCAGTAAGGGGCTAGTAATAGCTTTTAAACACTGTTAAGTTTTTTATCTGAACTTTAAACATGACAGAAGCTTTAAAACCTTTTACTTTTTGATATACTGTAGCTTTCTTGAAAACTTGAAGAAATTACAATTTCCTTTCAAGATGAATTTTGAACTTTTTGAAAAAACCGAGTAAATAAAAACAATTAATTTATAAATATCATGAAGCTTTTATATTTAGTGGAGGAAACATAAGTACATCATGCGAACTAAATTGGAAAATTTAAGATATTTTTGTCGATAAATCTATAGAATATGAGATCAAATAAATTTTAACAGTTTTTTTATCGAAGCTTTAACTGACTGATGCACCAGACGATCAAGTTCGCAATATTTATTATTATTTGAACGTTTCTAATTTTAAAAGAAGATTTTTTTTTATCATTTTCTCCAAGAGACGCAATCGAAAATATGATTTACCACATGTGCTCATAAAGCTTTTATTATGAAAATATTAAAACAAAAAAAAACGGGAATTCTTAAACAGATAAATGAAGCTTTCACCATATAGATGAAGCTTTCATCATTTTCCATCTTGTAAATAAATCACTCTATAATTATCAATTATACGTCATTGTTTATATTTTTGTAAACTACCAACGTAAAGAGTAACGCATAAAAAAAGCTCCTGGAAAATGTAAACTTAATTTATTTTGTTACATTTTCTTTTGTTACAATGTACATACCATAAATAGAATATAGTGAAAAATTTAAATTAATTTTTTTTAATTTTAATTAAAAAATGAATTCTGATTACAAGAACGATGTGAAAAACTAGTTCATGTATCGTTACCGTTTCATATATTGGTTTAGTTTTCTTTTTTCTGTTTGTTTCGTTTCATCTATGTATATAAGCTTAAGGAAGACACCAACCATAACAAAAAAAAAAAAAGTCGGAAGAAAAAGCTCATAATATTTTCATCTTATTTTAGATTTCAAAAATGAAAAGCAACCAAAGCAACGGGAAAAAACAGAATTTCAATTTCTTATTTTATCTTTATACGAAAATCTAAAATGAACAACAACAGCACGAGATCAAGAATAAAATCAAAAACTGTTCCAAAGTAAAACGTTTTTTTTTTGTTTTGTGTAATCTCATTTTATGAAACTGATTTCTAAATATATGTATATATTTATGAAAATGAAATATATAAATTGGGAAAATATTGAAAAAAAAAACATGAAAAGTTTATGCTATATTTCACCTTAAACATTTTTTCCGTTGATTGAAGTAAATATACGGGTACGGTATGGGTTATACCGATACGTAATATATTTATGATGATGAACGGATTTAGAATTTTTTCTTTCCTATACGAACAAATATACACATTTTGTGACTGAGCCACAAAAAAATACGAAAAGCTTTAGCCAAATAAATTTTTGTGTTTATACATATATGTATGTACATATAGATAGCTGGTATACATATGAATTATAGTAATCTTGTAGGCAGCTTTTTTCATAAACTTCTTTTCATAAATTCCGGTAAATGTTTGGGCGTTGTTTGTTCGCTGGATTTTATATGCTGTTTTGTAAAATGAAATATTTTGTATTTTTAGAGAAATATATTTTGAAAATTTAAATTTTTTTTTGTGTCTTCCAGATTTAGGATTTATAATTTGTGTGGAGGAGGATTTTCAATGAAACATATATAATTCATTTATTTCCTTTTTGCTTTGATCAACAATCAAATACATAGAATGGTTTTTTAATATTAATAAACATAAACAAATTAATTTTAATACAAACAGTAATACTGAGCTTTTAGCTACAGATCTCATCTTTCCAATGTTAAAAGCTTTGTGCATTTTGTATTCAATTTGTTCTATTTTATGATATTCCGAGCTTTTTGATGTTTAAAAAAAAACCTGATAGTTTGTTGAAAGCTTATACGTTTCATCTGAAATAACGAAAAGCACCATGATCAAATCTTTTATTAATAAAATATTCTGAATATGTAGTTTTCCTGATTGTGGTGTATGCTTTAAATATACAGCTTAACTACCTTAATCACTGAATAGTTACCGATTAGTTTAGACAAGAAAATCATTTAAAAACCCTAAAGCTTTTCTAACTATATATAAAGGCCATATGTGTGATAAAGTCATTAGCTAGACTTGCGCTCTAAAAACATAATTACTAAATTTCCTTAAGTTGTTAAGAGCGCTATGAAACACATATTCGATGGACTACTTGGGCTTTGTTGGTTCTGTCCTGCATGTAGAATCAATATGAATAAACGGGAAACATTGAATGATGCAATTCAGGCATTGGCCAAAACTCTTAAAGTAATAAAGGATCGTACAGTTATACGATCACAGGCCAAAGGCGCGAGCCTGGATCCCTGCAGAGCCAAGTAATCCAAAGGAGATCCTGGAAATGATGAAAGTCAGGAATCCGAATTTGCCAACGGCCACTTGGAAGATTCCCAGATTAGGTTAGGTTAGGTTAGGTAAGGGTGGCCGTCCTAAAGGACTAGCATAGACACAAAATTGGTCCGTAGCTGTACCACATTCGTGTTTCCTCCTCTTCACTCGCTAAACCATCCTGAGCTTACCAAGAAGCGTTTAAAGCCCCGGATCTCAATCTTACTAAGATCCGAGAGGTCGTTCAAAGGGGAAGTTCCCATAAATTTTGTTCTGCTGTACGCTAGACTAGGACAGGTGCAGAGCACATGGGGCACATTTTCCTCCTCCTCCTCATCACCAGAAATTGTGGGCTGGGACACCCAGTCTGCTCGCATGTATCCCAATGAGACAATGTCCCGTTATAGCTCCTACGACCTTACCAATATGGTGCCGTCGAAGCGATATCAGTTGGCTTGATCTGGACCGGTCAAGTCCAGGCCAGATCTGCCTGGTTATTATACACGAACTGGCGTTAGACCATCTGACGTTCGTTTCTTTTATGGCTTTTTCCTGTAGAAGCAATTTACATGAATCAAGCGGTATCTTTATATCTCGCCTGCTTTGGGTTATTAGGCGTGCTGTACCCTTGCGGGCCAACTCATCTGCTATTACATTCCCTGCGATATTGAAATGCTCTGGCACCCACGTCAAGTGAATGTTGAACTGATCAGCCATCTCATTTAAAGATGACAGTTTTGGGCTACCTTCGACGTCAGGGAGTATGATTGCAGCGTTTTAATAGCAGCCAGGCTGTCCGTAAAAATGCGAATATCCCTCGTAGATATTACATTATACTTCAACCAGTCCATGACTTCCATTATCGCGGCAAGTTCAGCTTGAAAAATGCTGCAAAAGTCGGGAAGACGAAAAGAGAGGTTAACCCCTAGTGCCTCACAGAATATCCTGCAGCCAACCCCTCTATCCCTTTTTGAGCCATCCGTGAAGAAACTTAGCGCCTCATTGTCCATAACCGTTTCGTTCACCCAGTCCTCTCTGGTGGGAAACTCAGGATTCCCAGATTACAGGAGGTAAAGGCGGAAGCAGATCACAGATCGACAGTCATTATCATCAACAGAGAATCCTTGAGGCAGAGTCTGACTCAACAGTAGTGGAGATAAGCACTATCTAATGCTTAAAATCCTTCAGATCAACCTCCATTATTGTAAAGCCGCCTCGGCGGCCCTTCTGCTCATAACGGAATATGAGTCCATTGATGTGGTTCTGGTCCACGAACGTTGGGTCAGTAGTGACTGGGTGCTGGGCCGCAGAACTCTCAAATATAAAATACTACATGCGAAAAATGAAAGTAAGATACGTTCCTGCATTCGCTAGAAATAATTTGAATATTTTTATACTACTAAATTACAGCAACGCTAATGTAGTGATGGCTAGCATCGAGATGGATGGGCAAAATCTCTGGCTAATATCGGCCTACCTACCATACGAGAAGGAAAATATACCCCCAGGTAGGTTGGGTAGTGCAGTAACGGAGGCTCAAAAACGAAAAGTTGGAGTCATCATGGGAAGTGATGCTAATGCGCATCACTCAATCTGGGGAAGTACAAATATCAACAGGCAAGGTGAGTTACTGCTTCATTTTATTTTAAGTACTAACCTAAATATATGTAATGCATCCGATCAGCCAACCTTCATTACTAAATATAGACAAGGAGTGCTAAACATCACACTTGTCTCGAATTTTATTAAGGAGATGGTATTGAACTGGAAAGTGGATACAAAACCCACTAGCAAACCATCCTTCAGGAATAGGAAGAAAACTGATTGGGATTGCTTCAGAACCACTCTGGGTAATTCATTACCGATATCGGTTCCAAACCCACTTGCATCTACTAGGAGCTTAATGTACTAGTAACCAAGCTAACTGAGGTTTTAAAAAAATTCATGTTAGGTGCATATCCTATCAGTGGGCCCTTGGCTAAATCTCGGCCATCCTGGTGGTCGAGAGAACTCCAAGGTACTCATAATCGAAATGCAGGAGACTGTTCAAGAAAGCGAGGAACACAAATGCTGCTGCAGATTGGTACTGCTATAAGGAAGTCCTCAAAACCTATAAGCGACTCTTCCACAAAACTGCTACAAACTAATTTCTACATCTGATGTAGCATTATCCACACCACAGACCGAGCAATCAAAAACTATTCCCCATTCTCAACCGCCGGAAATTAGTTTTAAATCATCTAATAAATCAACCAAGATTGATGAGGCTGCTTTATTATCCCGGAATCTATCGCATACGGTATCAAAGATGAAAGAGATATTAGTACCAAGCGCGCAAGTGGATGTAACAACAAATTTAATACCACATGTTCCGATAGCCTCTTCACAGGTATTAACCAAAGAAGATATTACGGAAACCTTGAACAAATCCGTATCCCTCGACGTCAAAGCAGTTGCTCCAACACGATAGCTCTTTGTGAGCAGGATCGCAGAAACCAAATCGAAAAAACATTTCGAAAATTTTCTCAAATCGATGGAGCAGCGAGAATGAAATTGGATGGAGTAGCCTGTGTTGAAATGCCTAGAAACCGAGAAAACGACTTAAAATACAAATATACCTAATTTCGAATCACGGTGTCAGAGGAACATTTCAGCAATATCCTATATTCCAAGAAGTGGCCAGCTGGCCTTCTGGTTAAAGAATTTGAATGGAGAACACGTCATCAAAATTTCCGGAATATTTGTACATCCATAAAAACTTTTCTCATCAACTTTAAGAGGGATATGTGCACCATGTTACAACCCCTGACCGCGATGAATTATTCCCGATAAGCAATGAAAACAATTACAGTCGTACATTATAATCCGGTTTGTAATAATTCATCAGTCTACCAAAAAGATTATAAATCAATTCAGTTAACAATTGCATAGTAATACCCGCTTACACTTACAAGCCCACCGATTTTTGAGCTATCCAAAAATATTCGGCAGTAGTGGGAAGAATGCTGAAAAAGAATGCCGGATGCGATAAGGTTGCTGAAAATATATTTTTTCCAAATGGAATAATATTGCTACCAAAGTATCACTTAAACGTAATAACACAATTTGAAATTTAGACCAATTTGAACGTTTAGTGCAATAAATATTCTTTAATTAAATCTATTGTTTGTTTGTATATTTCAACACACCAAGTGGATTCCTAATTTAACATCAATAATTCATTAATTTCTTCGTATACGATTTAACTGAATTGCCCTTTCACTAAATGCAGCCACAAACAAGCGCATTTTCTTCAAATTATAAAAATATTGTAGGTGGTTGACATTGTCTTAATTGTTGACGTTGACAAAAAAGCTTGCCAAGTAATCGTACGTAACGTTTTACGTGTTGTCAACCGCGTATATTACACGGCGAAATCTACCTCACCCATCCCTGCGGATTACAATCCAGCACTCAGTACCACATTAAATACACTCAACCGTGATTTTTAGTCACCACCGGGAATCGAAGTCGAGACCCTCGAAAAATATAGCAAGCACTCTACTTACTGTGCTAACGAGGGCGACAATATCTGTTCTGTGCGAGCAATAAATAGCTAACCATGCTATTAAAGAAATCTATAGCTCTCATCATAAATGTATATTTTGAAAATATGATCATTCATGTTTGCCATAATGTTATTTATGATGATTTTATTATTGAATGTCACATTCAAATAACGAATGGTTTTTGCGTTATTTTTTTTAACGAAAAAGCTTTTATTTAATACGGGGAAATTTTGGTTTCGTTTGTGGTAGACATTTTGTTGAAATTCACATGAGCTGATAAACAATTTATACATTTTGTAAAATGTTAATTAAATTTTGTGAAATTCTCAAACATTTTGCCAAAATAATATCAACCGTTCTAGCAAATGCTAAAGCTCAGATAATCAAATTATCCGCATAAAATAAAAAAATATTTGCTGTCCTATAAATCATCCAACAAATTCTGTCGAGTATACACATATTTTCCAGTTTTATATATTTCCAGGCCAGTCTGTACATATTGTATTATTTTATGTGATTCCCGAAAACGTTCATTTCATTGATGTTGATACTTGGTATTCTACTTCAAAACGAATGCTAGCTCTCGTTTCATTATTTCCATTTACTTCGTACATAAACATAACAAGTACATCATTTAGAAAAGACTTAATAAAAAATTCGTTTAATTTCCGGTTCCAAGATGAATTCCACAGTATATAAAAAATCTTTATGTGACAAAAAAAAAAAACACAAACTTGCATGCCCATACTATATACGAGAGTGTATATACGTTAGATTACAATCGCGTTACATACTAAAGAAAATAAGTTTCCTACTTTTGTCGATTTGTTCGGAAAGGAAACCAGATCGATTTCAATGATTTGATGGAATTTAATTGAAAGGAAATTGAAAAAAAAAAAAAAATCGGTTGGTTATCGACCAAATCATAAAAGAAGGTTCAAAAAGGATATTTAATTCAAGTTTTCCTATTTTATGTGGTTGTATAAAAATTGGTTTATACAAATTGTTGATAAGAATTGGGCTTCTTGGAATTTCGGTTCTCTTCATTTAAAAACCAAAAGGAAATATTGTTTGTTATATACAAAAAAACAACCCAAAAGTTGTAGGCTGTTATAAAAAAAAAATAACTTTTATTGGTTTTTTAAATTTTACGTATTCGCATATTTCTCAAATTATGTAAACAACAACAACCCAAAATTATACACAAGCTGGTGTGCCCTACATCAATGTTAATGTATATATATGTATATATACGACAAAAAATTAAAACCGAAACGAATAAAAATTCCAAAATTACCATCATCAGAGGTAAATCTCATAAAATTTAATATCAAACGACATAAACTTTCATTACAGATATTTTTGTGTATATGTGTGCGTGTGTGCCCTCGTATTTGAACAGAATAAAAAGGGTGAACAGAAATATGTGTGACAGAATTTGTACATAATTTCCATTTATATATGTATTCATGTTAACTTTTAAATGATGGCACTTTTATTCAGATTTTTGGTGTATATCATCGCCCCTGCTTCTAAAACCACCGTACACACAATATTTCCACGAAAACAAAACCATATATATGTGCGCACATTTCTTAATATTATAATACGTCCTTTTAGATTAACCCCGGATGTTTATGCTGCCTTATATTAGATATACAGCCTAAAGGGATCGATAAACATATCGTATACATACATACATATAGTAGATGCCAGTAACAACGGCACAATACAAAATGCGTATCATATATACATAAAAAATCAGTTTACCATTAAAATCACTTGGTATATAGGTATATAAGGCTGTTTCAAACCATCGTAATTTCTCATTTATCTACATAAAAAGTTAAAAAGGTATATATAAGACGGTAACATCTTTATGCTTTTTTTTTTTTTTTTGCGTTCGGTATTTTGCAAATATCATAAAAAAACATTTATTTTCCTAAAAATAAATTTATTGTTTTGCGATAGCAGCACTCCTACACACATCGACTTCTCTCGGGTAAATCAATAAAATTGATTATTTCTCTTATGGTACACCTTTTCGAACCGTATCGAAGAACCTGGAATGGGCAATTTTACCGGGGTGAAAAATTCACCATTTGTGTGTGTGTGTGTGTGTGTATGCATCGTTTGTCGTTAAAAATAGAAATCATTGGATGGCTTTTTGAAATAATTTCACGAAAATAATTTTTATGATGTAATACGCACTGCGATTTGTTTGTGACTGAAAAATTATCTTAAACATGTACCTGATTCTAATTACATACTTGACAAAACAGTTGAATTTACTTAATAATTAGAAAGCTTCCAAAATAGATAACCTCAAAATTATATATAAGAGTAAAAGCTTTATTTTTCGGATCCTCTAATATAAAATTTAAAAGCTTCGATTTTACCACATACTACTGAGTTTGACTTTTATTCACAATCACTTATTTTAATGTAACTTCAAAAGCTTCGATACAATTTTGAAAGAGGTTGAAGGAGGTTTTAGAATTTTAATTGCAGTTAATCTGGAAGCCTACAGACTGGGATTGCTTTGGAATCATTTTTGGTAACTCGATGCTTTTAACAAAGCTATGATAGGGGTATGTCCTTTCAGTATACCTTTAGGTAAGTCTCGGCTACCCTGGTGGTCGAAAAAACTTCAAGATACTCGTACGAAATGCTGGAGACTGGTTCAACTAAGCGAGGAACAAAGATGCTGCTGCAAATTGGGACTGCTATAAAGAAGTCCTCAAAACTTGCAAGTACGCGCTAAGAGCAGCCAAACTAAGGGCCTGGAGGCTCTACTGCGGTAATATACAGTAGTCCTGTACATTCTAGTCTTTCCACCCCGAGCTATGTCCAACGACCGGACATGGATTAAGTGTAGTGGGGAATCCCTGCAGGTACTATTAGAAACGCATTTCTGGAAGTGCTCGGTACTAGCTCCGGAGAGACCCTTGATAAATAGAGGTATAGGCCTCGCAAGTCATATAATAAATCGCAGAAAATCTTATGGGCAATAAACAGCTTTAAGCCACACAAGTCGGCAGGACCTGATGGCATTATCTTTGTGGATATTCAGCGAACTATTGACTTAACCTACTCTGACTGGAAGTCATCTTCAAAGGCAGTTTAGAACTTTGTCACATTCCTAGTAAATAGACTAAAGTGAAAGTATTATTTATACCTAAGGCGGGAAAAATCTCTCATTACTATTCCAAAGGCTCTAGGCTTATAAGCTTATCTTCTTTTCTTTTAAAATCACTAGAAAACCAAGTAGAGGTTTACATCAGAGGCTCTCGTACTGTAAGGGACGATCGGTGGAAACAGCTCTGCATTCCTTTATTGGCCCGATTGAGAAATCACTTGATAAAAGGTGGGGTTTTATCCCCCCTTCTTTGGAATTTGGTCATTAATGACCTGTTTACTAAACCTGGAAGAGCAAGTCTTCAGGGTGGTTGCCTACGCTGATGATGTTGATATTGCGGTCTTTGGTAAATTAACTTGCACGCTGTCTGAGTGCATGCTGTCCACTCGGCTATTTCTCTAAGTCAGCCAGCAGCTGCAGGCTGACAGAAAACGGAGCTGGTCCTCTTTACCAGCGAGCACAAACTTCCTCAGTGTGACCCAACAATATTAAATGGTACTTGCTTGACTCTTTACGGATAGAACGAAATACCTCGGGCTACTTTTGGACAGCAAGCTAAGCCGGAAGCTAAACATCATAGTTAGAGCAAAAAATGCTATTGTAGCGCGCTTTTCCTGCAAAAATGCCATTGGAAATAGATAGGCTATGGAGCCTCACATAATACACTGTCTGTACGTCACAGTAGTCAAACCTATACTATATTGTATAGGGTTGTCGTTTGGTGGTTTTACGGCCAGCCAGGCTGCTGTTAAAACGCTACAATCACACTTCCTAATGTCGAAGGTAGCTCAGAACTCTCTGGCATTTTTAAATAAGATGGCTGATCAGTTCAACATTCGCTTGACGTGGGTGCCAGGACACTTCAATATCGAAAGAAATGTAAAGGCAAATGAGCTGGCCCGCAAGGGCACAGCACGTCTCATATCAGTAAGCAGGCAGGATATAAAGATACTGCTTGTTACCTGTAAACTACTGCTCCAGGAGGAAGCCATAAAAGAAACGAACGACAGATGGTCTAACCTTAGTTCGTGTGTAATAACCAGACAAATCAGGCCTAGACTTGACTGGGCCAGATCCGGCTAACTGATATCGTTTCGACGGCACCTTATTGCTATAACCGGACATTTTCTCATTGTCCGCAGACAGACTTGGTGTCGCCGCCCATGGTTTCTGCCGTAGCTGTGGTGATGAGGAGGAGGAAGAAACTATGCTCCATCTGCTCTGCACCTATCCTCGTCTAGCGTACAGCAGAATTAAATTTATGGGAACTTCGCATTTGGACGACATGACAGATCTTAGAAAGATTATTGTCAAGGGCTTTCTTGATAAGCTTAGGATGGTTTGACGAGTAAAGAGGAGGTAACTTAAATATGGTACAGCTACGGACCAAATTGTGTCCATGCTAGTCCATTAAAACGGCCACCCTAACCTAACCTTACGTAACGTGGAAGCTTTAAGTTTTGGATTTTTTTTTGGGTTCCACCTATAAATTCCTACATTATGTAAGTTGTAAAATAGACACATTTAAAAAGCTTTTAATTCAAATGATAAAGCTTTGTTGATCAAGCTTTTCAATCTGCTGCTATGCTTTCATAATTTTTTTTATTTTCAGAATTTTTTTTAACTGTTTTGAAATTTTTAACTATTTAAAAAAAAAATCCGAAAGTTTTTTTTTAAATGCGTAGAGCTTTTAAAAAATTGGGTGGTTTGACTGCTTTTTTCTACAATAATTTATTATCGAACAATCAAAAGTATAATTTTGAAAAAGTATTGTCAAGCTTGTTTTCCCCCTTGAATGTATCTTTGAAAAGCTTTAAGCTTAGTGTAAATATTTTTTAAATTCATTTATTAGATTTTTTACTTTTCAAGTTTCATTTAACCAGAAACCTCTTCCTGTAAGCTTTCACATAAAAACTGTTTTTGACAGTTTATAGCGTATTATTTAAGGTTTGATGATAGCATTACAGCAAATAAGGCTTTAAAAGCTACGACAACAAATTAGTTTTTGATTCCAAATTCAGCACTGTTTAGAACGAGACCCATCTGAAAAAAAGACTATGGACTCGTCTAATAAATGGAGAAAATCCTCCGAAAACCACAAATCCACCTTAACAATTGACCACCACACCGATAATATCAGTAAGACCGATAATATCAGTAAGACCAGCGATTTATAAATGAAAAACAACATCTTGGGTGTTAGACCCCAGGATTTCCCAAAAGCCTTCTTCTACATTGCCGAAATATATCAGTAGCTTTTTATAATTTGGAATCAAGATGGCATTTATGGGAAAGTTTGCTATCTAAGATAATATCAGAGTGCTTGATTTGGTTACATCAGACCACTTCTGCGCCTAGTAAAGATAATTAAATCTGTATTAGACGTTTTGTCGTGCAGACCCTTGTCAATGCACCATGCCTCCACGATATCTAAGGTATGCTGCATAAAGTCGGGTAAGATATTCAGGTGTTTGCCTGAAACGGTTAAGACAAGATTATCAGCATAACTCTGTGCAATAAAGCCAGATTTCTGCAGCTTAACCAGTAATCCGTCAATGACCAAAAGCCACAGTAGAAGTGAAAGTACACCCTTCTAGGACAGTCCTTGGCAACCTTGACAGCGACTGAGACGCCATCCAGTTAAGTCTCTACTGTGCGAGACTTGAGCATGGATTGAATACATTTGAAAATGGTGTGGGTAATACCAAAACTATATTACAGGCATTAGTAAACGAGATAAACGAGGTACTCCTGCTATATCGAGGAAAGTACCTACTATAGAAACTCCATATTACAGAGGGATCTTTCAATCCTAGTTACCAGTTCATGTAGGGCAGTTTCACAGGACTTACCAACTCTGTAAGCATGTTGCATGTTACTGATCGAGAAGGTAATTAGGTGCTTGTAACTAATATATTTTTCGACGAACCTTTCTAATGCTTTAAGAAAAGTTGAATACAGACTAATAGGTCGAAAAGATATGGGATCCGTATAATCGGATTTGATGGCCTTTGGAATAAAAACCACTCTGCTCAAGGATTCAGGAACAGCGCAGATAGCAATACACACCTAGAAAAAGCTTATCAGATCAGGCCCTAGGAAAGCCGTGCTGTAATTCAGCCGGGAAAATACCAACAGGCCCACCAGCCTTATAAGGTGCAAAAGAGTAACATCATCTGAGTTGAAAATGGCACAACCAGGGAAATGAACATATAGAAGCAGCTCACCAACTTCTCTATGACAGGAGGTAAACTGACCATCAGGTAGACGAACAGTAGGTCTACAAACACCAGCCTTATTTAATTTAGCCATCACCGACAGGCTATTAATTTCCTCGCAGAAGTTTAACCACGAAGCTCTGTGAGTGGATCTTAGATTTCGTTTATATACTTTTAGTGCCACCAGAAAATTATCTCAATCAATATAACGATTGAAGTTTTTTGCTTTATTTATAAGTTTCCTATCGGATTTCCTTAACCATTTACGAACAAAACTCCAAAAAGGTTTGTTATTAGCTTTTTGGTTCGTAATAAGAGGACAGGAATTTTCAAAAGCTCGCTGTCGGCTCGCTGCCTATATTTAGAACTTCAAGTTCAGAAGAGAGAACTTAAATAGTTGAACAAAGAAGATCCGCTCTGATTAATATTCGTACTCCTCTGAGGGAGGAAGTAAGATAGATTCATACGGTAGATAAACTGATGCAACCACCACCTTAGTGCAGAAACTATTGAATATTAAAGTGACAAGCACTGCCGAAAGATTAGCCAAAGATTAGATTGAGGGAAGCATTAATGTTGTTACCAATAAAAATGCACCCCCTAGTTTTACCGACAGAATTCTTATAGAAAAGTTTGCCATTATTACAATTCAATCCAGAAATCGCACCATCAAGAAGGTACGGTGCCTGAATTAGACAAATAACTGTATGTATTACAGAAAGAAGCTTCTTAAGCTCCAACGAAACTAAATTACTATGTTGCAAGTAAATCTGTTTTATTCTGAGCATGGCCATCATTTGAAGTCCAGCATATAAAAAATAAAATTAAAAAAAAGATCCAACAACCTTTCTTTCCTCAATCAAAATGTTCGGAGTCATCAGCTTAAAGTTGGTTGTTACACTTGTTGGTCTCATCGTTACTGCACCTACAGATGAAGACACTATCCGAGAGGTAGCACCCAACCATCTGCGGCACAAGTGAGTATTGGTTGGACCACAAGGATTACGTAGGCTTTTGTTTGAATGTACAAAAACCTATAAGAGACTGGCTAAAATTGATTATTTTTTTTGTATATGTTATACAATGTCCAGAATTGATCTAACTGATAAAATAAATTAATTTCCGGAAATTGAAGAAGCTTTAATATTTTGATAGGAAAAAGCCCACAGTCAAATTAATCGCAATTTTGTATTAAAAACCACACACACACACATAATTATAATTTACCTTTACAAATTTATAAATTGATTTTCTCGAGAAAATATTATTTCAATAAAGTACATATAGGTTGGAATTAGGTTAAGAGGTGGGCCCCCCTATTTGTTTGATTTTTCAATAAAATTCATTATACACCGCACAACATGCCACAACACTAATAAATCATTAAAGTGTAATACCGCACAAACCATACCGAATCAAAAATAAAAATGCTGTTAAGCTTAATAGACTAAAATTTAATTTAATTTAGCCTCATAATTGTAATCATTCATTTGTGTATGTGTATTCGAGTGGGGTGTCGTGTGGATGGCGGGCGGAGGCGTACCATATCATAATAATATATATTTTTATTATTTTAAATTATATTCAGTTCACATAACTAATTCATTTCTGAACAAATTTATGTCCCAACATTTTTTTGTTATTGTGCTTTTCTGCCATCATACATTTATAGCAGAGAGCGAATAAGTAACATCTACCAAAAATAATAATAATATTATAAAAATTAATTATTTTATGTTTTTTTTTGTTTGTGTGTGTGTGTGTGTGTATGTGCTGTAATGAAAGCTTTCCACCAGCTACTATAACAAAAAAATAAAAGTTACAACGAAAATTAATTACATTGGTAAGAGTTACACAAATTTTATTTTATTTCGGTTTTTTATTCGCTGATGTGGCAATTAAAACCAGAAAAACACTGAAAACAGTAACAGAAATTAATTAAATACAAAAAATAAATAAAAAAAAAGTTCAAATAAATTATGGAAAGTCGGTGAGTTATTTTATTGTCGCAAAAAAATATAATTTTTGTTTCGTCGTTGGTATTTATATTGGGGAAGCTTTTAAACAAAAAAAATGTTATGGTACGCGATGATTATGCGAAGATGTCGTGAAGGGATCAGTATAAAAAAAATTAATGTACTAATTAGAAACGTTTGAAAGGAAGCGCTGAAACGGACGGAACACATACTAGTCCGGTGAGCTTTATCTGTATAGTTACAAATAATTTAGATATAACTTTTTAATTTTTGATACATATACAGATTGAAACCATACCGTGGAGATATTATCCATCATAAATTATTTCCCGTTACTCTAATCCAATTTTCCAATGTATAACTAAAAGCAAAGAAAATAAAAAGCACATTATAAAGTTATGACAAAACTTTTTTTATTTCTTTCTTTTTATTTTATACCGTCATCTTTAAATTGACTTTACTATTTGTTTTAACCGAAAATATATCAAACATACGTATATGTATATATAGATACCCGCCCTAAGAAGATTATTCTCGTCAACAATTTATTGTTCTGTATATATGTACAACATAGATAGATAGAAATTGTTTTGTTTTGATCACAAACCTACAAAACAAAAATATAAAAAGTTTTGTGTGGGCTTTCGAACAACAAAAATATTTTGTATTGAACACAGTAACAGCAACGGAAATAAAACGAACTAATACCCAATAAAATAACGCTAAAAACTTCTGAAAAGAGTAGAAATTAAGTTGATGATGAGCTTTGTAATTTGTATTACATTGCTGTATGTATATCAAGCCATATACAATAATGAAAATAAAATTAATGACTTTTTAGTTTATCTTTTCCGATATAGCAAAATATTCACAAAGAATATACGAATAACAAAATTCAGAGCTTTCTCCTATCTCCTGTACTTTTCTAACCTTATATAATTCGACAAGCTGAAAGCTTTGATGGATTAACTATGTGAATTAAGCAATTAGTTAAAAGCCTTCAAATATTGAATGTACGTTTTTATTGCTACAAGATTTTAGTTAAATAATTTTTTTTGGAGCTTTCATAAAATTTTGTGCTTTTAAATGTTAGTATGACATATCATTAGTATATTAAAATAAAGCACTATTAAAATAAAATAAAAGCTTTCCTGCACCCTTTTTTTCAAGGGTCACAAGTAAATGTGTCCTCCTAATCTTGGTTCAAAATCTTGGACAGTAAACATTCTATTGAAAAGCTCTTATTATTTAATAATTTAGCTTTATGCTTTAAGGTCTTAAAACATTATTTTTATTATGAAACTATTACCTAAAAGCTTTCATAAAATAGTCTCTCAATATTTATGTGTACACCTGTTTTACAGCGTTTGTGATGTGTTCAGAAATTTTAAAGCTCGAATAATATAAAAGCATTAACGTTCTGAAATTTGGAATTTGATTTCTTGATAATTTACAATTAACAGCTTATATGACCGAGAAACAAAATTTTTAAATGGCGAAAGATCCGTTTGATTGCATTAAGTATCCGCACAATATTAATCAATTATTCAGAAAGCTAATGAGCTTTTAATTAATGAATTAGTATTAATGAATTAGTACATATTTACAGCATGCAAGCTTTTGTATATTTATTGCTACAATAATTAATTGAAAGCTTTTAAATTTTAAATTCATGTCTTTTGAGGAAAATTCATAATTTAGTATCTTGTATTTTTCAAAGCTTTAAGTTGGTTAAAATGTTGAAGGATGAACTTAAAGCCTTCATTTCGTTTTTAGTAGTTTTTTTACAAGCAATCAAATTACTATTAAACATTCTTTGACGGCTTAAAGGTAAGTTGTAAAATGATTTTAATTTCTTCTTAATTACAAATTACGAGCTTTTCATAAAGGAATGTTAATTAAAATCAATATAATTAAAACGAGATTTTACATCAGTTATTTTATAAGCTTTTTCAATCTTCTTCATAAGTTTCGAATAAATTCACGAACACAATCAGATTAATTCAGGTAATTCTCACCTCTGATCATAGATGCATCTCTTTTAATATTAACTTTAAAAGACAACCGTGTAAACCATATCGTAATAAAAAACTTACGAACTGGGATTCGTTCTCCGCTGAGCTCGTTCACTATTAGATTATCTTGATTTGCAGACAACTGTAGTAATGAAATCAATCTCGACTGCTTTTGAAAATTCTTGCTCTTTTATTAACAACCAGAAAAAGCATAACAAACCCTTCTGGTGTTCTGAACTTAACAAGTTAAGGAAGAGTGTGCGTAAAATTAAAAATAAAGCAAAAAATACGAATTTTATTTCGAATTGGAATGGATTTTTGGTAGCTCACAAAGCTTATAAATAAAGCCTAAGATCCGCGCACAAGGCTGCGTGCAAACATTTCTATGAGGAAATTGATGGCTTATCTGTTCTCGCTAGACTTAATAAAACTCTGACTAAGAATGAAATATTTATAGACTCGATAGTCTTCGGCAAACTCACCCCTAGCAAGCGAGAAGTTGGTGAGCTACTGTTGTCTGTCCACTTTCCTGCGGGGCGTGCCATTGTTGATTCGGACGTGGTTGCCTCCGATCCTCCTGACATTTTTGTCGGTACTCTGGATTGGAACTTTGCCAATAGACTGTTCACTACTGATGTTCTACGCTGGAGTGTTTTCTCGTTTGTACCTTACAATTCGAGTAGTCCTGATGACTTTTTCACTGCTGAATTGCATCGTGGTTTTATACCCATCAGTACTCACCTGCTCAATCGGTTACAGGCGTGCATTGCTTTTAGACTGTACCACGATCCTGGAGCAGGAGTAGAGTAGTTTTCATACCTAAAGCTGGCAAGTCTTTCCTCCTTTCCGTCTAACCTCTATTTTTCTTAAAGCTTTAAGATGATTAAGATCATTGACAGATTTATTAGGGACAACTGTTTAACTACCCACTCTCAGTAACATGCAACATGCTTACAGAACTTGCAAGGCCTGCGAAACTGCTCTACATGAACTCGTAACTAGAATCGAAAAATCACTTAATTACAAAGAGTTTCTTATCGGTACCTTCCTGGAAATTGCGGGAGATTTTGATAGCAGTTCGTTTTCTACGATCACGAGTGCGTGTACCAATTCTAATATTAATCAAACCATTGTTAGATTCTACGCTTCTATGCTCAAGTCGTGCATAATTGAGACTGGGCTGGATGACTCATCAGTGTCCGCCAAAGTGGGCAATGGCTGCCCGCAAGAAGAAGTAATCCACGGCCTTACTGTGTCTCATGGTTATCGAAGAGTTACTGGTTAAATTGCAGTGCTCCGGGTTTACTGTGCAAAGCAAAGCTATGCGGATGATCTCGTTTTGATAGTTTCTGGTAAATACCTGAACATCTAATCTGATCTGATGCAGAACGCTCTTTATATAGTAGAAGTTTGTCGTCTTGAAAGGAGTTTCACATTAATCCCTCTAAAACTAATCTGGTTGTCTTTTCCAGACGTAGAGTCGTTGCTTATACATCTGTTCCCACTCTATTTGGTAGAATAATCACAAGGACAGAGCACGTCAAACATCTACATAGATGTCATTCTATATAGATAGTAGTCTCTCCTGAAAATTTCAACTTGATAATAAGCTTCAAATGGGCTTTATTATTTTTTGGCAATACAGAAGGGCTTTTGGCAATTCCTGGGGTTTGACTTCCATAATGTTTTACCTGGCATGCATCAGTTGTATGGTGGCCAGTTGTTAAACTGATAGAGTGCAGATGACTAGGGCTATACAGACAGATTCTTTATAAGTTTAAGACACATATTCCGAAGGTTGAAATGGTAAATGACAGGCTATTGCCCGAATTTAACTCCGTCGTTTTTCCTTCGAGACAACAGTGCCTCTTACAAGATTTCTATAGACAGTCGTCCGAGTCGATAGTTTTTTTTGCGGATGACTCAGGCATTAAACACTGCAGGCATTCAAGCTGAATTAATTGCACTTACCTAAAGTGCGATTGGAGGCGTTTAAGTTTAGTGATTTAGGGAAGGAACTTATTATCTGCACGGATAGTAAACCCGTGCTTAATACCCTTAAGAACTTTTTGACGTCATTTAAACTGGTCAACGATAGCAAACACTACATTAATCTCCTTTGCTCTAATACGAGAGTGAGGATCCTGTGGATGGCTGCTCATTGTTGGAAATGAGGTTGCTGACTTTTTAGCGAACATTGGAGCGCGTAATAACTTTGTTGGTCCCGAGCTTCCCCTATCCTTCAATTGTGGTAAAGACGTTATAGTAAGAAGTTCGCTTTACTTGAACTGGGACTGAAGTGACGTTCTACTCCTACCTGTCGAAAGACGAAAGGGTTCATCATTGAACCCAACGTGAAGTTCACTAAATATGTGTTATCCTTAAAAAAGAGCAAACTCAGAATTCTGGTTGCACTCATTACGCGAGCCATAGACGCTTCAAGGTTCTTCCTTAGTCCAACGCATGGGATTTGCTCAGGATTGTCTTTGTGACGACTGTCTGAAGGAAGTGGACGACTGCCTAAATTCCAAGTGTTCTCTTACAGATCTTTGTACGTAGATCACCATTTTCACGTTAGTATCCATTTTTGGCTCAAACTTTTACAGTTTGGTAAGGCTGCTGTGAACCATGGGCCCATTGCGACATTACGTGCGGAACCTGTGTAGGTTTCAACCGTTTTATAAAAAATAAAAAAAATTAAAATAATTCAGGAAAACGCAGACAAATTTAAACACTTTTAGTCTAGTTCAGTCCCACGGGCCAATTGTGTTTTATTGTGAAAATATTGGTTTTGTTGATGGTTTCAAATCAAGTGAATAGGCAGTTTAAGAAATTTTATAAAATATGGTTGGTAGTTTTTTATTTTATTTAAAATGACGACTGATTTAGGTATGATATATACAGAAAAGCCTTTTCGGGTTAACAAATAATTCCCATTCTCGTATATCCACAATATTTTTTTTTCTTTGATCCAATCAAATTTTAAAATGAATGATTAGGGATTAATGATTTTATACGAATTTATCCACTCGAAAAAAAAGAAATGTAAATTCAATTAATGTAATGACAAAGCAAATTATGTACACCCATTTTATGTTTTCATGATCATCATCATCCTAAATCAATATCTCATTTTTCACTTGTAATCACAAACACACACACGCATATACACAAAATATATAATCGGAAAATTGAAAATAAAATATTTTGGATTGGCATGTGTTACATCGAGTTCCAATATAGTTTTCAGACACATAACATTTTATGCCAATTTATTTCCATTAAATTTTATGATACACCAAATACCCCGAAAATACAAAAAAAAACGACCAATTGGGAATTTATATATACTACTGGGGGATATCACTCCGTATATAAAGCTGTCATCTGAACCATGAAAATCAAATTTTTCACATCAATGAAATCGTGATAGAGCACAACAACAAGATACACACATTTTTGAATTATTTTATATAAATTATTTACGGAAAGCATATACAATTATGAGACATCACAAACTCACCTCTACATTAATTTCCGATACGGGAAATGTTTTCATTGCTGGATTCTCTTTTGGTGTAAATCTATAAAATTCTCGTTTACCTTTGTACCATTTTATTGAATATAATGTGTCATTTTCCAAATCATATGAACAGATAAGTATAACATTTTCACCTTTTTTAATTGGTGACGGTATTGTCACGGTTACATTACGCAGTGTCGATACAATATCTGAAAAGTAAAAGTGAAATTTTTGTTTTTAAAATAATTTTTTTTGTATTTTGAAGAATTAAATTAAATAATTTATTTATTTTCATCGCTATTGTCATGGTTAATAACTGATGATAATAGCAACTAATTGGAGGTGTATACGACCTCCTTGAATTATTTGAGTAGGACAATTAGGTTAACCACTAGGCTACGCAATACTTGATCCATAACTGAAACCTGTACATCTGTCACTTTTATGGCGTAGCATATTAATTATTGTAGACTATTTAAATTGGGCAGAGTAAACAGCCTCTGTCTACAATTTTTTTTTTTTTTTAAAAACAACACAGAATGGATCTCAGAAGATGGATAGCCTAATTTTTTCTTTGAAAGGATTCAAGTGATTTTATTGAGCTTTTAATGTACAAATATTGTGTTGTGTGTTTTATACTGGTCCCGCATTACTTTCCGTTGGATTGGAACAAAAGCTTTATGTTATTATACAATTAATGAAGCTTTTACATCATGGCTTTTATGGTTTTATATACTTATGTTAAAGATCTTACTGTACAACAAAAAAGCATATAGTTTGAATATTAGCTTTGTTAGTCGTTATTAGAAATACAATAATTAACGCTTTTTAATTCGTTTTGAAATTATAATTCCAAATTCATTATTATGATATTAGATTAAGTTTCGGTTTTTTCAACAAATTTAATTTAGCTTTAAGCTTTTAAAAATTAAATAAAAGCTTACAATTTTGAATGCTTCGATTAAATATATACAAATTATTATGAGCTTTTTCACATGAAATTTCATAATTGTTTAAAATATTTATCTGCCTCTAAAACATATTTTGAATTATTTTAAGAGTTTATTCAGTCTGTTCCAACTCTTTAGTTGTTCCAACTCGTTAATTGTATTATATAGCTTTCGACGAATAAATGTGTTTTTGTTTGTTTTAGTGGTCTAATGACCATGGAAGCATGCAGAATTGTACGTTATTCTTGCCAAATGCTTTGGATGCGTCATTTGTTCAGAGCTTTCAATAATCTTAGCTACTAAAATGTTAAACATCTAACTAATCAATAAATATGCATACAATTTTCTGTAGTTGAAATATAATTAGTTGTTATTTGAAACTAGAATTTTAGATTCATTATGATATTAGATTTAATTTTTTAACAAACCTAATTGTAGCTTTAAGCTTTCAAAAATTAAACTAATGATTTTGGATTTTGGTTTTCTCTAGGTTTTTTTTGGATTTACGACTAAGTTTATTTGAACCTTTCCAATTTATGATTTAATTTTAAATGAATATTATTTTAATTATACGGCATACTGAATGCCAAATCAGTTTTAGTTAAATGTATTAGTACCAAAAACTTCCTAGAGAATTTACCATAATGATTTACCATTTAGCTGGGAAATTTACTATTTCTATGTGTTTTCTCTAAAAAAAACGTTCAACTGGAAACAAAAATGACTTAGCGTCATGTTTATAACCAATACAAAATCAATAAATTGACCCAAACAATGATATATACCGTTGTAATCAGAAACCTGGCACAACTGATAGAAATCTTTACAAAAAGGTTATAACTTTCATAAATAATAATCCGGGGAACTTTGACTATGACCGTGCCATACAATTTTCACACCTCGCTCCGTCGTAAAACGAATTCGAGATTAGGAAGGCTATAAGAGCTACAAAGTTATTAAAAAGCCAAATCGTTCAGATAACCAACACTTGTTCGCTAAAAAATGTGCCAGACTGATGACTAAATTTTCATTTTGCGATGGATGACGAAACGTACGTGAAATTGGTTATGAAACATTTAATTAGGTCAAAAATTGGATCTTACCAAAAACCGAGGCAATGTTCCTGCTAAGTATAAGCAGTTCAAGAAAGATACAAATGTATGATTTGGGCAGCAATTTACAGTTGTGGAGCCAGGTTTTTGTTATATTTTTCAAAATGACGTATTTTGCCAATAATTCTTCAACGCGATTCAGCAGTAAAGATTTGGCCATTTATAGCTACATAGTTCACACGACTCTAAAAGAGCAATAAATTTGTATGAGTTTAATCAAATCAATGTTATCTCAAAGAAGCTGAGTCCACAGGTTTTAGACCTATCGAAAAATATTGGGGTTAGAAAGAGTGATGAAGAAGAATGGCGGATGCGTTAATGAAGCCATTTTGGTGCAAACCTCACACCGGTAGTTATGCCAAAAAACTCAAAAAGTTCAATTTAATCGTATGGAAACCTTATTATCATTTGAAAGAACATTTCTTGCCATTTATGTTGTAAAGATTAATTCTTTCAAACGTTGGCTGCAACTGCGATGTATTTCAAAGAAAAAAGTTTAGGTGTGTGGTATCCGAACCGTGAAATTAAATGCTCGCATACATAATTTTTAAATAAGTGCATTGTTTCCGTCATAATTTTTAAGGAAATATGGACCGATGATTTCACAGGCCCATAAACCACACCAAACCATCTTATTGGTCGTCTATTATCCAATACTGTAAATTAGGATTCAAACTTTCCGATGGTATTCCAAATAGTGGTCTCGACAAGTCGATTATGTCAACCATAACTTGGGCTAACCGCACGACACACATTTCTCACAGAACGCTGATTTTCGTAATAAAGCTGAACAATTTGTAGACGCTGAGCCGGGCTCAGTCTTTCCATGAAGAAATGGCAAACAATAATGAATTAAAATACTATGACAGTTTGACACTACTCAGTTGTCAATGAAAAAATCACCTCTAGTTGAACGCTTTTACAAAATATACCCGCGAACGAAAAAACAGTGCCAAGTAATCTACGTTATATTTTACGTGTCAACAACTGCGTAGACTACATGGCATAATCTATACTTGGCCCATCCCATACTTGCCACATTTATTTTATAAAAAAAATTTGATAATAACTTTTAAAATCACTCTGAAGTTGAAAGCTTCTCAAAGATATATTTTCAATTATTATTAAGATTTTATTAACTTATGTTCTAACCGTTAATTTGCTCAGTTCTCCTTGAGCCAAATAGTTTTATTATTATAGGTTTCGATGTACAAATATTTTTTGTTAGTAATTTTGTGGTCTCATCACTGTGGTCTCACCGGAAATCCGTAAATTTTATAAACATTTTCCGATGATTATAAATTAATCAATATAAGCTTTCAGAATTGTTCATCAAATCTTTGGATAATCTCAGCTACTTCTGATAAATATTTAATAATAAAAACACAAAGTTTTCCAAAGTTTAAATATAAGATTTATTAGTCGTTATTACAAATGTAAAGCTTTTTTAGTTTGGTTTGAAACGAGAATTCTAAATTCATTTAAGCTTTCCTCGTGTGGAGAGGCCGAACTCCCAGGCGGGTAGGTGGGAAATAAAATACTACCCGTGGAGCAAATCTGGCTTTGGGAAGGTACCCCGAATAATAAACCGCAGCCATGAAAGTTCAGGAGAAGAATAACGCTACGGTGCAGGGATTAGGATACCCAGAGTGGGCTTCCAGTAGTCGATATCCAGCGACTGCAATGCTTTAGTAGTGAAAGGCTTAGTTATTACAACAGATAGAAGTATAAGCCCCTACCTATAAGCTAAATTTTCAGCTATTAAGAAAAACAACAGTAGTTCAGCTCTTACAGCAAAATCTAAACAAATAAAATGATACTATTAGAGAAGGGGCCTCCTACGCCCAGGTGACCAAAACCTTAAATAACAATCAAAATCCAGAAATCAGGCCGGATCCTGTGCCCAACGAGTCAACCATTAGTAATATAATGAAGCTGCTCGCCGAATTTCAGGCTGAAATGAGACAAAATTTCCATCCCCTAACATGGAGGAAAACTGAAAGACAATTTTAAGCCACCAAACAAAATGCTACAAAAAATAAAAAGTAAATGACTGCAACGTTCCTACGTATAATAGCCTGGAACACTATAACGGGCTTAATTCACGAGCCCTATAGATTTAGATGTATTTTTTAGAATCAACAACATATATAGAGCTTTAATATCAGAGACGCACTTTACAAAGAAAACATTTATCAAAATTATCGGATATAGCACCCCAATGGTCATGCTCGATGAGGGACAGCAATCTTAATCAAACAAAACATCATTTATTTCCAGCAAGAGGAAAATAAAGAGCCATTTATGAAAGCTACCATAATAACGATGAAGCATGCTGGTGCTGAACTAAGTCTAGGGGCGGTCTACTGCTCACCAAGACATAATACCGCAAGAAATCAATAAGTCAACATTTTTAAGAAACTTGGGCCAAGGTTTATTATAAGTGGTGACTACGCCCATTAGTCTGACTTCATTAGTCATTAAAAAGAAATGGAAACTTAACCTTACTAATAAAGAACTTGAAATACAAGCTGGAAATTTTATTTAATTAGGTGAGAAAGGTGTACAAGATATCAACTACCTCCTGGAGATTCGATGCATAACACCACAAATATAATCATGATAAAAAAACCAAACAAACCCGGTGAGCAAATGACATCATACAGGCTATGATCTCTTTGTTACCAACTATCTTCAAGTTGTTTGAGAAGTCATTTTTGAAACGACTTGAACTAATGATCATTATACCTGATTTTCAGTTTGGATTCAGGGATAAACATTCGACCATTCGAAAAGGTAAAAAAAGCAACTGAAAAGAAGAAATATTGCCCTGCCGTATTTCTAGATGTATCACAGGCTTTCGATAGAGTGTAGCATGAGGGTCTTATCTACAAAATAAGTAGCCGTCTCTCACAACAAGCAAATCTCTGAACCAAGCAGTTGAATACTTACAACAGGCACTTGATAAAATCAGCCAATGTAACATAAACGTTGCAGCATATATATTCCATACATTTCTCAGTAGGGTAAAAATTCCACAAGATGAATCTGCTAAATATCTTGGGTTGTATCTCGATCCAAGATTGAACTGGAAACACCACGGTAGACTAAAAGGTGAATAAATTAAAATAAAATACCGTGAAATGTACAGGCTGATAGGAAAACATTCTAAGCTTAGCCTGTACTGTCAACGCTTTATCTACGAATCCAATATTAAACCATTTTGGACGTATGGTATCCAACTATGGGGCTGTACTAAACAATCAAATCGTTTAATCATTCATACCGCTATGAACCAACAAGGAATTACATGACGACCTAAATGTTACTTAACGCCTTAGAAAAATTAAAACGGATGAACCAGTCATCTAATAATTGAAATTTCGTTATTGAAAGCAGAGTTGTGATTCCTTGTAAGCTCGTACTCCTTCCACTTATTTGTTATAAATAAGTGCGTATAGTAATAAATTTAAGCTTTCAAAAATTAAATATAGGTTAAGGACTTAGAAGCTCACTGTAATTTGAGTATTGAGAAGTCCACGAGTTATGTCTAAATTTGGGAGCCGGTAGTTATCGCTGAGGTACTTCTAACATACCATCTGATTAGTTAATTTTCATGCTCTGGCTAATGCTAGGAAGCAGCTTTAAGAACATTTTCCATTCTTTGTAAAATTATTCTGATGATCAACGCTTAGACTAAAAATAGAAACCAATTATTTGCTTTCGCACGGGACACAAACACTTGAAAATATTTTTTTATAGTTTTTAGACTAATTAAGTCGAATCATATGCTTAAAAGCTGTTCGGTTTACACCCAAAGCAATTTATTCTTAAAAAGCTTTTGTGATTTATATTGATTAGAATGATTTAGAAGGGCACCATCGAACTCGGAATAACATATATATTGGTTAAATTTGAAGCTTTTTTTGAAAAATATTCAAAACCTGTGTAAATCATTTTTAATCCTCTTTTATGGTTAATTGACCTCTCCAGTATACAAATTTTTAATACACTATACCCAGAATAACAGAAAAATGATCCCTCATTTATTTACATAATACAAAAATCTTTATAAAAAAGCCGTAAATAATCTGTAATCATAATTAACTTATTTAAAAATGAAAACAACAAACACAATTTTTGTTTTAAATTTCAATAATTATCTTCTAATTATCGTCAATTTATCTATATATCTCTCTATAAAATACACAAAATATAATACAAAAAACAAAAAAAAATTGATCACCAAGTAAACAACATAAGCGCACACCCCTACTATATACTAAATACTCCAAAAAAGCTTAAATTCACAATGACAAAGTTAAATCTTACACAAAAAAAAAAAACGACACGAGAAAATTAATTTTCATAATTTTTTTTTCTAAAAACACTCTTAATGATAAAAATTTATAAAACACAGTAATTCTAATTTGTGTAAATGAAAATTAGAAAGTTTAAGTACAGTAGAAAAATAAAAAGCTTTATGCTATTAGAAATATGATAAGAAAAAAAAACATAAAGTAAAAGGTAGATGATTACCTGAAGCTTTATAATCTGCACAAAACAAAAATATCCTTTTTACTGAGCATAAAACGATAAAATGAAAAATCACCCCTCCTCCCCCCGTAAATTTTGTACGATGAGTACGTGCACACACACATATATGTAGATATATAAACCTGTTGAATTTAAATTTTCCTAATAAAAATGTATTTTTTGATACAATGTAAGTACTTGCTATTTTCTATTTAGATTTTCTTTGAATGTTCAAAGTGATTTTTAAGCGCACAAAGTAAATAAAAAAAAGCTTTCATTTTAGTTATTTATTTATATATTAGATTTCTGAGCCAGATCAAACAAAAAAAAGCACATCAACAGAACTTTTATTGACGTCTGCTAGATGATATAATGACAACGAGTAACACACGCAAAAAATACGCAATACGTACAAAATTGGGAAACATAAATAAAACTAAAAAAAGGAAAATGTTTATAATAAATTAAATAGAAAATCATAACAAAAATTTAAAATAAAAAAAATGTATATTTGCATAATTTATTCAAATTATATGGAATCAACCAATTTTTCATTTGTAAAAAAGAATAAATGAGAAGCTGAAAATTATTGAGAAATATGAAAAATGTCAAAATGAATTTGGAATATTTTATGATCATAATGGGATAACGGATGGGAGCGGGAAGCAATCTGGCGTGTGTAAATTCAGGTCAAAGGTAATTATCGTATATAGATACATTTTAATTACTTCAATAAATTATTCAATGAAAGCTTTGGGACTAACATAATGATAAATTATCTTATGTGTGTGTATGTGTTTCATTACCGTTTATAGCCAATTAACCATTGGTTTATATTCCAGCGTTGCAACTATGTAGAAACCATCAACAACGGGCAACGTTTGTTTTGCAATGTATGTACAACGGTTAGTGTAATAATAGAGGCGAGTGTAATAAAACTATAAACAACAAAACGCAATAGATAAACAAACAAGGAAAGTAATACCCTAGGTGGCAGACCTGATGTTCAGGAAAATCCACTCTCCTCGGAGCTCGGTCGCATGGATTCTTGGGCGGAGGGGGGGGGGGGGAGTTACATATTAGCGAGTCATCAACAGCAGCTACAACAACAACATCAGTATTTAGCTGAACTTACATATCCCACGATAATCTAGCTGTGTGACAGCTAGACAACGTTGTATGTTGTCTTCTTGTCTTCTTCATTTTAGCTGAAACTGCTGAACAAGCAACATGATACCACATTAGATTATCTTTTTAACTTGTTTTTATATTTATTATTATTCGTGTACTCATTAAATAAACATCTTAGTTTTATAAATAAAATTATTTTTATAAATCGAATAAATTGTTATTATAGCTCTGGATAAATTCCAGAGCTATAAAAATATAAAGAGTTCTCAGGGTGAGAACTATAATTAGCGCGGTTGGTAGTGGATATTTTTAAATATCTGTCCACTATGTAAAACCACATATACTGCAATGTAGACTATATTGTAGCAATTTTAAAACCGGCATTTAACAAAAATGTGCACGGCAATATAGTAATCCGAGCCATTCGGAACAAAATAGTAGGAACTGCCGACAAGGCACTAGAAATGTTTAACACAAAAACTGAATGGGGAGAAATCAAGCAAAATTTAATTCTACTCTTCGCCGATAAAAGAGACGAGACCAGTCTCATCAGAGATCTGCACAATATACACTAAAGGGGTGATTTAGTATAGAGGTATATTTTTCCCGAACTTTGGAAATAATTAACGCACTCAAAAACTGGGCAGCTCTAAACACAGCAGACAACAACGAAATGGATCGATGGTCAGATCCATGAAGCCAGCCGATCGATCTACCGACAGCAAGAACATATTGCTTAAAAGAGCAAAACACAGTATACATGAGGAACAAAGTATTCGGTACAGGACATTCTTTACAAAATACTACAAAACCGGTAATACCACCACGGATACAAATGCCTAAACCTGGTTACGATAGAAATTCACATAGACAGATATATAATAATCAATTTTATAATCCAAACCATAATTTCCATCCACCGCGTAATAATAATCAATATTTTAATCATCGCCCACATCGATCAAAGAAAATTTGAACCTATGGATATAAGTTCAAATACTAATAAATATAAACAACCGACATTCACTCAACAAATACCTCAAAATTCAAACAATCCACATCGATATAATTTCAATTCGAATGGACCACCGAGATTCCAATCAAAGGAACTATATAATATTTGCACCAATCCATATTACCATGAAAGCGATCGTTATTACGAACCATATGAACAGAATATATATATAACGAAGATTCCGAGAAAACGTACGACCAGTATACAGAAAATACACCAGAAGAAAAATCTCCTATAATTGAAATAGCGGATGAGGATTTTCACCAAACCTCATAGGAGGATACGGTTTCAGTAGAGCTACCAGATGGCAGCACATCATCTGGATTAACGGTGGCTGACAGTTCCACAATAACAGTTGATACCTCAATACCAACAATAACATCTGATTCAACAATTTCAGTCGATTCAATAACATACGATATTTCAACGATATCGTCAGATTCAAGTTTATGCGATGGTTCAACAACACTCTCAAGCACCTCATATATTATGTCAACGGCGAATGATAATACCTCAGCACAAACTGTTGATTCCACCACAGCATCAATATTGACATCTGATTCAACTGATGTTCATTCAACATTTATAGTCATTTCAACAACAGCGTATAGTTCAACAATATCGTCAGATTTAACGAAAAAACATAACATTAAATTACATGTTACAACCCCTTATAATTCCACCGGTAATTCTCCAGTCGAGAGATTACATTCGACACTTAAAGAAATATGTATAGCATTATAAAACTACAGCGCCCTAATGAACCTCTAGACATATTAATGATGTCAGCAATACTTGCGTATAACAACACGATATATTCAACCACACAAATGGCCCCATTTAATCTCTTGAAGGGACACTATGTAGATAAAGTGATTGATTTCAACATCGAATCAGATTATGCAGCCCAAAGAAAAGATTTATTTGAGCATTTGTGTAATGATGTTTATGGAAAAACATTAAAAACGAAACAAAACATAATTCAAGCGCGAAATAAAAACATTGAGCAATTTCAACAATTTTGGAGAAACTAATGGAGAAACTAATCGCGCCGCTGAGCAACGAAGTTGCTGAGCTTAAGAGAAAAAACTATAAACTATAAGAAAAGGTTAAAAATAACAAAGCTGAGGATTCAGCACGAATTAAAAATCTGTCTTCTAACTATAATCAGCCATCAACCATTCAACATGATCATTCAAATAATTCCAACTGGTTGCTGCGACAATTTCCAGTTTTTCAACCGAATAATAGATTCGATGCTCTGAGTCAAGAGGGATATTGCATAGATGAGGAAGAACGGGAAAACGAAGTTGGCAGTGGTGATAACAGAAATACCAAAAAAAACGTATTCGCACAGAAACGAAAATGCCTCCAAAACATACTACACAAAGTGTGAACAATAACACTGAATAATAAAACAAAAAAATACCACTGCCTTCATCCATTAACGTGAGATACATCAACAATTTCGAACTTTTTCGACCAAAAATAATAAAAACCACTAATGAACCAACTAATTTTAAGGCGCTTTCAAGCAGCGACATTAAAATTACCGTTCAAGATGAAAATGTCTACAGAAATGTCAAAAAACTATTGGAAGAATAAAAATATGAACCAGGGACCAACCTATCAGCTGAATAGTGAAAAGGCTTATAGAGTGGTTATCAGAGGCCTATACTATCATCCATTAGTCATGATAAAATTAAAGCAGACCTATAGAAGACAATTAGGACATGAAGTCGCAGGTGTTGCAAACATATTCAAAATGGCGAATTGTCAATAACTCGGACATACCAAGAGTTGTTGCTATCGTCAAACCAAATGCGTGTGCTGAAAATCACCACACAATAAAATGCAAAAAACAACCAGATAACGAACTTTCATGTGCTCTTTGTCATCAAGAAGGACAAACTGCAAATTATAATGGATGCCCTGTATATCTGAACAAAATTAAAAGTCAACAGAGTAGTAGAACAAGCGTAGTACTGCAACCAAAGCAACTAAACCTCAAACATCAATTACACCATCCACAGTTTGATTATCTTATGCGCAAAACACCAAAGAGAACAGAAGTTAATAACGAGTCTAATAACATTGAAATCATTAAAATGCTCAGTGAAATTCAACAGACACTTGGTCGGTAGCAAAACTGCGAGCCCAGGAACAGGAAATATTTCTCCATACAAACAATATAGATATTGCGCTGATTTCAGAAACCCACTTCTCCAAAAAAAGTTTTATTAGAATTAATTTTGTTCAATTCCTACTGGACAACGCATCCTAGTGAAAGAGCTAGAGGTGGTTCAGCTGTACTAATTAAAAATAATATCAAACATAATCTGTAACAGGATATTCGGGAAAGCTATACATGCAAGCAACGGTTATCTCAATCCAATATAATCGCGCAGATCTAAATATTGCGGCTACATTCTGTCCTCCACGGCATATACCAACGAAGTTACACGTTAATACCGTCTTCAATAAACTCGGCCCAACATTTATCATTGGAGGCGACTACAATATAAAATATACAGCGTGGGGTTCCAGGCTAATTTCTCGAGGAAAAGGAAATGCTCTGTTCACTGCCATTTATGAAAACCAATGTGAATACCTATCTCAAGGGAGCCAACGTATTGCCCAACGGATGTAGGAAAAATACCATATCTACTTGATTTCTTTATCATAAAGGGTATTTCATCCAGTTACACTAGAGCCGAAGGGATTAACGACTTAACATATAGTAATCAAAAAACAAAATAAAGCTAAACCTTACAATAAACTTACGGATTGGAATCTCGTCAGAGAAAAGTTAGAAGAGCTAGTTGAATTAAATATGATTCTCAAAAGTAATGAGAAATTGGAACATCACACAAAGAATTTCATTGAATACACTCGAAAGGCTGCCAGCCTCGTTACTTCAGAATTAAAGGAACAATCGAGCATGGAAGTCAAATATCTTGCTGAAATCAGGGAACAAATCAAGGAAAGAAGAAAGGCAAGAAGAATATGGCATCCCACCAGAAATCCCATTGACAAAACAGCCTTCAATCGGATAAGTAAGAAAGTCATGAGGCTAATCAACAGCTATAAACATGATTGCTTCGACAACTACTTAAGCGCGCTAGGTCCAGAAATGGATAAGGACTACACGTTATGGAAAGCCACCAGACAATTGAAACAATCTGTACCCTCGGATACCACCCATAAGAAATGCTCAAGGTAGTTGAGTTCGACAAGACAAAGTGGAAATTATTGCTCAACACCCTAGCAACAGTATTTCAACCCCATGACATTCAATCCAACATCGACGTAACACCTGTTTACCAACCAAGTCAGGATTTTAAAAGAGTCCCGCCAATGAAAATTGCCGAAGAAATCGACAAAAATCTTAACCAAAAAAAGTCACCAGAAATTGATGAAATATCAGCGGGTCTATTCAAGGAACTACCTCGTAAAGCAATCATCATGATCACATACTTATTTAATGCCTGTATGAGGTTGAAGTATGTACCCAAATGCTTCAAAACGGCCCAAATACAGGCCAATCATACCTCTCTGATCACAAATTAAGAGTCATCCATGAAGAAACGTGTTCTGACTTTTATCTGACGTTAGCGGGCGTTCCGAAGGAAAGCGAGCTAGGACCCCCCTCTACCTCCTCTACTTCCTCTACACTGCAGACATACATACAACGAACAAAACATTCATCGGTACGTTTGCTGACGACACTGTTATTATGGCAATAGGCGAATCTCAACAAAGGGCAGTGAAAAATCTTCATCGAGCAATGAACAACGTTACTAATTGGACGGTTGATTGGAGAATCGCGGTTAATGAGCTTAAATCAACCCATGTGATATTTACCCGCCGATCCAAAAATATCAACCAGCAGATATACCTCAACGGGGTTAAAGTGCCGTAAGCTGAATCGGCCAAATTCCTTGGTCTGGCTAAACTGGAAGCATCACGTGAGACAAAAAGCTGAACAGATACGATTAAAACAAATTCAAATGAACTGGTTAATTGAGCATCATTACAAAATGAACCTGATTTACCAGACTATCTTCAAAGGAACTTGGATGTATGGTGCGCAGTTATGGGGTTGTACTCATAAATCCAATAGAGACATTATCGAACGTAGCCAAAATAAATTTCTTCGAATGGTCACCAACGCTTACCGATTTGTGACTAACAGGGAAGTACACAATGATTTACAAATACAATTGATAGATGACGTCATTCGCGAATGTGCCATCAAACATGAGAAGAGGCTTCTCATCCAGACCATCGTTGAGGCCCTACAACTACTGGATAGTACAAACGAAGTAAGGCGGATAACGGGCCTGATCACCGCTTCGTAAAGCTTCAGCTTCATGGCACTTGACAGTTGCTTTGATTTTAGCAGGTGCATTCGAGGATGGAACTCACGATTACGAGCCGCTAGCTGCGATTTAATATCTTCACCCACATTGTTAACGTGAGTAATAAGAGAGCCTAAATATTTGAACCTCCTCACATCCTCAAACGTGTAGTGGCCACTACTAAAACCTGGTGTGCCATTGTCCCTATGACCAGAGATCATGAATTTTGTTTTGGTCTCATTGATCAGGAGTCCAACAGAAGCTGAAAACTCTACAAGCAGATCAAGTATTTCCTTCACTCCGTTGCTATTTAGTCCAATCAAGCATATGTCATCTGCATATATAAGATGTTGTGCTTAGGTGTTTAAGTTTTACGAAAGATGTACTCCAACATGAGAAAAAGAGTATCAGGCCTGTTCTAAACTTTTACACAACATTGAGACTGCGTCACTGTCATACTACACAGTCGTACCAATTTTGCTCGCATTCCCAGATATTCCAAAGCAGACCAATAACTCTCTCGATTGATCGAGTCATAGACATGTCGGAAATCCATAGAAACACCTGATGTACGGAGACAGATGTCTCGTAATATTTAGATAGAATCATCCGCATCAAAAAGACCTAATCAGTGACTGATCGGTTCGGACGAAATCTTCCTTGAAAGTCACCAACCAGGTCCTTCGCTAGAGGGGTGATTCCATCCAATATAATGTAGAACAGTAACTTGTATGCTGTGCAACGGAGAGCTATACTTCTATAATTCTCACACTTCAAGCGGTCTCCCTTCTTGAAGATGGGGCATATAGCGGCTTTTTTCCATTTGTCAGGCATAACTTCGGTTTGCCATACTAATCCGAATACCAAGAGCTCCAAATTAATGCAGTCCACCACAGGTGAGCGGTTTTGTTTTGGTCTCTGTATCCTTTTTTTTTTTTTTTTAAAAAAGGACTGGGCATAGACACTTTTACGGTCCATAGCCTTAACTTACATTCACACAACATTCATTCAATCCATTCATTCATTCCATTCACACAAGTACAGTATACCACCTGCGCATTGCATAGCTCCATGTCACCCTGTACAGTGACATGGAAGATGGGTCGGCCCATGAGTTCTACATTCCAACAGAGGGTCATAGATGTTTTCAATTTAATCACCGATCGTAATCGGGAGATGAAAAATCCCTTTTGCATCCCGCCTCTGTTGGGATTCGAACCCGGTACCTCCCGATCCAAACGTCACAGCTTTAACCACTGCGCTATTTGCTCGGTCCACTGCGCTCTGTATCCCTAGTGAATTCCTCATGGGATGGACCTTCAAAGCAAATCTCCGCAATCAGTATTGGAGGTGACTCAGCTACAGTCAGTGACGCATGATGAACACCAAGCAAGACGGTAAAGTGTCCTCTACATGCGTCGAGTACTGCATCGATGTTGACAAAGAGCTTTGAACCAATCCGGATGTAAAACCGAATCCATGTAGACTTTCGAGTGCCTTATGATAACAGATCGAATCAAATGCCTTACTAAAATCTGTGTAAACTCTACGTCAACATGATGTTTTTCTATCTCATTTAACATTTTACTGGTAAATTAGACCAGATTGGTAGATGTATACATTCTAGGCATGAACCCGTGATGGTAGATAAAAATGTGACGTACCAATGTTGACTTAAAATCATAGCATATACAATCAGCTCAGATAATTTTGGATTCGATGAAGATTTGGATATTCCCCGTTAACATGATCAATCGTGATGTCTTGCGCTGAAGCCTATTTTCCTTTGCATCTTATAAGGCTGGCGGTGGTATCTTTCCTCTAATTTCATTTCAGGATCCGTTGTTCCACCTTTATCAAGCGTGCAGTGCTTTTAACACGGTTGAAAATTCTTGGAGCAAGAGTAGAGTTGCTTTTATCCCGAAATCTGGTAAGTCCGATTAGACGGACCCAAAGTCATTTCGGCCTATTAGTTTATGCTTAACTTTTCTTAAAGCTCTGTAAAGAATTGTTTCCCCAGTCAGTAACATGCAACATGTTTACAGAGTTGTTAAGTCGTATGTAATCGCCCTACTTGAACTTGTAACTATAGGATTGAAAAATGTCTTAATAATAACGAGTTTGGGTACTTTCCTGGATATTGTGGGACCTTTCTAAAGCACTTCGTTTGCTAAGATCACTTCTGCCTGTACCAATTTTGGTATTGATAGCACAATTGTCTTATGGATTGACTTTACTGTGTCTTTTGGTTATTGACGAATTACTTGTAAGGCTGCCGCAATCTGACTACATTGCACAGAGTAACGTTAATGATCTTGTTTTGACAGTCTCAGACAAACATCTCAGTGTCTTATCCGACCTACCTTGGCATGCCTGAACTATTGTGGAGGCATGGTATGTTGAGAAGGGTCTTCACGTCAATACTTCCAAAACTGATTTAATTGTGTTTACAAGGAAGAAGAATACTCTTGAACTATCTGTTCGCACTATTTTTGGGAGAACCATTAATAAATGTGATCACGTCAAGCACCACCGTGGCACCTGAACTACAAGCTTCAAAAAGCAATTGCCATATTTTGGCAATGTAGAAGAGCTTGACCTACGGGCTTCTGTAGCCAAGCTAAATGGTCTACAAATTCTAGCTTGCAGAGCCATTACTGGAGCTATGTCCTCAACTCCGCTTCTCACTATGGAATCCATTCGTTCCTTGCCTCAGATACGCACCTTTATTTTAGGCACAGCATATTTTGCATTTATGCAGCATATCGCCTAAAGTGCATTGGGGCATGGAATGTTTTCGGTTCTATCGTGGGACAAAGATAAATGTTTAAAAATCAATCTTCATCTTTACCAGAAATCGATATGGTTAATGACAGACTGCTGCCAATTCCATTTCTTAAATTTTTTCTCGGTGGCTTATTTTTCAACGGATTTGTGGAGTTCACAGGATTATCTCAACAAATTAGATAGGTCCATAGTCTGTTTTTCTGATGGATCTCGTTCTAACTTCAGTGCAGGTTTTGGAATCTATTGTACTTGGACCGATCTGAGATTTTTTGGTAGTCTTGGTTCGGATTGTAATCTTTTTCAGCAGGAAGTAATAGCGCTAACACAAAGACATATTGAGGTTTTGAATTTTGCTGTGAAAAACAAAAGTATTCTACTGTGTACAGATAGTAAAACTGTACGTAACTCTTTAAGAAATCACTTGGCTGTTTCTAAACTGGTCAAGAAATACAAGCATTTCATTAACCTTTTTTTTCTAACAAAAAAATTAGGGTCATTGTGATATCTTCGGCAATGATCGCGGATTGTTTAGTGAAAGCGGTTTCCCAATTAACTTTAATTGGCCCTGAAAGATTTAAGGTTTCTGTGACTTGAGACTTTTAGTTGTCGTGATGCAAAGTACATACTTCATCAAGGATCCCAATTTTAGGTCATCGAATTATACTTTATCACTAAATGGTTCTTTTTAAAAATCTTGGTAGCGATTCTTACGAGATATGGCCGTTTTAAAGATCCTGTACATCGTATGTGCTTAGCTCATGATGTTAGTTGCGAGGACTGCCTTGAGGAATATGATGATTACCTTCACTTTGTGAGCAGTTGTCCAGCTTTTAGCTCTATTAGACTTCAGGTATTCAACTTTAAGTTTTATAGAATCCTAGGTTTGCACCATTGGCTTTTGTGGCATTGAGTGCGGAATCCTCGTGGGCTCCAACCAATTTTAATAATAATAATATATAATATATTAGGGAATTATTTGTAAATAAATCTTTTTTATTTTGTAATACGTTTTAACAAGGTTCTAAGATCCATTAGAACCTAATTTGTAGTAAATATCGTGATTTTGGAGTGCCAAGATTCTAACTGTAAAACAGTTATTGCTGTTACTCAACTAAGCTTCAAGATATATATTTTTTATTCAACCGTGGGTTAGAAACTAATAAAACAACGTAATAGGAAAAAATTGGTGTAAATTGATCAATCAATGAAACAATTATATCGGTTAGAAAGTTCAACGCCGTTTTTATCGAAACTATACCGCAGTATGTGGCAATAAATTCAACTCGTTTCGTTAAACAGCAAATCAACTCGTAATAAAAGCTCTCTGAAAAATTAGATGTGCTAAATTTTTATTCCTTTGCTGATACCTATTGTAGTGGATCTCTAATTCGGGAGTATCAGTTTTTTATTTTAAAAAGTTCATCGAATGAGTTCATCTCTCTGCTGCTTGAAAAGAAAAATATATCCTACATTTTTGGGTACAGCTTTACTTTATTTAGGCATAGTACCTTAAAAATTCTCAACAAAGCTTCCAGGTATTATCATAACTATTAATATTGATCAGATTGCGGAAAATCTAATCAACCGCAAATATTTAAAGCATTTTTATTTAATTTTCCTGCGCGTTCAACGTAAAATCAATTCACCAAAATTACTTTGGTATTTGGAAGAAATGGAAAAATATTTTGCTGACTACCTTACTTTTTGACTGTATAAAAGATTAATGTTTGTTTAGTTTCGATAACAATTAATCATCCAAAAAGATGATTTCTGACACCGTACAGCAAACAAACAACCAAAAACAAAAATTTTTGATATACAATATTTACAGAGTCTGAAGGATTTCAAAAAAAAAAAAAAAAAAAAAAATTATATTTATGGTGATGTCTAATAAATTCGATTTTCATTGTACATATTTTCCCGAACATACAACAACAACCAAAACAAAAAATCACCCTCATAAAAATACCATAACTGTCAAATAATTCATCAAAATTTATATTCTTATATACGTATAGTTCTCGATAGAACAACAAACTTCTACAATAAAAGTATATACATATATAAGACAGCAAAACTAATTTTTATTATATTCTGGTCGGTTTGGTTTTTAGACAAAAGCTCACAAAAACAATATACACATAAAACAACAAAATAATAATACAAAGAAGTGGATATAAAAAGCACTTAATCTTCATTTCAACTGACCAGTAAAAATGAATAAATATGACTACTGATAACAATATACTCGTATAAATACCAGATCCCCTCGCAATAACAACAACAACAACAACAACAAAAATCGATCAATCCTGGATCCTTTTGTTTCTTACGTTCATGAACGAATATAAATATAAATAAAAACAACATTATGTACACACACACACACACATACAGGCTCAAAAATATAAAATTAAAAGCTCAATGACATAGAAAAGTCAATATACTCATCGTATAAATATGTATGCATGTATACAGAACTTTCGAAAAACAAACAAATAAAAGTGTGAACGACAAACCGCAACAACAACAATTTTGTAGTATTTATAGAGTGAGTGGGTTGTGGATGGAGGAGCTTAAAATCACTCGCATGTCCATTTTTATGGTTACGATTATTATGTAATACTATACATATATAGAGACCAAAGTTTTGCTGGTCTTCTACTTCTTCGCCTTCTTGTACATGAATAGTAATGATAGAGAAATAAAAGCTTTTTAATAACAAATGTATTTCGATATAAAAGTGTAAACAATCACCCCGAGGCGACATTATGTCGCCCTATGTGCGTATATTTAACCGAAATACAAGAGATGGATTTGAGTGTGCGAATGAAGATATAAATATTTACTATAAAAGATCCAATAGTGTATGTTAAAGATTTATATGCGATGGTCAAGAATTGGTATAGTTATATACATAGTAACCTTTCATCCACGAGCGGTTTAAAAATTTATGTCAACATATTAGGATTTAAGATTATCTCGTTATACATATACATAGGTACATACGTCAATAGATAAGAGATGTCAAATCTTTTCACTGTAAATTCAAGTTGACTTTAAAAAGTTTCCTTATATGCTTCTCACATGTCAATTCAAAACCATAATAATTGACAGCTTAATATTTGTTTTTTTACACAAAATAAATTGAGAAGTACTTTACATGGAAATTATCATCAGAATTCCAAGAATTTGAATACAACAATATTATCAAATCTAAATTGGATTTCAAGAGAATTTGGAATTAATGTCGATTTTTAGTATACTCTAAGAAATATAAAAATGAAGAAGTTCCAGTCACAGGTCACACAAGTTTACAGTACAAGTAAGTAGTTTACAGCACAAAAGCTCTTTCATATTTTTTTTCAAGTTTATATATTTTAGGTCGAGCTTACTAGATACAAACTGATTTTATTCCAATTTGATATATAATACAGAAAGCTTTTAATTTAAATGAGAACCAACAATTTTAATTGGCCAGCTTTTTAATTTTATTATGAGAAAAGTTAATCGTTTCTTCACAAGTAAATTATTAAGTTTGGTTTTGGGGCTTTACTAAACTGGTTGAGCTTTTTAAATTCGAAGTATTTCTTGGTTTGGTTAGGAAAGCTTTACATTTTTCGCGGTAATATACAATATACCAACGTATTTAGTAAGCATGAACAAAGTTAGGAAATAAGTTTATTGAGTAAAAATTAGAGCGAAAAGCTCAAATTAAAAGCTAAACTTTAAATTTAATTATTTTAAACCAAAATTAAAGCTTTTAATTAGTTTTTAATATATTCAGCATAAAAATATGGTAAATTTTCAAATTGGAGAATAGAAACATAAAATTAGAGCTTTCGTTTGAAAACTTTACTTTCAATATTAATAATTCAGCTTAACATTTTTATTATCTTACAGAAGTATTGAGAGCTTTTAATGAACTCATATTTGATGGAAACCTTAATTAGTTGAACAAGTTTTTCGTTGATGTCATGAAACTTTTAGTTGGGTAGTTTATGCTTTTGATCCTAACGTTTCAATTTGTCAAGCAAATACTTAACCAAAATTTACCATCGATATAATTGAAAGCCGAAAATACTACATTTCTTTCGAATCTAAAATCTAGCTTAAAATTTGTTCGTAGGCTAAAAAACTTAAAAGCTTTTAAATATAAATTAATCGAGGAAATGAAGTCATACAATTTCAAATAAAATTTAAACTTAGAAAATATTATTTTAAATATTGTTTTTATGACGTAAAATCTTATAAAATTTGAGAAATTGCATATTGCACTAGCCAACATATTTTTGATGAACGAGTTTTTTCTAGATAAAAACTAAATTTTTTCTTTTAACTAAAATTGAAACTATTAGTTCACTATTAGTTTTATTTTGTACGACCTCATACATTATCTTTTAGATCGTTTGTTTTTTTTCTATCTATCAGCCAAGCAAAATCTAAAAATATTAATTTCAATCAACTTACATTTTCAACTTATTTACTGGCTAAGTTCAATCGATAATACAGAATCGCACTTTATAAATTTAATATTTTTGTTTTTAACCTAATAAACGATTTTAACGTCATATGACCTTGGATTCAGGTGCAGCGATTACTACTATACTTTTTTTTTTTTTTTTAAAACTAAATCTTAGCTTAACAAGCCGAGCCCAAAAAGGTAGAACTTTCGTTTGATAATTTCAATTACAATGTTCAGTAGTATTATAGCTTTTAATTCATATTTATTGCATTATAATATTTATAAGTATTAGAGCTTTTAATTCGAATTTATACTTAATTTGTATTTAAAATTTTATACGATTTAATTTATTAATTTTGTCATTTCAGACATTTAATGGTGATGTGAATTCGCAGATTAAGTCAATTTTTTTTATAAGAACGAGCTTTTCTAGATGAACGTTATAAGCTTGCTTTTCAGTGCTTTTACCTTTAAATTCATTTGAAATTCACGATTAAGATTTATTTTGCATTTAAAGAAAATAATAACTTTATTAAAAATCAATAATATATTTCTAAGGAAAACTTTACAATTTTGTAATCAACTTGTGTAACCAGTTAAGATCAAATTCTTGAAATGTTAAAACATTCGCAGCAAAAATTAAGGTTTCAATATGAATTTATTAAAAGCACTATGTTACTTACTGCGAGTAAGTAATTTAAAAGATTTTTTATAAAAATTAGATACTGATATACTGTGTACACATTTTGTTAAATGTTCGGAAGTTTTTTTTCTGAGTTTACCTTTGACTAAAAATTAAACGATTCAATTTTATTGCGTTCGAGAAAATTATATTCTCAAATGAGCTTTTATTTATAATTTTTAAAATCGTTTAGAAAAGCTTGAAACACATATCGAATGATGAAACCTATGCGAACTAATTAATTTTTTGATAGTTTAGGTGATTTCGATTAGCATTTTTAGTATATTTTGATAAAACTGTAAGTTTGCTCTTAAAATTAGGAAATAACTTCAAGATTAAAACCTTAAGTTTTAAATTTAAATATTTTTAATCAAAACTAAAGCTTTAAACCAGTTTTTAATATATTTTCCATAAAAACATGGTTAATCGCCAAATTTGAGAACACAAACCAAAATTTAGAGCTCTCGTTTGAACATTTTATTTTCAATATTTATAGTACAGCTTTAAGCTGTAAGAAAGCTGTACATTTTTGTTATCGAACAGAAATATTTGTGCTCTTTCTTTCAATTCATATTGAAACCTTAATTTTTGCTGCGAATGTTTTAACATTTCAAGAATTAGAGGAGCGTTCTTATGCTTTTCAGCAAACGTTTCAATTTGTCAAGCAAATAATAATAATAAACAGTATATAAAGCCAATACTGGCACCTCACTGAGTCAACAACTTGGCTCCAACGGTTTCGATCCTGAGCTTGGTCTTGCCTGTAACAACCTCTGCGCTTACCATATGGTGGCTCTCCTTTAAGAGATCGCTGCACAATTCGTTTCAGATCAGCATGCAGAACGTAACCGAGCCACCGTATTCACTGAGATCTTACTTCATGTACAAATACTCCACCAAAATTTACAATCTATATAATTGAAATTAATGTTGTACAATGTTTTCTAATCAGCTTGAAATATAGAAGCCTTAGGTTAGGTTAAATGAAGTTATACAATTTTAAATTAAATTTAAACTTTTTAGTAAATATTTTTTAAGACATCGTTTTTATAACGTAAAAGCTTATACAATTTGAGAAATTACATCTTGCACTAGTTTGGCGTACAATTCCTAGAATCGTAATATTTTAATTTAGACAATATTATATATTGTTTCGACTCAAGGATTAAATCTTTACTTAAACTTTTTAAACATCTAACAAGATTAAATCTTTACTTAAACTTTTTAAACATCTAACAAGATTGAAAGCTGCTGTTTCAATGCTTACGTAGTTGCACATGACAAGCCGGGCGCAAAAACTTAGAACTTTCGTTAAACATTTTAATTGAAATGTACAGTGGTATTAGAGCTTTCAATTCATATCGATTTTAGACTTATTTTATTTAAAATGGTATTCGATTTAATTTATTAATTTTGCCATTTCAGAAATTTAATGGTGATGTGAATCAGTCGCACAAGCTTTTCGTTTAGCTTTGTTATTTATCTGTTTCCGCCAATACTTGATCTTTTTTTTCTCAATAATCTAATCTAGTAAAATTATTTTATAAGAACGAGCTTTTCTATATGAACATGCTTTTCGGAGCTTTTACCTTAAAATTCATTTGAAATTCACGATTTAGTTTAATTTTGGATTTAAAGAAAATTATAACTTTAATAAAAATCATAATTTAAAAGATTTTTTATGAAAATTAGCCACTGGCAGGGATCTACGTCGACAACGTAGACAATGTTGGTAATGTAAACAATTCATACAATAATTTTGTGAACTTACTCAGAAAAATAAGTTAGGTTAGAAATTTTTTAAAAAACTCAATGTAATCTGAATGTTCGCAAACTTAGTTTATTATCTGTTACATAGACTGTTTTTTAAAGCTCTGATATTGTTTCGTAACTGTAGGAAATATAAATTAAAGCTAAAATTGTGAAATTATAAGTTATCAAATTCTAACCATTTCCAGGGATGCCACAAATTTAAAAAACATGTTGTATTGTTGATAAACTAATGAACTAGTTTTTATGATTTAGCTTGAATCACTGTTTTTCAAAATACATCTGTGGACTAGTTCATTCCATTTCTAAACACTATAATAACGTGAGTCATTGACGTCGACTTAATTGTCGACGTTGACAAAAACATTGCCAAGTGATCTACGTAATATTTTACCTGTCGACAACCACGTATGTTACATGCGGCATAATCTACCTCGCCCATCCCTGGCCACTGCTGTACTGTGTACAAATTTAGTTAAAGTTTGTGTGACAGAGTCATTTTGATTAGCTTTTATAGTATATTTTGATAAAAGTATAAGTTTGCTTCGAACTTTTCAATAAACAATTTATAAACTAATATAAAGAAGCTTTGTTTTGTTTTTACAGTTTTGGCTGTTAGACGAGTGTTTACTAAAGCTGTTATTGTATATATCTTAATGAGCTTTAGGTTTATTTTCCTAGCTCAAAAATAACTTGCCTGAATGATTAATCTAGTTGATTGTTGAATATAATTAAATAAAAAGTCGAGCGTAATTGATACAAACTGATTTTAAGCCAATTTGATATATAACACAGAAAGCTGTTAATTTAAATGAGAACTAACAATTTTAATTGGCGAGTTTTTTATTTAAATAAGTAAATCGTTTGTTGAGAAGTAAATTATTAAGTTTGGTTTTGGTACTTTGCTGATCTATAAACCTATTGGTCCCTAATTATTTATTGGTTTGGTTTGGAAGATGTCTAATCGCTAATACATAATATACAAACGTATTTAGCATGAACAAGGTTAGGAAATAAGTATATTGAGTAGAGGCTCGAGTAAAAAGCACATTATGAAAACCTAAGCTTTAAATTCAAAATTAAAGATTTTAACCAATATGTAAAATATATAGAGCATAAAAACATGGTTAATCGTTAAATTTGAGAATACAAACAAAAATGTGGGGCATTTGTTTGAACATTTTATTTTCAATATTAATACTACAGCTTGTGTAGAAAAGCTTTACATTTACCGAATAGAAATATTAGATTTATTTATAAATTCATATTGAAAACCGAATTTTTACTTGCGAACATTTTAACATATCAAGAATTTGAGGGAGACTTTAACTGGTTGAACAAACTTTTCGTAGATGTTTGAGACAAATGTTTCAATCTATCAAACAAATACTTAATCAAAATTTACCATCGATGTTACTGAAAGAAAGTTGTACAACTTTTTCTAATCTGCTTAAAATTTGTCCGTAGGCTCAAAAACTTAGAAGCTTTTAAATATAAATTAATCTAGGAAATGAAGTCATACAACTTTAAATTATATTTAAACTTTTTCGAAAATATTTTTTAAGATATTGTTTCTATGACGTAAGAACTTATATAACTTGAGAAATTGCATATTGAACTAGCCAACATATTTTTGGCGAACGAGCTTTTCCTAGATAAAAATAAATTGTTTCTTTAAACTAAAACTGAAACTAGTCATTTTAGAAATTTAATGGTGATGTGAATTAGCCGAACAAGCTTTTCGTTTGGCTTTTTTATTAAATTCGTTTTGTTATTGTACCTGTTTAAGTGAATACGCCAATAGCTCCAATTTGGCAAGCAAAACAATTTATTATTAAATTAGTTGAATGTTACAGTTGTAGAACTTAGTCTAATATGCTTCTGAATTTGTTTGTAAGCTTAAAAACTTAAAAGTTTTTAAACGAAACTCACAATAAACTAAAATTTTTTATTCTAAAGCATGCAGCTTTTGAAAAAAAATTGTATTATTTTTTTATTTTTATGGAAGTTATTTTAAACTTAAGTTGAGATGTATTACAAATTATAACTTTGTTGATTAGTGATACAGATGGAAAACTATAATTTAATTACGATAATAATGGAACTTTCGAAATTGCTAATTGCATTTTGCATTTATTTTGGAATATTATTGTCATAAGCTCAGTAATCTAATCTAGTCAAATTATTTTATAAAAATGAGCTTTTCGGAGCTTTTACCTTTAAATTCACGATTAAAATTTAATGAATAGGTATTTTGATTTTAGCAGTGGCCTCAGAGGATATTCCTCACCCACACTGTTATCGTAAGTGATAAGAGAGCCCAAATATTTGAACCTCTTCACTCCTTCAAACGTGCAGTGCCACTACTAAAATCTGGTGTGCCATTGTCCCTATATCCTGAGATCATGTATTTCGTTTTGGTGTTTTGGACTCATTGACCTGGAGTCCAACAGAGACTGAAAACTCTACAAGCGGATCAAGTATTTCGTTCACTCCGTTGCTATTCAGTCCAATTACGAATATGACATCTTAGCTTTAAGTTTATTTTCCTACCTCAAAAACAACATGACTTAATAACTAAGCTAGTCGATTGCTGAATATAATTTTTTATTTAAAGGTTTGTAGTTTAATGTTGTTTATGAAGAAAACATGTCCCCATATTAATTTATCCATCCTTAAGTGGTATAATTTAGTGACTCTCAGAACTAAGTAATTTATTACATTTTTATGTAAATCTATTCCATACTACCCGATTACCTAAATACATAAAATCCATTAATGGGCGCCACACATTTCCATAATATAAATATATCCATTTTTTTAAGCTTTTTCCAATAAAAACATAAATTATAATTTTATTAAAATAACAAAATTTCTCAATAAAACTGAAATTTTTTATTTATTACGAAATAAACAAAATTATAAATCATATTATAAGCTCGACGAAAAAAGTTCATAAATTGGTCAGCGACGAGAAAACTTAAAAAAACAAATTTTATGTATTACAAAAAGCTGGACCAAAACTTTTTTCGCACATTTTTATGTTTGTTTGCTGTTTAAAACGATATTTTTAAAGCCTTGAAGTCTAAAAAAAAACCAAAATTAGATCAAATATTTGGATGTACGCCAACTATATTGTTGCAAGCTTTTTTGTTGCTTTTTTAAAAAAACTTTTAACTGTTTTTTGCTTTTTATCGTTCAAGATGAACGTCTGAAAGTGTTTTAATTGAAAAATACATTTTTTTGGTGTATTTTTATGGTGTTGATAAGAAAGCTTTATTTTTTAAGCCTTTTATTGGTTGTGTATATACGTATATATAGTTTCGATATGAGTGCCGTTTAATATAGTAATTCAATTAATTTATAATCATTCGGTTGATTTAGTATTGCTTCAACCATTAGGTTAATTATAATATTTTCCTTGGTTTATCGACACAATCTGTGATCATGTTTAATCAAATTTCATCAAATTTAGTATGTGCGGATAAACACACTAAACCACTAAATCTGTTTTATTGTATAAAAATTCCCAGACACGATTTATTTATATTCTTAATCCTTGTAAACTAAAACCCAGGCAGTGGCAGGCAAACAAAAATAAAATTACAAAATAAATTTTCCTCAGGATTGTGAACATTTTGTTTCATTTTAGGGTGCAAAAAGAAATTGTACATCGTACTCCACGTACTCCACCCTTTTTGGGTGCTTGCAAAAACTATATTTGTATATATATGTATATACCATCAATTTCAATTTATTTACGTTTTATATGTTTTTTCGGTTTCCAGTTGTGTGTTCCTTCCAATTCGTATTACTTTGTATTAAGATAAAAAGGTTCTATACTAAAAAGCTGTATAATAAAATGAACAAAATTGAAAGTCTCATCTACTTAAAATATGTATGTATTGTGTATAAGGACGAGAATGGTTTGTGTATATATGTATATATATAAGACGATGAGAGTGAATATCTCTATACAGATTTGATAGAAACTCAATTCATTTGATTATAATTTAATGATACGTAATGGGGATAAACTAAAATGAAGCCTCGTTGATACTGTGGTGCGAGTATATAGTTATATCATAAACAAAAAAGAAGCTTTTTTGTTGCCCCATCATGATGACCGTTTTAGTGCAAAAATTATGTACGACCGAATCGAGTTTATTTCTCTGAAAATCGAAATCCAATTTATTATGTTAGCCACTCTCAAGTTGTCGGGATGGTTAAACGATACGACGGTATGGTTGTTAATCAAATCAAATAAAATTTCAATTGAATTTGAAAGCAATTACTTGATACGTATGTTGTGTATCACCCTCGTACTATATACATACATATATGCTGTGTAACAATAGAATTGGAAATCCGTAAAATATATAAACTTTTAAGAATGAATGATTCGTCAATTTGAATATATCTATATACAATTAGATAGAGAGATACTTATGTTTTGAAAACCGATTGAAAATCAATTTACAAAATTGAAATGCGATACTAAAATTGTCTATTGATATTTTATAATTCGATTTCGAGTAATTCGTTTGTTATGCGCTGCTATCAAATGATTTTTTTCTAGTGAATCCTCTCGATCAGAACTTAATTTAATATTATATTAAATAATCGACTCAAAATTCAAGCGCTACTCAAATTTTAGTTTCTAATCCGAATAAGTCAAATAATTTTCACATTTTGAAGCCTCTTGCTAGAATTATCGAAATGTATCAAAGACTATTAAATTTACAGTAATCGAAAATATAAATAGTTTGAACTCAGTAGAAAAAGCTCATTTTGAGACAAATATTGATTGAAAAAACATCATCTGGTTATCTTTTGTGCAAGTTTTAGAAATGTTAAATGTTAAATTTTAATATTTTTTTACTAAAACTAAATTCATAAAAAAGCTCATAATTGTTTGAGCTAAATATTAAATCACATTCTTTTACAATAAAAGCTCTTACTGAAAATTTCAAATGAAAGTTTTACAGTACCCTTTGTACGTTAGCATATTCTCGTGTTAATTTGAGCTTTCATTAATACTTCAGATTGATGATAAACTTTGTTTATAGTTTGAATCGAATAACATACCCGTCAATTTCAATACGCGTAATATGTCTTCGATATCAAGAATCTAGTTAAAAGAATTTTCTGGTTTTATTTAATTTATTTTGAATAATTTAAAATCAAATCTTAATTTTTAAAAGCTCGTTAAGTTTAAAATTTACTAGAACAGATAATTCTATTTAAAAAATGGTATTTGCACTCCAATACCATAATTATTGTTATAAATTCAAATGGTCATTTAAAGCTTACAGATACATTTAAAAAAAAATTAAAAACAAATAAAAAATTTTTTTTTTATAAACTTGTGAGCTTTTGAATGTTTTTCATAATGCTCTAGTCAATTTAACTTTTTAAAAATTAAAACGAGAAAGTGTTGACATATTAAAGCTTTCAGATAAAAGTTCTTGACCTCTTGATTTAATTGGGTTATATTGTTTTCTGCCGAAATAATTAAAAGCTTAAATAAATTCTGTAAAAGCTTTATAAAGCTTAAGTAAATACAATATTTGTAATTTTAAAGTTTACGACGATAAAACTCGATTAAATTTATGTTTTCAATATTCAATAGTTCGTGAATAAAAAGTACTAATTCTCCACTGATATTTTGAGCTTTTATTTTAAAGTTTTTCATTTACTACAGTGAATATGATTTAAACATTTACGCTGGAAGCTCTTTCATTCGGCTCATACGAACAAGAATAATCGAGTTAACACACTTTTATTGTTCATAGTGATTATCAAGGAAAAGCTTGGTTTATCTTATATTTAAAATTTAAATAGTTTCAATATTTTAACTGAAACTATTTCAATTGAAAAATGTTTAACTTGTTGTCTATAGTTCAAATCTAAAGATTAAAATTCTCTGAAGTAAAATTAATGGAAAGCCGACATTTTAACTGAGCTGAATGGGTTCATTTCGAAGTACTTAAAAAAGCTTTATTTAAGTAAAAGTAATTAAAAGCTTTTGTTGCAGATAACAATTAGACAATTAGCAATTTTACATTTCTAAGCTTTAACAGAAAGCTTTTGAATCATTTAAAGTATGCATATTCCCGTGTTAATAATTTTGAGTTTTTATTAATAACAATCAATAGATTTAGGCGACATATAGAATGTGACAGAAAGCTTTCAACTTCTTTGAAAAGATTTTTTTACACGTGTATTTTTACATTAATTTTTAAAAGCTCGCTGGCTTAAAATGTATTGGAACAGATAATTTTTCCAAACATATGAAACGTATCAAAAAATGATATTTGTACTCCAACACCATAATTATTATTATATACTAAAATGGTCATTGAAAGCTTAGAAATACTTTTTTGCGAAAGCTCATACAACGCGAGAAAGCGTTGACTCATTAAAGCTTTCAAATAAAAGTTCTTGACCTCTTAGTTTAATTGGGTTACATTGTTTTCTGCCGAAATGATTAAAAGCTTTAATTAATTCTGTAAAATCATTATGAAGCTTAAGTAAATACAATATTTATAAGTTTTAAGTAGGCGACTGTAAACATCCGTTTAATTTATGTTTTTCAAAATTCAACAGTTCATGAATAAAAAGTACTAATTTCATACTGATATTTTGAGCTTTTCTTTTATAGTTTTATGTAGTCAATGAACATGATTCGAAAATTTAAATAATAGCTGCTTTATAATTCGGTTAGTTCAGACGATCAACAACTGTTTATAGTCGATGTTGGCACACTTTTAGTGTTCATAGTGATTATCAAGCAAAAGCTCTAAATTATAATTATCAGATAACCACTAGGTAATTGGTAGATCTCACTTTTATCAGGTTTTACAGAAAGCTTTTGAAGATTTTAGAGTTTTCATATCAAATATAATTTTGTGTTTTTATTAATAACAATCAACAGATTTAGGCGACATACAGAATATGGTTGAAAGCATTCAGACTTCTTTGAATGCTTTATTCATGTTCAATTTCTCCAAGTATTTGTTTTAATTTGATAACTGGATAATTGCTTTAAGATTTAGATTTGTTTCCCTCTATTTTAGAAGGAAACGCTGGAGCGTTATGGTCTCGACATATTTCGGTTTTGTTTAGATAATACCAACAAGCAAATGTATAAATAAGACAAATACCTTTTCTAGCATCCAAATTTTACTAAAACAGTAACAAGTTTAAAATACTTTAAATGTGACATAGCAATTTGCTACCACAAATAACAAGTCTATGAAAAGCTCCACTTTAAAAAATGTACGTATCTGTACTATAACCTCAATTATATAATTAAAAAACCTTTTATGGGTGTATGTATCCTATCCAAAACACTCACATGCTTGAACTCAATATACAATTCACTTAAATCAGATTACTAAATTTATCATATAGCCCCAAAAAAAAAAAAAAAAAAATGTTTTATCTGTCTCATACATGAGATAACAAAATCTTTATGTAGACATAATTTTAATGTACCACATAAAATTTAACCATTCTCTGTATTATTAACAAGCACACAGTATCACAATATATACGTATGTACATATATTTAATCAAGAAAAGTACCAAAATTAATTGGTCAGATGACATTTTACTGCCGCAAGAAAAACGAAAAAAGTAAACACAAAAAAATCATATATAATCGGGATATGGATAGATAAGATGTCGTCGAGGCAATACTCAAACAAGCGCAGGCTTTTCAACAAAATATTATTTTTAGTATTCAAATAGCAAAAATAAATTTTTTGATGACTCTTCGTAAATCAACAACAACACCATCCCCATAAAATGGGTTATAAAAAAAAATAGAGCTTTTTTTGTTCCGAAACAAATGCGCTCGATATTTGTGTCATATGTTTAAATAAAAAATAAAATATGAAATATCAAAATTGAAAAAATGGTTTATGAATGTTGGAAACGTTTGAAGACATACCCATATACAATACATACGTATATATACATATACGGTTTTATTGGAAATGAAAAATTGTCGGATCAGACGACACAAATCTCATCCCTTAGTTTATCATGACACAGTAAATTATACTACTTGTTGTCGGTTTACTGCATATGTACATATATATGCTTGTGTATAATGGGTATTACGATATAACAACGTTATTTATTTATGTATTGTATAGTAAAGTAATAAATGGTTGGAACTGTCATAAAATATATTTTATGTTTCATGTTTTTATGATTAAAAATATCCTTAATTAATCATATTAAAATCATAATTATGGTTTCTTCTTATAAATAATATTTTGTGTTGTGTAATTCTTTTCGTATACATATACGACGACAAAAATGAAATATGTTTTCCACTATGTATATGTGCTCGAATATATGTAATATGCTTGAGTTGGGTTGAAATTTATATATGTTTATATGTCTTAACAAAACATATAATTAATTTGACTTATCATCATTATTACTATAGAGATTGGCTAATCAACTTTTCTTCGAAACGGCAATATAATGTTTTGCTTCATATACATATACTCGTATATGTACATACGAGTATAAATCTCCAAATGCTTTTGTATATACCATAAACTCACAATATATTTCATGATACCATGATACTTTTATAATGTGTTTGAAAGAAGCGCAAACCGCACGAGAATAAATAACCAAAATAAAGCTTTTTTCACGAACAAAATTTATATACTCTTGGAAAGCATATAAATAACACAAAAAAGCTCTCGATAAATTTATACCCGCACATAGAGATTGTTTCTCCTTCATTCAATATGATTTATACATCTTTAATGTAAATTCATTTTAAGCGGTTACACTATTTATACAAAAGCTTTGTTCTCTCGATACCATATAATAACAACAATTCAAAGCTCTACTGTATATAGATTTTTTTTTGTTGCTTCGGTAATGCTTAGAAGACGATGAAGTAAAAGGAAATTATTTTATTAGAAAAATTTATTTTCTATTGGAACTGTATGCAACTCTATAAACAACGAATAGTGCAGCAATGCAGGTAATGAAAATTGTTGTATATTGAATCACTTTGATTTGTCTCTAAAGAAATTTAAATAAATAAAAACTTAATAACAGAATATTGAAATAAAATTTTTATTATGGAACATTTCTCACAAAAAGCTTAGTAAATCAGAAAACATCAGAAACAATTAAAGGTTATTACAACTGAGCAGCTAATATATGCAAATACATAATTATGTATGTAGTTTTGATTTTAATTAAGATCTTATAAATAATTTAAAACTGGTAGATTATTTTTCATTTCTCCCGATTATTTCAAAATATGTTTTTATATTTTTAGATGTAATTTCCTAAAAGCTTTGAGCTTCCCAAATGTAAATGGTACAATGTTTTTAATAAAAAAATTACAATTGTTTGAGAATTTTTAAAACTTCGCTATTTCGAAACCTAGTTTCAAATATTGTCCTTTAAAAGCTCTTAAATTTTGTTAAAAATTTATTTGAACTGAATACTGTAATTATTTTGTAAACTAATTTATTCAATTTAAAAACTTTTTAATATTTATTTTTTTCAAACATTTTAAAAATTATTTTGAGCTTTAACAATTTATTTAATTTTTAATATTAAATATGGATTTTTAAATAATCGAAATTCTAGTAGCTAATCCAAATCAAATTGATTTTTTGTACTTGGTTGTGGTTGCTCCAAATTTGAATATTTTAAAATTTTGAAAACCTGTAACAATAAAATATTTTTAAAAGTTTTTAAATTTAATACCTGTATGTTTGTAATATTCGGGTTGTTCTAATCAAATTTGCGTTTTGATGCTTTGTGAAGATTGAATATTTTAAAATTTTTCCAAAATTTTTGAATTAAAATTCTAACAATTTGAGAATTTTTTAAAATTCTTCGACTCTCAAAATAATTATTCATAAATACAATGCATAAATAAGCATTGATGTATTCTTTTAAATTTAAATTAATTTGTTTTCTTAATGTGTTTTGTTTTTCACCCAACTTTTTGTTTTCAATTTTGTTACGCTGAAACATAAATAATTTGAATAAAATAAAGCCAACTAGAACCAAAGAAAATTTTGAAAATTCTGAATACTAATAAATTGCAAAAGCTAAATAAATAATTAAATTTATCAAAAACGATTCTTTTTATACCAATTTTTAACCCCGTGGGGGTTGCTAGTCTTCTTTGGACGTAGCTCCAATGTACCGAGATCACCAACATTCTCAGTTAGTAGCTATGAAAAATAAAACGGAGAACTTCGTAAACAATTAAGTAAAATAGAAAAAAACATCTCAATTTAAAGCTGAAAGATCCACTTCAAGAAAAAGAAATACAGGACCTAATTACGAGATGAAACAGACTGGATCTTTAAAAAACAGGAAAAAGCCACCTTCTATAAAAAGAAAAGCTGAATTTTCCCCAGAAAATACAGGCTCAAGCCAATCCCCAATATCAAAGGACATGATTGAATTCCCCAAAATCAAACGACATGATTGAAATTCATACAACTATATACATAAGTACTTATAACTATTATAACTATATGAGACAGCCAAACCCAAGGATAAGGCTCCGCCTCCAATCATTATAATGGGAATAACTGAATATGGCCACTATTCAGTCTCTTATGAAATCAATTACTGATAAAGAATACAGAATCGTGTCTCTGAACAATAAAGTGATGGCTAGAGTTCTTCATCCTACCTGTAAAATAGAGGATATAGTAGACGATTTAAATGGCAAGGGGTTGAAAATAGAAATTGCCGCAAACACAATTAGAAAAGAAAAACAGGAAACAAATCACGGGGTCAAAATTAACAAGAGAGGACTCCCAAAATTCATGCTTACTTTTAACAATAAAGAAAAAGTTGAAAACATCTTTACCATTAAGACTATTCTAAATATGAGGGTTAGAATTGAAGCATTAAGAAAGACCACTGGTTTAATACCTCAATCTAGAAAGTACCAAGGCTTTAACCATACCCAGAAAAATTGTAACAGAGAGCCTAGATATGTAAAATTCTCCGGAAGACATCTAACATAAGCCTGCCAACTGGGGAAAACTATCACCCCCTAAATATGTACACTGCAAAGGATATCATCCCGCAAACTACAGAGGATCCGAGATAGCTAAAGACCTAAAAAAACTGAGGAATAGAAAAACTCGGTTTAAGCAAAACCGTGAAATACCATTCGACAGAATACCACCTTAAAAGTTAGCGAAAGCTAACCAACAATCCTTTGCAGCAGTGTGCCCAAAGACATACTTGCAGATTGTCCAGTAGCAATAGGAGTCATTCAATACTAAGGAAAATCAAGAAACTCCAATTCTTGAAAAAATACTTACAGTACAGAAGCTTTTAACATGCGCATAGCGAAAACTGTAAAACATTAAGAATTGCCAACTGGGAATGTAAATGGGCTACTGCCCCAAATTCATGGAAAAGATAGACGTATGCCTAATATAAAATCCCACTTTACAGAAGTATCATTCGCAGGAATTCGTGGATACCCCTGCTACCATGCCATCCATCCAGCATGGAAAGCGAGAGGAGGGTCAGCAATCTTTATATGGGAAAATATCAAACCGTGCGAAGGAGTTAAAATATAAAAGAAAATTATGCAAATATCCACCATTAACGTTCGACTATGAACGTTCGACAAAATAATGAAAAGGAATAGAGCATTTCATCTATATACTGTCCACCACGTCACCAACTGTCTAAAGAAAATTATGTCGCGTTGCTTAAACCGCTTGGAACCAACTTCATAATTGGGGAAGACTTCAATGCTAAGAATACATATTGGGGATCAAGGCTATCAACACGTAAAGGTAAAGACCTGTTTGCAGCAGGGCAAGAATTAAACTGTGAGTTTTATTCTGGGGGTAAATCAACTTATTGGCGTACCGATCATAACCATAATGAAAAGCGGAAGGCTCGTAAAACCTGGCAGAGGAATAGAGCACCACAAAGTAAATCGAGCCTTAATTATTTATAAAACAAACTGAAGTTGCTAATCAAAGAAATTAAGAACAATTTATTTAGTGAATATCTAACCGGTCTCTCCGGCCCAACAGAAACAGGCTATTCGCTCTGGAAAGCAACAAAAGAATTGAAACGAGCGAACATTCAGGTGCCTCCTATCAAAAAGGATGACGAAGCTTGAGCAAGAAGTGCTAAAGAAAATGCTATCCTTTTCGTAGCCACCTTGAAAATACATTTCAGTCCCTTCCTAAGGCAATCAGCGGAATGGATAATAAAAACATCCAACCAGTAACATTACAACAGCTAAAATATGAGATTACTAAAAACTTAAGCTCAAAAAAATCACCTGGTTACGGGTGACAAATAGTTAAAGAACTCCCAGAAAAGGTTTTACGAAAACTGGTTCAAGTAATAAACGCCGCGTTTCGACTGAAATACGTTCCATACCAGTGTAAGGTGTCAGTGGTGATTATGATTCCAAAACCTAATGAATCTCCTAACTTTAAAACGTCGTATAGACCAATTTCGCTACTTCCTACAATTAAACTTTTTAAACATTTGACAACAAATTTTTGGTAATTAAATTCTGAAATTAAATTAAAAAATTAAATTAAAATTTTAAAATCCAAAACGATTATCAAATAAAACTTAATTTAATTTAGGAAAATTTTCAATATTGAGAAGTGGTAAAATTAATATACAAATTTAAAAATTCTGCAATTCTCGTAATTTTTTCTAAATTTAATCTATTTTATTATGAAACTATTTAATAGTTATACATTTTAATACCTTCCATAATTGTAATTCTCCAATTTATATCTTCAATTTTTTATAATTCCAAAAATACAATTAAATTCTAATTTGTGGAAATGTATTTGTGTTTGAAGTTTGAGTTTTAAATTTTGTTGCTTTTAAATTTGATTAAAATAAATTTTATTTTTTAGTTTTGTGTAATTCACAAATTTTTAAATTCTGAATACTCTAAATACTTTTTAAAATTTAAATTATGAAATTCCCAAGGGCTTTTAAAAATTGTAAGTTTTAAAAATTCTATAATTTATTTAAAATACTCAAATAAGATTAGGAATTTATATTTTTCCCATTTTAAATTTTGTTGCTCTGAAATTTGAATCTATCAAATATTTTAAATAAGCAAATTTTAATTTACGGTTTTGTATAATTCAGCAAACGAAAATCTTACTTTTAATAGTTAGAATATTGAGATATTGGTAAAGCTGGTATATTCTAATTATATTTGACGAATTAAAATAATAAAACTGCTGTAAATTTGAATATTTTGAATATATTTTTTTTTAAATTATTGTTTTGGATACTGAAATCATATTTTAAAAATTAAAATACTGAAAAATTGCAAAATCTACCTTTAATTAAATTTATTAATTTCTTTATTTTTCTACCAATTTTTAAAATCTGAATTCATTAAATATTTTGTAAGTCAAAACTTTGAAATTTTTAAAACCTAACGAACGGTAAAAGCTATGGTCAAATTTTTCAATATCGTTCAAATTCTTTAAAATTTATAAATACTCTTAAATATTTTCGAAATAAAATTTGTTTAAATTTTTTTTAAATTCAAATTTATTAAATTTTTTAATTTAATAAACATCAGACGTTCAAGATATGATTATGAAATTTCTCAAGTTCATATTTTCTACCAAACTTTGAAAATAAAATTTAATTTATTGATTCATAAAATAAATTTAAATTTGTCATTCTGACTACTTTAATTGAATTTTTCAAATTCTTTTAGTTTCTACTTATAAATATTCTAAACTAAGTATAATTTTTAATATTTTAACATTTTGTGAATTTTAAAAATTCTGAATACAAGGAAATATTAAAACCTAAATTTAAATTTATCAAATTGTGTATTTCATTTTTTACAAATTGATGAATTCTGGGTATTCTTTAATTATTTTCTAAATTAAAACGTTGAAATTCCAGAACCAAAAAATTATTAAAAATTTTTTGCTTTAAAATTCCTTAAATTTAAATTTTTTTTACTAAAGTTTAAACATGGTTTTAAACAAAAATCTATTAATAAAAACTTATTTACATTTTTTTGCGAAATATTGCAAAATTCCTAAAATTCAAAATTTTGCAAAAATAATTTTGTTTTAAAATTTCGATCGAAAGAAAATAGTCTGATACCTTATTCTTAAGGCCTGAGAAATGCTTTGGAATTTGTAATATCTAAAGCCGAATGAAATGTTTCGAAAGCTCAATTATATAGATTCAAATATCAATAAGTTCAAATAAAGCTTATGCAAAATAAGGGTTACATAATATTAAGATTTTCCTAATTTCGAATAATGTTACAAAATAATAAATTATTTTATTATCTGCAATATTTTTCGATGTATAGGTATCTACAACCTTCTGATCATATTAAATTAATTCATCGGCTAAAATATTATAAAATTCCGTAGATTTTTAAAATTTCTTGGGAAAATGTCAGAAAATTCGAAATAACCAAAAGCTCTTTTATTTATTATAATTTTCAATACTTAAAATGTATCTAAACAATGTGATTGAATATAATTTAATAAAATGGTCTGAAAGCTTTTAAATTATAAATTATTAAGCTTTTAAGAAATTTAATTTGAATCCAAATAGAGTGACAAAAGCTTTTCAAGACAACATTTATTTTTTGAAATTAACTAACTAATTATAGATTTCAACTAGTTTGCTCCAATCAGTTGACAAATGTCAATTTAACATGCCAACCTGTTGAGTATATAATCGCACCTCGCTCCCTTATATTGGAAAATAAATGTTTTTTCGAACAAAAATCTGTTGTCAAGTAATATATCAACATACAAAATATCCCTAAGATGAGTTTTGATTGATTATGAATTATTAATATCCAACAACAACAAGAACAATAATTATAAAAAGAAAATTGATTGATGAAGCTTTTGATTGTCGATTTCATAAAATACGTTTTATTTTCTTCAAAAAAAGCTTTATAATTTAATAATACTGTTATTTTGTGTGTATGTGTGTATATGCAGAGAAATCTAAACTTTTTAATCAAGTTTATAATATTGTGTGTATATTATATAGTTCCTGATAACCCTAAACTTTTAAGTAGCTATAATTTTTGTTTGCGGAAAATAGAAATAACAAGAAAATTTAATAAATTAACATTTATTTTTCCTTGAAATTTTGTCAGGTTTATGTTACTCTACTAGCTAATGTACTACACTGTACTGTGTAATACAATAAAACACTGTAAAATGGAAAAGAAAAAAGCTCGGTGGAAAATTATTTTTTGTTCGAACTAAAATTTCACAATGCTAAACGGAAATAAACAATAAGGATTTCCGTTTGGGTATACATTTTTTGTTTTCGGTATTTTAAAAGAAAAATTGAAAAATATTTTCTTGTGCTTTTTTTTGTTTTGTTGGGAGCTTTTTTTATTTTTATTTGTATTGTCATAAATCAAATAAAATGAAATTTATGATTTTGTTTTAATCTTCTTGTGTCTTGTGTGTGTATGATTGTGATACTTGGGAGATGAGTATTTATTTATATCTGTTGAGAAAGATTCTATATGCTCGTAAATACTGATGGCTGCAGAGTTTCATATGTATGTACAGTTTGGGGACAAGATTATGAATTATTGTTTTTTATTTATGATGTTGGGTTTTATTTATTTATAATATATAGAATGGGAAATGGAACAATGGATGATCTTTAAATGAATTATGATGAGTGTTTTTGGTCGTCTGTATACCATATATCAACATACCAACATGACATACGATGTTTCTCGGACAGAACACACTTATGTAATTATATATATTTGACCAAATTTTCTACTGCTAATTAATAATCGTATATTATGTACCAACCATAACCTTATTTGATTCAGTATCTACTTACTATACCCCCATATACAATATACCCAACGCTTACATAAGAATTTCAAATCCACTAATGAAAATTAATCCACAGAAAACAACAAAATAAATAAATACATTTTTTTTTGCTTTTAGCAAGTTAATTCGTAATAATTTATCAAACGGAAAAAAGCTATACTAACCAAAAAAAAAAAAAAAAAAAAACTTCTGTGTCTATATACCAAAGTTCATTTGAACAATATTTTCCGGTGGTTTTTGTGGTTCAGCAATCATCAAAGTAAAAATTGTATACATATGTATGTATGTATAATACGACGAGTACGATCTAGACGAGTTTGTACGAGTATGATATAGGAAAACCTGGTGTATACGTGGCAAAATAATATGAATTGAAATGAGCAATGGTAAAATTATTAATCAAATTAAATAAATTATAACTTAAGTAAAATAAATGTGTTTCCTCTTTTTGGGCTTTGTGAGACAGTGAGAGTGAAAGCTTTTTATATTTATAAGAAAATTTTATAACGATACAAGAATAACATATGAATATCTATCGCTTTGTTTATATTCCAGATTAAATTAGTACTGTGTATGGTTAATGAATATAAATTTAATTCAAAAGCTTCTTTTTACAGTTTTAGAATTTATAAAATTACCCAAACTTTTAAGATTTTTTAATTAAAGTTTCTTGGAATTTTCGTATTTTTTGCTGGCGAGTTTAGATCAAATTGTGGTCTAAGATTTGGTCGGTGTTAAGTATGGGAATACTAGAGACCTACATGGTATATTTTCCTAAATTGACTTTAGCTCTAAAACTAGTTGGAGTTTAACTTTATTTTAAAAGCTTTATTCACAAGTTTTATTTAACTTACTGACGCAGAATAACAATTTTTATAATTTTTTTTACAAACTCTAGCTTCGCTTACATAGTAGTGTTCAGAATCAAGGAAGCTTTCGTAATACATGTTTCAAACTTTTTACGACTATGCGAAGCTGACTGAAACTGATTTTTCGTTTGAGAAATAAACTGTTAAACCAAACTTGACTGAGCTTTTAAGGTTTCGTCTACAGGTTTAAAATTAAAACACTTTTCTAATTTTAAATAATCCAAATCTGAAACTTTCCAGAGAAAAATTTCTCAAAAAATTGCGAAATGTATTGTGTGGTCACTAATATTAAAGGTGAAAGCTATGGTTTTATGCATTATGCATTGAATAGATTGTTAATAATTTAGCAACGAGCTATTACCAGAAATTTCTGCCTTGAAAACATTCCATCGGAAAACTGAAATTGTTAGCATAAAGGCAAAAATAATTGTTGTTCTTGAATTATTATTCTGTTACTGGTTGATGATTTTCATAAAATCGACCGTTGATTTTTTAAAAATTGTATTAAGAGGCCATCTTCTCGGCTTGCCACAAAGCAGTTTCTTTGAAAAATTAATTGACTGGCTCGATTATAAACGGAGTTTAAATAAGTTTAAATAAGCCAAAGCTTTTATTTGTCAATGGTTGTCAAACTATATGTAAGCTTTTCTAAGATCCACTTTAATTTTAATTAATAGTTAATTTATCGTAAAGCTGCGTGCTTTTTAAAACTTAATACAGCATTTTAAATTAATGTTCTTGAAATAGCAGCGAGCTTTTAAAAATAAGATTATTGTACATATTTTGATGAATTGAATTACACTGAAGTTCATAGCTATAACCAACGTAAGCTTTGTAAGTTCTATTAGGTTTGGATTATTTATAATAAATTTGATAAAGCTTTTATGCTCCCTTTTCAGCATATTTGAAATATTTCAACTGAAACTTGTTGTGGTGGTTTACATAATAATTATTGTACTATACATTTATTCAAGCTTACAGCTTGTTAATATGAATGAGCTTTTCATATATTCAGGAAAATGTTTGTTTCAATTAAAAACATTTCTCATTTTAATATTGATAAGTATCTTATATACTGAAATGTTATTTGTTTGCAGTAAATTTGATTTTAACCTAAATAAAAAGCTTTGAATGAAATATTTTATGAAACTAAGAAAGTACATGATTGATATTAGACTCAAACTCAGCTAGAATTTTATATTCAATTCAATTCAATTTTATAATTGTTCAAATAATATTTAAATTAAAAGCACTCAACCTTTTATGACGCACAAATGACTTAGTTATCAAATATATAAGTAGTATCCTAGTTTATTTAAGCATATATAAACGGTAATTATTTTCTCATTATCGCTTTCGAGTTTTTATTACACAAAAAAGCTCTAATTATGATAATTTATTTTTAATGGTGGACCAGAAGTTACAGTTGATTTAGATAACATAAAAATTATCATTTCCGCAATGGAATCTGTCAGAGCTTTAAGATTTTTGTCATTAAAATATGGTTTACTATTTTTAATTTTTAATTATAAATTACAGTATATTGAAATAGACACGTTTTTCAATTTTGTGTGAGTTCAATTACTTGGTAATCACATAATTTAACACCATAAATTGTAAAATACAATGTTGATTGGACGTTCACAAAAAAATAAAAATGTGAAAATGTTTATTCAATTATCCGATTTATTATTTTTTTTTCCATTATTTTTAAATTTATTTTATGGGTATTAGGGGGAACGAAAAATAAAATTTTCCGTATTTTCCAAGTGCGTACATTGATAAGGCCGAAACAAAGTTTCATACGTAAATTTAAAAAAAAAAATGTATTTTGGTGTAAATGTTAAATAAAAGTCACACTGAATTCTTCTATTTTCGGCAGGTGTTATTTACGGCTAGCAAATGGACGATCACCTTAAGCAATCATTAAAATACATTTTGCTAATTAATTTTCACAATGGTCAAATACCAAAATAAAGGTGAAAAATCTGATGAAACTAAACCAAATAAATGTATCCTTTTTCTTGCGTACGGATCCTATACCCAAGAAAACCACGATACTGTTTTCGTGTAACCACTGTTCATATACATATTATGTACTATACGAGTTATTCAAGCGTCGATATTTTGATTAGCAAACCCATGATATCAGTACAAATGAGTAAAATTACCTATTCACTACTGTAACGAAACTAGAGTGCATTTTAAAATATTAAATAAAAAAAAAAATTAAAAAAAAAAATATTTATAAAGAATTATAAATCCTTTAATCCTTCTTTTCGGAGTTTTGTTTTTATAAATTCCAAAAAAAAAAATAAATTCTCGATTAACAAATTCTAGAACATATTAAAAATATGTAACTTTTTTGTTGCTTGGTATCTTCGGTATAGAGTGGAAGAAAATACTACATACAGTAATTTATCTTAAGCAAAAGCACAAAAAAAACAAAAAACTTTAAGAAAATTATCGTTTTATTTTCACAGTAAACTATTTGCTTAATAAAATGAATAAATATAAGAAATTAAAATAATTTTCGTAACAAAAACGAATTAAAAAAAATTATTTTAAGTTTATCTTCTTGAAACATGAAAATTAATGAAAAATATGCTTACGAAGAGAATTTAAGATTTTTGCTATATCTATCTTCTAATATTTTTGGCATTTTAAAGCAACAAAAACAACAACAAAGTTAAAACCTAAGTAAAAAGTTTTTAATTTTTTATTTTTTGGTTTCTAAGATTTCAATTTGAAATTTTTATATTTATGTAAATAGCCATGGGAAATTGTATGACATACTTATGATGGATTATGTAGCATCATGCGATGAATTTAATTAAGGAGTTGCGTGATAGTAATAAGATGTTTATGAATTTTATGTTTTGCATCTTATCTTATTAATTGAGAGCTTTTATTTTTTAAGATGTTAAAGATAGCGATTATTATATGACTTACATTCTATTCAAAGAAACTCAATCGTTTAATGTAAAAACAGTTAATGACTGAAAGATCAACTAATAAATACAGGAAGCTTCAAAATATATATTAAGTTCATTGAATCATTTCGTTTCCCATATGATTCTGTTACATCATTTTTGTATGTCAATTTAACCAGAAAGCTTTTAAATGTTGAAGCTTTATCAAACGTTAAAATAAGTACATTCGTAGTAGTTTTGTATAAATACGTCCAATAAACCTCATAACTGTCATTAAACTTACATTAAATTAATAAGCTTTAAAATTTATTGATGGTTTTGGCGATAGCTTAATGATAACATTACTAGTTCGCATTTAGAAATCTTAAGTTATACATTTTTTCTATAGCTTGGGCATTAACGCGTTATCTATTATTTTCTTCGACAACTCGTAGACAATTCCTAAAGTGAGTTTGTAAATTTATTCTAACGGTGAGCTAATTTCTTTTGGATCGATGCGAAACGGATGGTGACAAGATTATAGAATTTCCTTCAATGCAATTTAACCTACAATCTCTGAAAGCTTCGTCAACACCAGTTGTTATATTAAAAAGTGATTAACGATGGTTAAATAATTTAAAACTAACTGTGCACAAATACTTTGAAGCATTTACGACGACAGGTTTATCTATTGCAAAATCATTCAATTTACCCAAAACAACAATATATACCGATATAAAATGGTATAAAGAAGGTCTCAATTTAGAAGGAGTATGTCACAAAAAGCAGAAACGTGACACAAGTATGATAAAAAAATGTACAAGAAGTTTATAACTTCCAATAAAAATAATACGGGGATATCTCACTAAAACCGTACCATAAAATTTAATACTGCATGGAGCGGTAAGACGAGTTCGAGTTTAGGAAGGCTATAAGAGCTACAGGTAACCAGAACTTGCCAGTCGAATTTTCTAGAAATTAAAAATAAGAAAAATATCAACATTCCCATTGAATTGCCGGTAGAAGCGCTATACAGCTGAATTTTCATTATTAAATACCTTAAAATACCTCCCAAATTGTCCACTCAAAAATGGCACTTAGCAAACAATTAAAATCAAAGATATTGTTTTGCGTGAAAGGGTGACAGGTAACCAAAAGGGTACAGTGAAACCGAAGTAAAGATGATTTATAAAATAAATAATTCTTATATATTGAAAATTATTGTTTGTCTTTATCGATAGACTTGAGATGAAAACTCAATCTTCTGAAGCAGAAGATGTTATTATTGAACATCACAATTTAACCATGAAACAGCGTTTAAAATAAGCCATTAAAGAAAAAACTGAGATAGAGAGGATCAAGATTAAAAAACCTGAAATGTCTTTGTTCGAGGTAAAAAACAGACCAGCAGATTTCATGGCTTACCATAAAATCATCTTAGTCAAAACTCATCAATGATTTAGTCAAAATTTAGTAAAGATTTAGTGGATGACAAAACGTACGTGAAATTGGATTTGAAAAAGTTAGCAAAAATTGTATCTTGCCAAAAATCGTGGCAATGCTCCCGCTAAATATCAGCACTTCATGTGAGATAAATTTGTAAAAAGAATTATGGGTTCGCAAGAAATGTTTCATACTAAACCTGCACAAAATTCCAATAGTGATTTAGATATAGTTCACACTATTCTAATTTGGTACAAAACTAATCAATTCAATGTTGTCTTAAAGGAGCTGAGACCACCGGTTTCGAGTGCCATAATTATTCTTTAATTAGACCTAATGTTTGTTTTATGTCAACATAATATATTTCCAATTCCATAATTTTTTCCTATACGACTAAACTGAATCACCCTTTTACAAAATACAATTCCGAACTGACGCATTCGATTTCAAATCGCTAAAATATTATAAGTTGTTGCCAAGTAATTTATGCAATGTTACGCGAAAACCGCGTAGATTACATGGCGTAATCTACCTTGCCCATCGCTGCTTTTAATAGTTTGTTTATATTATTCTCATATAAACAAAACAAGAAATTTCTGGTACTTAAGCTTTTTTATTTATACTGAACAGTTGTGCTTTTATATTACATTTTATGCTATTTGGGTCATTTTATAGGCTAAACTATATCCTTGATTAATAAATTTAGTAATAAAACTTAATTGAATTTTTACTTTTTCTCTGTAAGCTCTATAGCTGGAAAGTTCATTGTATGACGGCTTTGTTTTAAAAGCTTACTTGACCAAATTTTGGGATGAAAAAATGTATCTGGTATACTAAATTTCACTTTTATATAGTTAAATTATGGTTTAGAATATATTTTACTAGTGAAAAACTAAGCTTTCAATTTGAAAATTTTCGTTGCCCGCTCAAATTTAAGGTATTAAAACCACCAAAATAATATTAAAAGTTCAGATCAGGTTAGAGAAAAATAATTTTGAAACAGCTTCAATTAAATTTATGTAACGCAACTGTTTCAAAATGAACATCTAATAAAAGCTTTTGTGTAAGGTAAAATAAATAGTATTAAGCTCAATATTTATAAATTTAAACCTTTACTGTTTTAAATGTTTCGAATTTAGTATTCTTAATGAAAATATTAGATTTTTTGGTAAGCTTTCCACTGTGGTTGTGATGGCATCTAAATGATTTACATAGGCTTATGCGCTAAACTAATTAAACTATAAGAAAGCTGCAAAGCTTAATTAAAATTTTATTAATATATAAAAGCTTCAACAAAATTCAGTTTCTGCTTTAAACCAGAAAAAAACTGAAATATTTGTAGCCTTATGATACAAATATGAATATTTTATGTGAAAGCTTGATTGACGGAATTATGTGATTGAAAGCAACATTTATTTAGGATAAGATATGTTTTGAAAAAACCACAACTCGTATTAGTTAAAATATTTAGTTAGCAGTCAACAAAAATAACTGTAGCTATAGTATGCTTTAAAAAAGTACTTTTTTCACAAACACAAACCTTTTTTGGGAATTATAGCCATATAACTTTAAAGCTTTTAGTTTAATTTTTTTTGAATTAACTGCATAAAATAAACTTTTTGTTTAAATTCGTGTAAACCAATCAAAATGAGGCGCATCGTTAACAGGGATGGACATTTACGCGTCATCTATTAATTTCTACGTCGACGTGGCGACAACTCGTAAATAATGACAACGATTTATGTAAAATTCTCATATAAAATTTATATATAGAAGGCTTTCATAAACGTTTAAGATTTTTGAGTAATCTCTCAAAATATCCATAAGCTGTTTGATATTTTATATAACAATATAAGAATCAATGGACTTTGCTGAGAAATTGAATCTAAAATTTTCTCAGTGTTCTATCTGAAAAGGCCAACTTATGATTAAAATCGCACATAGGGCTCGTATTGTCAGTCAGACACCCGAGTATCTGGATATTTTTCTGGTTTCTTGAGTACCCGAATACCCGGGTAATTACGACGGGTATCTCCGAAACGTGTTTTTAAATTATTCATACAAAGTTACCACGAAAGATATGTCTGAACATTAAGAAGTGCTCCTTATAATAAATCTTGCATCAACAGCCAACGAACAGGTACTTTTAGTGGCACAAAATAATTTACAACAATTAAAAATCGCTAGGCGCTGCTCGCTCAGATCGATATGGGCAGTTTGTTTCCTGTTCGTTAGTTCTTTGTCAGATTGATTCGATCGAATATTTCGATTTGCCAAAATCTACACGGATTTCTCAGAGAGCGTTTAGTTTCATTAATTCATAGCTCGGGTACTAAAATATTCGGCTATTTACGTTCTCTAATCAAACACAATTTGCGATCTTGGTAATGCTTTAAGATGGTTTTAACGGATAAGCTTTTGCGAATTTATTGGCAATAAGCCTTCAAACTAAATATGTATGACCAAAAAAATATATATGAATGCCAATAATTCGTTCAAAACAGTTACGCGGAGTATAGTAAAGTTAATTTTTCACGAACAATTTATAAATGAGAACTCAAAATGAAAATGGATTAGCTAAAATATGTCAATTAGTACGCGTTCATTCCAGACGCAGTTGATTTGCGGTTGTCGATAAATTTGTCTGACAACTCCAAAAATTCGAAGTCGTGTTAAAAATTCTGATGTGTGCATTAATTTATTACGTGTCTAGACGAAGGTACGTTTTTCGTTGCTCCCCAAATATATTTGAATCTAACAGAGCTGTTAAAATTATAGCAATTGAAAATAATTTAAGTTTCTAGAAAATCAACTGAAAGTATAATTTATTTAGACCAAAATCAATTTATATCTCGTTAAAATCTTAATCCTTATTTAATTTTTAAATATAAAAAGGCTTTTTAAATGAAAATTTAGTCAAGAAATGTTTTGCACTGTATTTCTTATCAAAATACGTTTCATTTGATATATCACATGATATATAATCAAAAATAAAAATGTTGACCGATCATCCAACATCTATGGTCCTGGCGTTTTTTTCCAAAACTTTCCATCCTCTAATCAATTTCTACAAAACTATACACAACTACTTGTGAAATAAAATTTCTATTTATAAATTTTTTTGGTGTGCTAAATCTTCATAAAAAATGTTTTTACTTGGAATTTTATTTCACAAGTATTCGTGGAGTTTTGTAAAAAATCACTTGGACCACAAATGCTGGATGATGTTGGGTTAAAATGTTTAACTTGGATTATGTCATGTGATATATCAAATGAAGCGTATTTTTATAAGCAACCTAGTGGTAAATATTTTTTGATCAACTATGAAAATTTTTATTAAATACTAAAAACTAAATTTAGATTAAGATTTTAACGAGAAAATATAAAAGCTTTTTTTAAAATGTATTGTCTCCTGCTAATCCTGAGATATTCGGTTAGAAACGAAAACTATTGACACGTTTTTTTTCAGAGATTTTATTAATTTTTTTGAAAGTTTTATTAAATGTTCATCGTTTGTAGATTCGTTTGATTAGTTTTCGTATGAAGATTCAAATTTGTTAACTATTACAAAATTAAAATTGATTTTTAACTTTTAATGAGCGTTATAATTTTTTTGGTGGAATGTAAGTAGTGGGGGTGGGTGGTATAACCAAAGCTTATAGGAGTTTATTTGGATGTTTAATTAGCGATAATCTAAAGTAATATTTCAAATATGTTTCAAATATTATACAGAACATAGCTTTAGTATTCTAAACGGAGCCGCATCGCCAAAGAATTTGAATGTATAGAAAAGAAACTGCCAACCTTTTGAAATAGGTTTCTTTCAGAAGTGTTCAATAGGAATCAAGAAAGCTTTGGATTTTCAAGTGCATTTTATTTATACAAAATTCTGTATTACTAAATATTGATTTAAACAAATAATTAAACGTTCATTTATATTAAAGTTGAAACTCATTTTCATATACTAATGTCCATCTAAATTTAATGAAAAAGTTTAATATATCGAGGAAATTTTAAACGGAGCCGCATCGCCAAAGAATTTGAATGTATAGAAAAGAAACTGCCAACCTTTTGAAATAGGTTTCTTTCAGAAGTGTTCAATAGGAATCAAGAAAGCTTTGGATTTTCAAGTGCATTTTATTTATACAAAATTCTGTATTACTAAATATTGATTTAAACAAATAATTAAACGTTCATTTATATTAAAGTTGAAACTCATTTTCATATACTAATGTCCATCTAAATTTAATGAAAAAGTTTAATATATCGAGGAAATTTTAAGTACAAATATTAACAAGCTTTTAATAGACATCTTAATCAAAGCAAAACTATAAATTTATTAAATTATTTTACCGAACTTCATAAGAGCTTTTTATAATTATATAAGAGCTTTTTTGTTATTTAGTAACTGATGTACAATTTCCAATTTTAAAAAAATTCAATTTTTTAACGCTAACAATTTTTATTAAAAGCTTCGTCTAACGAATTTGTAGTATAGCTTTCTTTTTTTTCAGAATAAATTAAACAATTTGTTTAGAAGAACTTCAATTGTTTTCCATTTGGTATTTTCAAAATTTAATTTTCAGAGTTGTTGGTGAGTATGACAAACTAACAACAAAGATGGGCTTTTCCAGACCTACCAATTTATGTTTATTAAAATAATCTCTTTGAAAATATGATTTTAAGTTTGAAAGCTCTTTGATCAATAAAAATTGTGCTTTTTGTCAGAAATCTATTATTTTAATGCGTGAACTCAAACCGAATTCATAAAACAATGTATTGTTTGTAAAAACTTGTACTTGTAAAAAGATATGTTAAAAGCATAACTTTAACTTAGCAACGTTCAATTAAAGAACTTACTAAAACAAAAACAGTTTGGCTTATAAACAATCTAATTCGTAAAAACTTTAATCAGAACACTTTCAAAATTTAAAGGTTTATAATAGTTATAATTGCCTTAGAAAAACTCAAATACTTTTACCCCTGTAAATATTAGGCACAAGAACTGGGGCGCTGGACTTGAAAATGCTAAAATTATTGTAGGTTATTGTTATCTACATTACGCTGGCATTGCTTACATGACGATAGATATTGCCAGGTAATCTACGTAATACTTTATGTGTTAACAACCGCGTAGATGACTTGGTGTAGTCTACCTCGTCCATCCCTATGATCGTTATCCTCGAATTAAGATAAGTTTAAATTAAAATAATCTCCTAGCTTGCCATAAATATGTTCTTTTAACTAAATACAAAAAAGATAATTTTTGTAATAAAGGAGCTTTTATCGAGATTTTATTAATTTTTTGGAAGTTTTATTAAATGTTAAACAAGTTATAGATTCAAATTTGTTAACTATTACAAAATTAAAATTGATTTTAAACTTTTATAAGAGCGTTATAAGCTTATTGGTGAAACGTAGCCAAAGCTTATTGGATTTTATTTGGAGGTTTAATTAAAGACCATCTAAAGTAAAATTTCAAATATGTTTCATATATTTTAGAGAACATATAGCTTTAGTATTCTAAACGGAGCCGCATCGCCAAAGAATTTGAATCTATAGAAACTGCACAGCTTAGCTATTTTGAAATTGGTTACTTTCAGACGTTTTCAATAGGAATAAAGAAAGCATTGGATTTTCAAGTGCATTTTAGTTATACAAAAATCTGTATTACTAAATATTGATTTAAACATATAAGTGGAAGCTAATTTTCATATACTAATGTCTATCTAAATTTAATGAAAAAGCTTAATATATTGAGGAAATTTTAAGTACAAATATTAACATATATTAACGAGCTTTTAGTAGACATTTTACCGGACTTCATGTTTAATAAATATATAAGAGCTTTTTTGTTGTTTAGTAACCGATGTACAATTTTCCATTTTATAAAATCGATGGATTGTATTGAAATAAATTATCGTTCAAGCTTTTTTTTATCCCTTAAACAACATATTTTATATAAGCATATAAATACAATATGTTACTAGACTGTAAAGTTCTGGGAATGACAAATTTTCTATAAAACGTTAGAAAACTAATTTGTTCCAAATTTGTTTACCAAATGCAATACAACAATAAGAACAAAAGCTCCTAAATTAAACCCTGTTCCAGTGCTAAAATTGCAAACATGGTGTAACACATTTTTCTAATTTATGAAACGACAAGAATTTACAAAAATAAAATTGTTGTCTTCTAGCAACTTGCTTTATATAGACACAAAGTAGTATAATATGTAAGGAAAGATGGTACATACATACGTATGTATACCAAAAGCTCTAGTTTACGAGTACATGAACAATAAAACAATATTTTTTCAGCTCTGCGATGATTATTTTGTTGTTCTACAAAAATTTAAGCTCTATACACATATGTATATACATTCACAACACAATATAAACTTGATGTCACCAGGGATTGCGTATGATAACCCATTCCATTGTAGAAATAAAATTCGTTTTCTATATACATAGTACTATTATTTACTATCAACTCTTCTTCGGTAATGGAAAATTGTTATAAAATAGTTTTTGTAAAACTTTTTTACTTTAATCTGAAGCTTTTCTGTTTTAATTTTAAGAAATGATATAAAATATGAATGTTAAACGTTTGTGCAGAAAATGGTGATGCTGCACAAATATATTTTTTACACACACCAAAAGTAAGTAAAATAATGTTTTCATAAATCAAAAGAAAAATTCAATTTCAACAAAAAAAAAACGAAAACAATGTTGTTGGAGCTTTTTTTGTTTGTAATATGATTTAGTGAGCTTTTGCTTTATCAATCATATTGATTGAAAATTTATATATAGACGCGAGCAGGAACCCAACAATAAAATCTCGATAATAAATGTCACTCTTTGATTGAATGAATTTTAATAACCATGACATGGGAAGAGTGAAAATTTGTGTTGTTTAATCAGGCAGAAGATTAAATTGTGTGCTCGCATTGGAAGATGGTGGTAGATATATAATGTATATAGTATGAATTGAGTACAATTTATCAAGAGATTTGAATTTTTTTTTCTGGATAAGTTAAACATCGCATATTTATGTAGATTATTTATAATGTTGATGTAGGTCGATATATAAAAAATTTGTATATACGTGACGGTTCTATAATTTATTTAACAGAGAAAAATAAATGTATGTAAATGATACACGATTTAACCTCTTGTGAAGTTAAATTAGAAAGTTTCTTAGAATTTATAAGCGAAAATATGTTCTCGATTTTACCAACCACTAAAATGTTATATTTTTCAAAAGTTTCCCTAGAGAGAAGCAAAATGAAATTTATGGAATCAAAAATATCATGACTTACGCTAAATCTACAAGTTTAATGTGTTGCTTTTAAACTATAGTATTAGCATATAAAGAGCTTTCATATTACATAGCATATTTTTGTACGATGAATAAGTCAAGGAGAAAAACCAGTATTGTGTGTATTAAAAAAAATTAAGTTCCACAAACCACATTAAGTCAAAATATTTGGTTAGCATAGTAGTAAATTCGCGAACGATCAAAAATATCTGTGTATAAAAGTATTCGAAATTCTAGTTCCACAATATTAATTATATATGTATAGGTTAAGCTTTTGTCTCATTATGATTCTGTGAAATTACAATTTTGGCATCGTACAATTCACTACGTAGCATAGTTCATTACATCTAAAAGTTACTATCAAAAAGGTGAAACAGTACGGAGCCAAAAATGAAAATTTGGTGGAATTCCAAATTTTTTAATAATAAATAATATAAACAAGATACAATTGGAGCGAAAACTTTATTTTTATTTTAAAAGCGCTTTGAAAAAATAATTTTAACATTTGTCATAAAATCTCTTAAGTAGTTCTAAATAAACTCACCCAAATATAGTTTGGAAGATTTTAAGCTCTTCAAATTTTTATAAGGCTTAACGCTAACAATTTTTATAAATTTTTATTTTTTTTTTCTTAAATCGTATGCCTTCTATAAATAACTGGTTCATACAATTTTGGTTCACTCAAAAGCTTCGTCTAACGAATTTGTAGTAAAGCTTCCTTTTTTCAGTATAAATTGAACTATTTGTCCAGAAGAACTACAATTATTTTCCATTTGGTATTTTCAAAATGTTACTTTAATTTTCAGAGTTGTTGGTGAGTATGGCAAACTAGCAATAAAGATGGGCTTTTCCAGACCCCCCAATTTACATTTAATAAAATAATCTCTTGAAAATATGGTTTCAGTTTGAAAGCTATTTGATCAAACAAGTTGTGCTTTGATTGAATTCATAAAACAATGTATTGAGCTTAAATAGCATTAAAAACTATAAGTCCTTGAACGTAAAAAGGTCTGTTAAAAGCATAACTTTTATTCGACCACGTTCAACTAAAGCACTTACTAAAAAATCAATTTTTGGCTTATACAATTTTTTATAAAAATTTCGTAAATGCTTTAAGCAGAACACTTTCAAAATTTAAAGGTTTATAATAGTTATAATTGCCTTAGAAAAGCTCAAATACTTTTAGCCTGTAAAGATTTTTTAACTAGGCAAAATTTTAAAAAAATTACAAAGTATGTCTAATAAACTTTTTTTTCAAATCGCATAAAGTTTTAAGCTCACAAAATGCTTTGATAAAAAATTATGTAAGTGACCTTTTCATTCAAACAAAAATTAAAGAAGAGATACTAGTGCTGAACTCAATTATCTTCAGAAGAGCTTTTATCATTATTTAAAATTGCTTTAAATCTGAAAAGCTTTAGAGAAGAATATTAAAACAGGCGTAAATTTCAGTAGTCCGCCTAAGTTCCAATACCCATTATTTATAAATTATTTTTCAGAAAACATTTGAAAGCTTTCCGTTTATAAAATGATACTATAATTAGCTTTATAAGGAATGCTTTTTCTATGAGAGTTGGCCAGTTCGCTATTCTTTTAAGAAAATCTCTTTCTTGAATTATATTCCACATGCGTACAAAAAGCTTTACAATTTCTTACAACTAGGGAATATATGAATTTTTTGTTAATTTTTCTTAAAGCTATATACAGAAGACAATGCGTTTTAAATTTCTGTAAAACGTTCCCTTACTAGTAAATTCCATTTATTAAGTTTCAAATTAGGAGGGAAAGCTGGGATAGTTTCTCTTTAACGTTTGAAATATTTAAATTTATTAGGGCTATGTATTTAAGCTTTTATGACATATTTTAAAAGCTTTTAAATATTTCGGTAACAAAATTAGTTTTCTCTTATTACCCAATAAAAAGCTTAATAAATTCAAAACCCAAAACTATACGAAACTATTATCATTAAACCATCCCATTTGGAATATCCTTCTTATCAAACTATTTAAATTCATTAAGCACTAAACATGTACATATATATCTATATATTTAGTAGACGTTCAGGTCGAAAAAAGCTTTTATTAAAAAGTTATCTAAACTTATTTTTTGTTTTTGTTGGTGTTTCCACTTCATGAATGTAAACAAAACACTATAATATTGCCTTTTTTACAACAACAACAAAAATGTTATCTATCGAACAACAACCAAACTTGGCCTCTGTGTGTGTGTGTGTATGTGATTACGTTCTATATATTATTATTATCTCAAAATATCAGACCGATTTTATTATTTTATAATCTTCCAACTAAAACAACGTTTACACACACACACACATCGTATAAATAAAAGTTATAAGAGGAAGAACATCCTGGTACAGCAGACTAATATTTTTTCAATAGAAAACTAATCTTGTACTTAAAATTTCACATCATTTCACAATAACTAGACACAAAAAATACTTCTCGTATATCGACGTACAGCACAAGAGATATAATCTTTGTCATAATGTCCAAACCAAACAAACGTAAAAATGTTAAAAGCTCACAATGTAACGATATCATATAGTATAGTAATAACAGCATGTATATGTCCTTAAAACATCCTTAGGCAAAATATATATATATATAGATAACATAAAATGTCGTAATAAAATTGTATATAGGATGAGCTTTCAAAATTTTCTATTTTAATTATTGAGGTTTGTCTAAACAAACAACACTAACACCAATTAATAGTTTTAATCAATTTTCTTTATCGTGATGTGTATAGCTAATTACCTGTGATTATTAAAATTAACAACAGCGACCATTTAAAATCCAAAAACATTGCATTGAATTTTTTAAACATAACTTAATTATTGGTAAATTCAAATATAGCTTTTTTTTTTAAAATTATTAATTAAAAATTAATTTTCGTGCAGCACATTTTTGCACTTAAATTAACGTAATCCACATTCATTTGGCATCACACATTGGCGTTCACTTTATAATTTCGCACATGTCATTGCACGACCCAATAAATCACTTGAAAAAAAAGCTCACTAAATTATCACTCATTTAAAACAATTTTTTTTTGTTAGTTGTAAATCAAAACGTTTACAAAACAATTTAAAACTCACTCAACGCAATTTTGTGACGTAACTTAGCCCGGCGATTCGGAAAGTAAGTCGCACGAAAAAAAAACGTATGAAACGTTAATTAATATAATCTCGATCGGTCGGTCGGTAACTATGTATACAATTTATATATTTGATTAGCCCCGTCTCGATCAACATATAATGTTGAAATGATTCATTTTGTGAATGCAACCCGTATACGAGAAATAAAAAAATAAAAAACTACAATCGAGTCGAGTAAACCAATACCATAACAACGAGAATATTAATCGTGGGGAAATAATATATAAGGGAGAATTTTTATTCGGGTTTCGTATTATGATGTGCGCGCAAGCAAATTTAAAAATCATCCCGCAAATATCTCCGTACTCTACTGTCTATGAATTTGGAGGAGAAAAGCTCCCCCACTCTCTCGCGCGCGATTAATATATGTACACATTAGAAAAAAATTCATGTAGGTCATGTGAGATAATTTCACACAACCCTAATTGCATTTTTAGTACCTGATTTCCTCGATATACACACACACACACACATATACATATATGTGTTCATGCGGTTTATATGTGTAGATATACGTTCATAGAATTATTTATGAAATGATTTGAATTTTGCTCATTAAGTTTACGAACAAGATGACGATGTCGACTAAAAAGAAGAAGAAACTCGAAATAAAAACTTTTTGAAGGAGCGCACGTATCGCATGTAATAAATATATACTTACATGTACGTATACGACTGTTGCAAAGTTTAATGGTAAAGTTTCGTCTTTTATGAATGATTTGTATAATTTTTAAGACGTGATAAATTAATTTATGATTTTATGGCGTTAAATTGGGGTAGACATGTGCTCGATTTACATTTATTTAGGTCAACAATTCATCCAATTTGTGTATTACTCATCGGGATTTTCGCATAATTACAGAAACTGGCAAAAACTATCTAGATTTGGCCAATTATAAGTGTTCATCTAGTAAAATTGCAAAATTACAGTTCCTCTTCTTCTTAATTTTGTCTAAAGCTTTTATTTGAAATATTACTGAGTTCTGAATGCCTCAAAGCTGCACCAGTCAAATCAGCCCACAACGAAACCTAGCCCATTATTTATTACAATTTTATTACAGTTTATTACACCAGGTCCCAATTTTATTACATTTGCCGTTCGCGGGAAACCCGTGGGCGGTGTAACTTCAAATTTAACGTACACCATGCCACTTTGTAATTTTTGATGTGATTGTGGTATCGAGATAAAATTTGGGCCAGAATTAATTACAAATTAATTACAGTTCCCTGGTAGGATGCCGAAAAATAAAATAAAATTATTTTGTGTAAAAATCGACTTAGTTTTATAAAACCCTAGTGAAATTCAAAGAAAAATACAATAAAAGTCGATTTTATCACCTGTAATAATTGATTAATCCAGACCGCCACCATATTTTGGATCGAACTGGCCATTGTTTACATTATACCGTATATATAAATAAACCTTGTAAAGTGGTATAATTTAATTATTTTTGGTAAAATCTATTGCAAGTTAACGAAAAATACCAAACAAGTCGATTTTACAGGCCACCACCACTTTTGGGATAGAACTGGCCATTGTTTACACTGTACGGTATATATTTACCTTGAAAAGTGGTGTAATTTAATTATTTTGGGTAAAATCTATTTCAAGTCAACTAAAAATACCAAAAAATTCGATTTTATCATCTTATTACGGTTTACATACATTTACTTTGTCATGTGGTGTAATTTAACTACTTTTGGTAAATCAACTTAGTTTAATATAGAGAGATAGTATAGTGTAAACAGTGGCCAGTTCTATCGAAAATATGGTGGCGGTCTGGTGTAATAAATTATTACGAGTGATAAAATCGACTTTTATGGTATTTCTCGTTGACTTAAAATGAATTTACCCAAAATAATTAAGTTACGCCGATTTACAATGGATATATTTACCGTATAGGGTAAACAGTGGCCAGTTACCAGGGACCTGGCGTAATTAATTGTATTCAAATTGTAATAAATTATGGGCTAGGTTTCGTTGTGGCGGGCTGATTTGGCTGGTGGAGCTTCAAGGCACTTGACTTCTATAATATGTATTGTAATGCTTTTGTAACGCTTGTGTAACGCTCGTGTAACACATTTGTTACCACCGAGTTGAATCATGAAATTTCCACCGTAATGTATTTCAAGCAAAATTTATTTTCTGTTTTGTTGTTGCTTTGTGTTTGATGAGGTTTCGTTTCATATTCGATAAGTTGATTTTTCCTGACAGTGCCGTTAGTTGGTTTCGGTTCTCCTACTCAAGTTTGTACGCGTATGTGAAATTAGTCTTAAATCTGTCCTAAAAACTATCAAAAACAATTTTCGCTTATATGTGCTAGGGTGCAAAGCAGAACGTCTCGATATAATGAATTTTATCATAAGAAAACCAAAATTTGGTCCGACGAATAAGGGATTTTTTGAATTTTCTTGGGAAAATCCTAGGAAGCTAACACCATAAAGACGCATTTCATCTGGTTTAAGCTATCCGAAAAATCATACAAGAAAGCTTTGAAACTCCCTAATCCACTACATTTTTGCAAAGTTGAAATATTTTTCTAGCCTAGACCCAATGACATCTTGGTATAAACGTCATTATTGTGTTACCATCCTACGATTTTCCTAAGAAAATTCGGAAAATCATAAAATCACTGTACAAAAGGTCATACCAAATCTACTACTTTTGCAAAATGGAACATGGCGGTAATACAATTTTTGTTCGTCTGCTTCTTATTTCTGCCTAGAGCTTTGATATGAGAAGTTTAAGTAACGCTTATGTAATGTTTGTAACGCTAATATTCCACTTCTATAAAGTTTAGGTTTTACCGCAGAGGGCGGTTTACTGGCCTTATATTTTCAACAGGTTTATTACGCTCCAACTATACTAATTCAGCTTTTAGGAAATTTTTAAGTGTTAGATTTTGTTTCTGATGGCGCTTAATAATTCCATTTGGTTTTTGTACTTTTACTTAGCTTCCAGTTGTTTATGTGAATTTTGTCATTCATCACTTATTTGCAGGGATGGTCGAGGTAGATTACGCCATGTAATACGTAGATTACTTGGCAGTGTTTTGTATCAACGTGAGTTAAGACAACGTCAATAACCTGCCATATTTTAGCGTTTAAACTCGACCAGTTGTATATGTAAAAAATCTTATACGAAGAAACTATTTCATAAAAATAAAAATAATGCAGAACGTAAAAAAAATTCTGTCTGTGAAATTGTAATTGCTCACGAGCCCTTTGGGGATTTTGGATTTTTGTTTCTCAATATACATAAACCAATCTTACTGGTTTCTACTCCACGGTATTGATCAATAACTCTGGCTCGTATACTATTGAAAACTAAATGCATCGAAATTCGTTTCCAGTAAATCCTTTACACTTGCTTAATCTTACAGAAACTACTAACACCATAACACATTTTCAAGTAATAAAATCTGGAAATTATTGGCAATTACCTCAACATCAAACGTGCTCAAGCTTTTTCTCCCGAATGATGAAAGCATTTTTACTTAATTTGGTTGCCATAATTGTTGTTAGTAGCTCATCGAAGAGAAGCCACTTTGACGCGGTAACTGCTCGAAATTGTATAGAATTTGCAGGTTTGGGTCACGTTCCTCGACAAACCGTTATTTTCATATATAAGCATTACACATATAAGTTAAATGCGCATACGGCGGACATTGACGACACTGGCATGGGAATCAAAGTATATCATCAAATTCAACTCATTGCTCAAGTTTAACCACAATATCTATTTTTTTCAAGTTTCCTGGAACAAATCTATGTTGAAATAACTTTCAACATAGTTTTTTTTCGTTTACCAAGCCACTGTAGCACCCGCACATCATGCATTTTTCCCTTATACAAAGCACGTGGGGCACCGTGGTGCTTCATGTTTTACTATTCCTAAAATTATTATAGTAGATCAAATTCTCATTAAAAACTATACGTATAATAGTTAATTTATTATTAAACTTTTGCACACGTAACTCATCGCATGAAGCATGATGTGCAGGTGCACATTTAGTATGGTTAAGGAAAAATTGTATGATGTGCGGGTGCACATGTGGCTGCGAAAGTGCTAAGCAAATTCACTCAAAAAATATATTCTCCGAAGTCTAATTTACAATTTTACTCAACTTCGAAGTACAAGTTGTACCCTAAATTTAACTTAAAAAGTTCCACTCAAAATATATAATTCAAATTCCACTCAATCACAATCAAATATAACAAAAAATTATTTTCTAATCAATGTTTGAGTTTTAATTTAATATTTAAATTGCACTCAAATTTTGTTGAAATTTATCCGTTAAAAAGTCTGCAACGCTCGTTTAAAATTTAACCCAACTTTATTTATAAATATGTAATTAAATTAGAATCAATTACCTTGTCTTGAAATTTGTGGCAAGTTATCACAATTGGTACGTCAACTTCCTTCAATGACCTCCTCAGTGTTGTTTTCATGGTCTACTGCAGACGATATCAAATAAATTTTCTTGAGCGGCTTTACCGATTCCTCTTCCAACAGAAAGTATTTTCGGAAGTATTTTCAATCACTCGTCGAGCTGTTGATTGACGGTAATTAAATATTAATTTAGAATTAACCGAAATTTAAGACCTGCATATTATGAAATAAAACAAAATATACCAATATTTAACAAAAATACAGTTCATTTACTTACCGAACGCTTCATCTTCCAATAAATAGTAGAGTAATACTGGTCCCCCTGCAACAATTTGATTTGGATCGGGTATATATCCATCGTACCGTTAAAAAGTTGTTGGCCCATTTGGTAATTTTAAAATGCTCCCCCATCATTTTGCTGTCCCTGGGCCCCTACATCATTTGCTAGAAGTCGGTATCGAGAGTCACATCGGTATCGAGTAGGCTGTTCCCGATAAAGACGGCATCCAACATAATCCGTGTATTTTCAAGGGTACAAATTTTATATTCAGCCCGTTTTTTTTAAACAGGAATATCAGAAACTTTTTTGTACGCTTTCAATTCTTTTGATGTGTGCATCGTAGTTAACATTCCAGACGATTGCAGCATATTCCACTTGAAATCTTACATAAGCGAAATATAGTATAAATAAAGTTTGAATATCCTTGAAGTCCCCAATCCATCGCTTAACATAGCCAAACATGGAGTTCGCCTTAGCAATACAGTTATCGATGTGTCTGTTAAAACTAACGTTTTCGATGAAGGTGACTCCCAAATCAGTAATCTTTGAACTTCATTTTCGTTAATGCAATACGCTTTAATTGTTGGATTCTCTTTACGATGAAAACATAATTTTGCATTTCTTGATATTTAAAAGTAATAAGTTTTGATCACACCACTCGCTTAGTCTTTTGAGGTCATCTTGAGAACATTGGAGTATTTTATGATCTGGGTTATCCGATCAATAAAAACAATATAGATCTAGGGTCCAATATGTGAATACAAAATTTATTTAAGGAATTCCTTAAAATTTGTATGCTTGGTAATGAGAGGAGAATAAAAGGAAGAATAAATGAGGTTGATTGTTTAGATTTTTCCAAGATTTTTGATAGTTTGCTTTTAGCTAGAACCGATGTTACTTGCCTTCAAAATTATCTGGTCAAAATAAAGCAACGGTGCTATTTTATAAAATTGCAATTCAGTTAAGCCGTATGATAAATAATAATTTCGCCGTGTAAGTTTTAATTGTATCACCCCTATAGTTGTGAAATCAAAAAAATGTATAGCAGGGTAAAGGACAATACATGAAAATATTTTAATAAAGAACTTTTGTACCCTAACCTAAATTGAAAAAAGATCAAAATTCATTGAAAAAGATTCTAAGACTGTCCCACCCGAATCGCATACAACTTTAAAAAAAAATCTGGCAACCGCAGTTTAAAACTATAGTTCACTAAAGCACTCTATCAATCGCTTAAATTATCGACGTTTTTTACGATGTGTCTACGGTGTGTACGGTATCTAGATTGTTTACGTTGCCCACGGTTTGTCGACGTAGAAATTAATAGATGACGCGTAAATGCCCATCCCTGTGATTGGTGGCCTCATTGACATCATAATTGATTTCTGTGTATTATAATTCTTGATTGATTTAATGTCAGAGCTTTTTCTGGAACTACATCTTGCACTAATATTTTATATATAAGCTTTAGAGTAAAGTAGGAGTAAATTCATAAGTATATTTGTGTAGATAGTTTGAAAACTTTTAAAAACAATCACGACCTACAGAAAGTTGTCATTGTGACGGTTAAAAATATTTTGCTTGATGTTCTTTACGGAGATCGCAAGCCTATCTAATTTTATACACAAATACTCAATAGTAAAAGCTCATAAAATTCCGTAATAAAAAAAGTTATGTTACCCGCGCACCCTACACCCAAATAAATATATAGCATAGCAGTATATGACTGATACATTTCAAGTTGTAATAATTTCCAAATTATCATAATACCAATTTTATGGAGCTTTCATATTGGGGAAGACTTTATTATTTGAAATAATGAATGTTAAAATCATGTTGTTATGATTATTTTTATTAACAGAACTCCAAATTATGTTGCCAACATAACAGATTAGCATATCATTATCATATATATCCATCTGTATAGTATATATAAAATGTATGTTTGTACGTATATATGTATATGTATGCTGCTATATACGGAACAGAACAAATTTATACGCAAATTTATTTCGATTCGAGTGAAATTCGATTTTATTTGTCGATTGAATAAATTGATAAATAACCCAGTTACATGCGCGGAACCTTTTTTTGGAGGGAATGGTAAATATATTCTGGCCCTGATCGATATCGTTAAAAAGTTTAAAAAAAATAAAAATTGAAAGCAATTACCGCGCGCGTATATCAATTTATGAAATTTGAGTGGGTATAACATAGAACATATTTGTCGACACATTAAGGCAATATATGATTTGTTTATGTTTACATTATTATGATTTGTTGAGTATGTGTATATGTGTGTATGTGTCTGGTAATCAATTATGTTGATATGTTACGATTACGAATAATAATGTTATTTTGATGGTTTATTAATGTCTGTTGGTTGACACGTATGTATAGATTTGGTTTTTAAATTACGTTCTATCGTTTGATGATATCCTGAACAATTATCCTACTGCAAGCTTTCCACGCAAATGATGACTTATTAAGGTATCACAGTTCGTTGATCAAACAAGTTTTTAACTTTTTTAAAAATGGAATTTGAAAAATGCTTTCATCTACAGTTTTATTTCCCATCTAAAGCTTAGTGTTTAGAAGCTCAGCCAGGTTCATAGGACCTTCAAAAAAGTAGAAAATATTTATTTAATTTGTCCAACCATAGTTGCGAACTTTAAAAACCAGTAATTTTTGCATTTTTAAACTTATATATTTATTTTTAAAGGTTTGCAATGTACAGTTGATTTAAAATTGAGAAAATTGAAGCTAAATACAACTTTTAGTAAATATCTAATTTATAAAGCTCATTTACAATTGAACAAAAAATTATGATTGTAAAAGCGCTGTGCAAACTTGTGTGTGACAAATCAAACATCTCTGTATCTGTTTTTCCTAAAAAGCTTCCAATTAAAGTTTAAATTGTATAGAAAAAGTATCTATTTTGAACTGTTTTAAAAAAGCTTTTATTTTCTAAATCGTAAATATCTTAGAAGTACGGAAGAATGTAATCAAACATGACATGACAATGCTTTCATCAGCACATTTAATAACTTGAAGGAAATTCATCATATTCAGACGGCGAGCTTTTATTCACATCATATTTTTCCACCTCATTAATAGTAAACCGGTTAAAGTTTTAGTTATTCGATAAGCTTTTTAAAAAACAATAATATACATAACATGAGATTGAAAAGAAAGACAAGGTTTTGAATAAATTTTATTATAATTCAAACAGAGCTTTTTTACTTGTTTGAAAAAATATTTAAACATTTATTGAAAACTATAGGTTACAAATTTTACGATACTCATCTATTTAATAAACGTGTTCTGTGAAGTGTGTACATTTAATGGAAAAGCTTAAATAAACTCATAATGTGCATAACTATCATGAAAAATATTTAATTCTACGGTAATGTAAGTTGTTTGTAAATATGACACAGCTTTAATTATTCCAATCTTAAATACCCGTTTTAAATTAATGTGAAAGCTTTCATTAGATTTAGTGTAGTATTTGCAAGCTACATATTCTGTAATTCTGTTGTATGATAAGCATTTACATTTAATTAGTTCACTGAGCTTTTATTACTAAGGGTGGCTCAATATCTTGGAAATAATTATTTTATTTTGAAACTGGTTCAATTATTGAAAAATATGGAGCTTTTGAACCAATTTTGATACAATTTATAATTCAGGCAAAAGCTTTACAAACAGTATCTGTAAAATTTGTAATATGAATTTTTTATGTAAACAAAATAAAGCTTTTACATATTTGTTTCATGTTTACTTTGTAAATATGGGATTTGATTGTTTTCGAAGCGCTTTTGAACCGTTCTTTTTGTTTCCAATTTTTGAACTGGTTTTGAACCAGACTTGTAGGAAAAGTTTAATCAGTATAATTTATTTCGACCATAATCTAATTCCTTGAGAGCTTTCTAATTTTAAATGATCAGAGAGAGAGAGGGAGAAAGAGTGAGAGTTTTTACTTTAAAGTGTGTTCAAGGATATTAGTTTAATCTTTTGCAATATGCAACAGTTCAGTTTAATGAAAATTTAAATAAATTTGATTCGAGAAGTTTTATTAATAAGGGACACAAGGAATTTTAAGTATTTTAATGTTCATTCTGGCAGCTTCTTGAACTATGAAGCATAGTATATTCTAAAGATAAGACACCTTTATTATAAATAGGACCGTGCTTTGAAGTACAAAAACCACTTGTTTGTTTTGATAGCTTTCATTAAAAAAATATTAAAATTGTTTTAGTCTTCTTAACATTTTATAAAACAAATTATAAGTCCTTCATAACCTTTTCAATTTGAGCTTTTAGAAAATTTAAAATGGCTTATGGAATTGGTTTGAAAATTATATTTTGTTTTACCTATGTACAATTTTACTTACTAAATTTGAACTAAGCATGCCTCTTTTCAGGCTTAGTAAATCACCAAAAGCTCTTAAATTTCAAACATCTCATGAAAGCGCTAATTATCGCTGAAATTTATTTGGCAAAATAGATCAGCTTTGAATTATTTGGCAAAGAGGTGTATTGCATATTGGAATAGCATTAAAACTGCTTAAATTTCATGTCTGTAACTGTAAAAGCTTTATTGAAAGTTTATACAATATTTCTTATTATATTTTGTAATAGCAATAATTAAACAACATTCAAAAAGTTAATAAAATTTTTATTCATAAGTTCATAAAGCTCGTTTTATTTGTTATCCATATAATTACTGTAATCAAAACACATTTGCGTTTACGAACAAAATCACAGATTTGCAGAAAAGCACTCTAGAGTAAAAAAACAATTCTTTTGTTCAATATTCAACAGAAAAATGCAAATTTTCTATATAATAATCACCCATCTACGTCTTGTTCTATACTGGCGCCCATAAAATTTAAAATTAATGTTAAAAGTTCATCGAGAAATTACTAAGTTTTTAATGGTTGTTGTTGCTTAGTACAAAAAAAATGAACTTAACGTTGTAAGAGCTTTTAACACGCTTGATTTTTTCAGAAATTTTTTGAATTTTTTTTCCCCAAAATCAAATCAATTGAATTGATGACCTAACAGCACGACGCCCATAATTTATCAATTTGTTCTCGTATACACAAAAATATTTAATTAACTTTGGCCAACTACCCTCGAGAGCAATTTAAATTCTGATTATAGATTTTGTTGCCAACAAAAATTTCAATACTAAAACAATGAAAATTCCATCATCGCTCAACCATAAGAAACCCCATTAAATTCTAATTCACAATCATTCAATAGTAATTTGTAACTCGATGGTGTATCCGTATCCATTTTCGATCCAAAGTATTTATTTTCGTATCCAAAATATTGATAACCGATGTCGGTGGGATAAGCTTTTCACCCGATATATAAACACAAAAAATTTCGACATTATTTCTGGTGTGATTTAGAATTACTATTAGATTCAAAAAGTATATATCCACACAGACACAAAATTCTTAGAACGTTTGTCTTGCGTCTTGGTGCGATGGAAACCAGGCAATGATATTGAACTATTGGTGAAATTAAAAAAATAGAACGTGACCCGATTACTTATATGATTTAATTGAATATAATAGAATTTCGATTAAATTTTTGGATGGATGTCTTGTCTATGCGAATTATATAACATGTTTGGACCAAATCGGATCGCATTTGCAACCAAGTATACGATAAAAATCGATTACCATTCTGTATTTTTGCACAGTAGAAAGTAAATATTTAATTGTCAAATTTTGAGTACATTGTATTCTCCAATGCAGTACGTAAACTGATACACTATTCACAGCTGTTCACCGCACTTGTATCAAAAATATTTTAATTTTAATTAACCGCAAAAATCAATTGTTGAAGTTTTTTTTCGTATATCAGTGATTCTTAACCGGAAAACCGAGGAACTTGTATTTAATTCAATGTTTCGAATCAGGTTGTCTAAGACAGTATGAAGACCAAGCCCAAGATATAACCCGTTGGAGCCAAATTGTTGACACAGTATAAGGGGTCAGTAATGGACTTCAAATCCGATAAGTTTACCAATACGGCTTGGTTAAAATTCCGCGCGGCAAAGGATTTGAATTTTTCTGATGTTTGGGATCTACTTAGTAGTGTGTTTCAAAATAATTCCAAAGGTTTAAACACGAATAGTTTTAACCTTATAGTGATACAGGTAAAAGCACCGATGGGACAAGAGCGACAACGTACATGTGCTTATAATACCCAGGAGTGGAGAAATAGAAAAGGATTTATCTATGTAGATAACGAATTTAATCTTTGTCTACCAAGGGCAATTGTTGTCGGGAAATATGCCAAAAATGGAACAACACCCAAGGTCATAATACTCAAATGTCAAATGTCAAAGGACAATGGTCAAAGGTCATCGACCAAAGGTCAAAGAAGGTTGTCAAGGTCCAACGTTAAATTAAAGGTCATGGTCGAAGGTCATAATTTCAGGATCAAAGTCAAGTCGAAGGTCAAGGTCCAGGATCATGGTGATGACGTTAATTTCAAGGCCAACGTGACGTCATATGACCTTGGATTCAAGCGCAGCGACTACTACTGTGATGAAAAAGTTAATTTGTTTAATTTGAAATGTATGATTTTCGTATTAGAAAATATAAACTTAATAAAGCTTGATTGAAGCTACGTGTACATTGATTTGATTTTATTAGCTTAATTTTAAAATTTAAAATTTTCAATATAAAAGCTCAATTATTAGAATGTGCTTGTGCAGTAATGAATTATGTTTACTTTCAGAAATCTTATTATTTACAAGTATAATCAGGTTCAAAATAAATTAGAAAAATTGTGAAGGAGATAATTTAAAAAGCATTGTTAATGAAAGAGCTTTTTGAATATAAATCAGTGTAATGTTTAAACTGCTTTTTGTAAGTTTTTAAATGAACCGAGGGGTTACCTGCTTAGAAAGGCTTTAATTTGTAGAAAGTATAGTATCTTTCATTTTAAAAGTTTAGTACAGTAAACTAAATAAAATAAATAAACTTTTGGTTTTAAATTTAATAATCTTGATATAAAAAGTTAAAATTTCTAAATGAGTAAATTTACTCGGTGTATTTTTACCGAGCAAATAGGGCAGTGGTTAAAGCTGCGACGTTTGGATCGGAAGGTACGGAATGTGTATGAATGTCGTGTGAATGTAAGGCAAGACTATGGGCCAATAATGTGTCTATGCCACGCCCTTCCTAAAAAGATGAGTTTAAAACGTTTGTTCCTTTGGATAGGAGGCGTGAACCATGCTTCAGAGCATGATACATAATAACTTCATCGATGTATTCCATCTTTAAATCTCTGTGGAGGTCTTTATTTCTAATGTACCATTGAGCATTTATAATATTCCGAAGTACTTTGTTTTGGAACTGTTTTGTCTGTATCATCTTGATGTTCGTTTTCTTGGTACAGCCCGAAAACTGTTCATACCAGTTTTAGTATTTGCCGATATAAAAGCAATCTATTGTGTATAGATAGTTCAGAATGTCTACCTAAGAGCCAATACATCTTCCTATACTTCATGTTCAGCTCTTCCTTTTCCTTTTCGACATGTTCTTTCCACCTCAACTTGGCATCCAGCGTCATTCCTAGATATTTCGCCGTATCTGCATAGGCAACTTGTTTAGAGTTAATTATGATTGGGATTCTATTAGAAATATTATTATTAGTAAAGTTCACATGCACAGATTTAGTTTCGTTCAGTTTTATTATCCAGTTTTTCATCCACTTTGTTTACTTAATTTATCGATTTTTGCAATTTTTTAGTAGCTTCTTCTACATTATTTATTTGAATAAGTAAGTCTACCTACACCTATAAGTATTTCGTTTCGGAAACAGCCTAAGTAGTTTGTTTAAAAGAGTAATAAAATTCAATTTTTAAGCTTCGAAAGCTTAATTCTTAATTTTAGTGTATGTAAATTATGATTTATTTATCTAGGATTAAAGCATCTGAAAGCTTTAACAGGCTTTTGATTATCTTAATAATTAAGCTTAAGCTTAAATTGCAACAAGCTTAATTAAATAAGTTCGGTGAAACTTCTCTTTTAATATAATATTTGATATTAAAGATTTCTGTGTTAGGTTAATTTTCGATTAAGTATTTTAAGAGCTTTTATTTTCTTAAAAAATTTAAAATAAAAAAAATAAAAATATATTGAAGCTTTTTTATTTAAACACAGGCCTATTATTAAATTGTGTGTGAAATTGGTTTATGATCATGATAAAGTATATTTCCAAAAAGTTCTAATTTTTCTTTGTTTTGTCATAAAACTGAAAATGTACAAATATTATTAAAAGCAGTTTGACTTTTTTGAAGTTCAACCAATATACCTAAAGAATTCTCAAAATTAAAGAATCCAAAATGACATTTTTTTTGCGAAAATTCGTGGTACACTACTTGAACAAATGTTGAGAATCACTGTTCTATACCGTATACAGTATAGTAGATAGTTATTGGTGGTGGTGATGTTGCTACTATTCCCCAAAAATATTTTTCTCATTTTACCACAATACAATTACTACATTTATTTGATTTTGCTGTTGCTGTTGGTGTTGTTTTGCCTATTTTTGAAAAAAAGCAAAATAAAATTAATGATGGGAAAATTGAATTTTCCGAATTATAACCAAAAAAAAAAACGAAAAAAACTAGAGAGTGAGCAAAGATGTGTAGGTATATCTATGTACAATACTACATGTTGTGAACTGCATGAATTAAATCAATTGCCATATGGTTTGGTGTTTTGAATGTGTATTGATCAAAATAAAACTGCGGTTGGCATCATGACAGCTAAACAAAAATTCAATTTCAAAATTATTTTATGGTGTGAGCTTTCGATAATATTTTATGTATTTTATTCTATATTTTCATTTATATCAATTTAATCAATTATCATGAAATAATGCATGAGCAGCAAATAATCATACATTTTCATTGCAATATACGATCGAGTTAACACCCTATATAATAGATATATTATATTTTAATTAGCCAGGATATATGGACAAGGATTTTATTTTTGGAACGCAAACAAATCAAAACTCTTGAGATTCGTATATAGAGCCGAACACATACTTAATATAAATTTATTTCGAAATATTATTTTAGCACATTTTCATGCGTCTTCGGTTTTTCTAAACGTTTTTCCATCAAGTTTTTTTTATTTATTTATTGTTAACGTACTTTTATTTATAAATAATATAATAATGTATATAAGAGATTCTGGACAGTTTCTTTTTCATTCTGGACGTATACGACACAGTATGTATGTTTAAGAAAATTTAAGTCTCGTACGATGGACATGATTGCACCTACGTGATTCTCTTATATCCAGAAATAATTTCCTCTTAATTGTGTTATTAATACGTTTCTATCGTACTAATTCTATAGTATTGGCCAATAAACTTGTGTAATTTATATTCTCTGAAAAAATCGTGTTGGGAAATTTTAGGTACTCGTATAACTATATATACATGCTACACAATAACACACAATCGATTTTAGTACCTGCGGCTGTTGCGTTTAAAATTAACTCGAATGATTTTACACAACAAGTCTTAAAGCATATTGACGGAGCTTTTACTATTATTTGCTTTAAAAGAAGGCAAAGATCCAGGTTGATTAATCGAAAACGGAATCCGCTAAGAAATGTTTGAGGATATAGTTAAATTGCACAATGTAACATATTCCCTAAAAAGTCGTTGAAAGTCTCATTTCGATATTTTAACGAATTTAAGTCATGTTCAGAACATCCAGAAATTATAAAAATCTAATAACTTATTGAAATAGAAAGAAAATTCTGGAAACTGGTTGGCCCAAACCAAGAACCATTTATTACAAAACTATATATAATTTATATCCAGAATCATTGCGGACAGTCTGTCGCTTATTTAAATTAAACCTTTTAAACATAATAAAATTTAGAATTTTATTTTTATTGTTTCCATTTTTATTATTCCAAATGGCTAACGATTTAGCTTTTAGTGTCGCAATTATTGTTTAAGAATTGATGACTACAAATTTTCGAAAATTGCTCAAAATTATTGAGAGTTTTTTCTACCTTTTTTATGTTTACAAGTTCTTTGAGTCCGAATATTAGTAAAATTCCAAAAAGTCTACTGGTATGTTAACCATGCCCTCGGGTTAGAGAAAGTTTGGAAGAAATAAGCTTATATTATGTTATTACAGGTTCGACAATTCACATAAAAACAATTCACTGAAAACATAATGCATCGAAAACGACAATTCACCGAAATAGAAATGGAACTTGATATGTTGGATGGAAATGAACTTTAAAATGGCTCGTGGCAGAAGTTGTAGAATATGGACAACAGAAATCGATGAAACACGACATAATTGATGAGAGTGGGACTATAAAATGATAGTTGGCAGAAGTTTTGAAATATGACCAACAAATATAAAATGATTTTTGGGGAGGCATATTCCAGAGAATCGGCCAACAATAATTTTATAATCTCATTTCCATCTAACATTCCGAGCCTTATCATAATCGGCCAACGAATGGCCTAGTACCATTCCTGTTGGCCATAATTCGGATCTTCTCACCCATGAATCATTTTAGAATTGCATTTTCATCCGACATAGCAAAACTCTTCAGATCCGTGAAGGAATGGTTTCCGATTCAAGTGAGCCGTTAACGCAGAACTTTATCCAACAAAACAATGTATAAATTCATTTCCATCCCACATACCGAGTTTCATCTGAATCAGTCAAGGAATAGCTGACTTTTCATTCCTGTTTATCATATTTCGGAACTTCTCATCATTTTAAAAAATCAAAATGGCCCACTTCCGTGTCTGATGGCTATTATCCAGGACTGAATACAATAATCATTTTAGAATCTTATTTACATCCAACAGACCGAGTTTCAACAGAATATGTAACGGAATAGCCAACTTCTGTTACTGTTGGCCATATTCCAAAACTTCTGCCATATATCATTTTTATGTTTTATCATAATCGACCAAGGAATGGCCTACTTCTGTCCTTGATGGTCATTTTCCAGAACTGAATTCAATACTCATTTCAGAATTTTATTTCCTAATTTTATCATAAATGGTGAAGGAATGGTCTAAAATCGTTCCTGTTGGCCATATTCCAGAACTTTTAGCAAAAAAGGTTTTATTATCCCATTTTCATCAAGTAATTCCAGTTCATTATAATTTATGGTCGTTTCGGTGTATTTTCACTTTAAGTGAACTGTTTTTCGGTGAATTGTCGTTTTCGGTAAATTGTCGTGCTACCAATAAAAAATTTACTCCAGGCTTAGTCATCTTGAATATGATGAGCCGCACGATTATGTGAAAACACCCTTGAAAGGTATAGTTCTTGAATTGAGTCTGATTTTTTAGACAATGATTTAAAACCGAAATTTGACAAGATGGCCTATAAGTTTACTTTAAGTAGAATGTTTAACATTAAAATACCTCTTATAATCAGCGTTTAGATTTCTTGAGCCTGACTCGCACCGAGTGTGCCGACAATTTAGCAGATAACGTCGGTAAAACTATATATAAATCTATTTAGTATACTTGCGTCTAATTCGAGAAACTAATAAGAGTAAAAATAACAAATGGTAAGATAGGATTATGGACTGTCTAGACTTAACCTTATCCGTCAACTTCTCTATAACATAAAATGTAATGACCATCAGAATTAAGTCCACTTGACCACAAAAACCATAATTGGCCTAAACTATTCGAAGATGTACGCACGAGTATCCGTGGACAGACAGTAAATATCATAACCATTGTAAATAATATCCCTAAAGGAAAAATCTCTAGAATCTGTGGCACAAAATTTACAAAACATTTTACAGTGTACTTGTTTAATCGTCACGTAATAAAGTTTGTACCTCTTACAAAACGGCTTTGAACCTTAAGATGAAGATAAATGTCTATGACAGTTAAAATCAAAAATAATTGTCGATTGAAGATCGCCCAACTGAATATGCAAAATGCTATAGTGGTTAGGCGAATCTATTGATAAAGATCAGACAATCTATTGATAAAGAAGCGATTGACATACTCTGCATGCAGGAACTATACGCGGTTAAAGAGGTTATATGTGGAATGACGACGTCCATAGGAATAATCATTGGAAACGATTAAATTGTTAACGCACCAATTGGTATCCTCAACATTGAGGTTTTTCAAATTTCACAATACTGCGACACACACTGTGTGTGTGTAGCGGTGAGATCTGACTTAGGAATTCTCTATCTGGTCAGTATTTACTTTCAATATTCAGACGCTCCAGTAGAATATGTTAATAAACTTCATAAAATCATGGATGGCCTAAAAGATCATCCCATTATATTTACTGGCAACTTCAATGCTAAGTCCAAACTAAGTCATGTTGAAGAATTTATAGCAAGAAGTGGTCTATTCGTTATCAACGGAGATGAGTAGCCAACTACATATTTTCACAATGGAAAGTCGAATATTGACTTTCATGACGAGCGGTATGTTAAGAAAAATGTTAAGTTTATTCATGGACAATGAAATTTTGACATCATAAGTGACGACAGAGCTATTCAGGTTCAGCGAAAACACAAAATGATTCCTTAGTATTAAACAGCCAAATATGTATAGCATCTGGCAAAGCCTGGCAAGAGACCTGAAGGAATCCATCGATAGCAATATCGATCGAGTTAAACAAATAATATCAAGTTCATTTATCACAGTCTACTCTATACCACGTAAACGTGCTCGTAAATCAAAATTGTCTTGGTGGTCTCCGGTCATAACCGATTCAAGAAAAGTGGTTCGTAGTTGCGCAAGTTATATCAAAGAAATAATCATCCCGAAACTCGGGAAAGCTAAAGGCTTAACTATGTGGTACACCGAAAGACGTATTTTAAAAGAATAAGAGACAAAAGCGAAATGAGCTTAAAAGAGTTCATCACGGAACATGGCACGGTGGTGGACAAACCAAAAATTAATTTGGAAGGCCATCACAAACTGCTTTCTTAATACCTAACTACCCGATGCCTCAAAGAGAGGCAAAGAGACATCCGCGCCAGTCGTAACTCTGCACCAACTACACCAAACGTGAGCCACTTCAGTGATGAAGAGGCCACTTTGACTATCATGTCTATGAAGTATAGGAGTATTTCTCAAAGCTTGGGAAGATGGTAAATTATTTATCATTAGGAAAACCGGAGATATGTGTCAAACCGATCATAAACCTTATCGACTTATCATATGCTGTTGCCTATCTTAGATAAATTATTTGAAAAATTAATTGCAGAGAACGCAATGATCAAAATGATCAATACCAAAAATACAATCATGGAGGTTTCATAGATGTATATGATACGTTCGACAACCTATGGTGATCCAGCATAATGTTGCAGCTAAAGAGATTCAATTGCCCATGCAATCTCTATAATATCATTAATAACTATTTTTATGAAAGAAAATCCATTGATAATTCGAGTCATAGCACACTTCACAAAATGGTTATTAAAGGATGTCCGCAAGGCCCATCCTTGGTCCACACCTTTTGAATATTGTCTTCAACGGACACATGAACCAAGAAGTCGAAGAAGTAGCATTCGGTGACGATAAAGTAATGCTCTTTGTTGGGAATTCAAGACAAAGTATTCAAGGAAAACGGCATTAGCCATAGACAGGATGGTAGACTGGTGCAAAAGTTACAGAATGGAGCTATCCTCGACAAAAACATAATTATGATCCAACTTAAAGGTTCAATGAAGACATTAGGTCTTACTGATGCCGTTTTTGTCTTGGCCGGCATGATTCCTATTAATATACTCTTAAATGAGAAAATTGCCAACTACAATATGAGAAAAACACAAGACGTGAGCTACGGAACGTAATAGTAGAAAGCAATCAAATTCGGCCAAACCTATATTGGGCTCGCTCGAGAGGAAATGTGAAAAAGCATCTATAGCAATATGGCAAGATAGCTGGTCGCATTCAATGGATGGTAGAACAACATAATATATAGTTGAACATTGAAGCGAGATTAGAGACAAAGATTACTCTAAGTGTATGGTTTACCCAAATGTTAACGAGGCATGGAAAAAAGCCTCTTATATGTACCGACTTAGTCTAGCGCACTCAAGCATCTGTGAATGTGGACAGGGCGTGGATATCATAGAACACATCTTCTGTGACTGTGATTTAGCTCCAGAAGTTAGAGATCAACTAATTATAGACTTAAGAGTTGAGTGGCTGGAAATAAACTTACTTTAACGTTGCCAAATAACATCAACTCTTTCAAGAAATTCTGTGAAATCGTCTTGAGCGGTAGGTCCAAATAAGAAAGTAGAATAGGAACACAAGATTTTTATCTTAAGTAAAAAATATTAAAGATAGTAAATAGTGATAATAAATATTTGCCTCCTCGGTTGCAGGGACGGTAACATGGTAACCTGGCTAAGCATATCGATATAGTAGTAATTGTATAGAATTGAAAGTCAGCGTTGAATCTGTTAAAGGTTCGACCACCTGTAACATGTTCTTCGCATCGAAGTGACATCTGAAATGGAATGTACTTGTTTATTATTTTTTTAGTATTAACTTCACAGCCATATTATAACTATGTTTTTAAGTTTTGGGACGATTGATTCGTAGGGACACATGATGTGGCTTTATTCTTTCCCGAAATGGCCTTGATTCCGTGTGGCGTTGCCACTATGTATATTATATAGAATAGGATGCATGTCTGAATGGTTATTTACGTGTCTAGTAAATTAGTTAACATTGTACGTGACTGGATGGTATGGAGACCGATTGACTAATGGAAAATAATAAACCATTTTTTTTTTGTGTTTTTGTGCTTTGGCTTGTTGTTTTGTGACTTAAAGCTTTCCCTATTTTAATAATATTATCTATATACATACTTTATGTTGTTGTGTCACACATACATATTTATCACTCTATATAATATTATATATGTATGCGTGCATAGGGAAAAAGGATCCATTCTTTATATACATACATATACAGGCTTTGTAAATAACAGGCCAAAAACAAAATAAAAATTCAGACTGGATAGAATTACACAACAAACTGAAATTGAGTCATGTATAATTTATTTTCTTCTATTTGTATAAAAGCTCTTCACTGGCATGATGAAATAAAATTGACATCGCAATTTTGTCATGTTATGTTTAATCAACATACATATATGAGTTGAAGTTTTTTGTTTTATTTTATGTGCACTTTTGAAACGTGAGCTTTTCTTTAATTAACACAATTTTTGAGTTTTTTTTTCCAAATGACATTTTGATATATATATAAATATATAGGGATGACAAAAGCACACAAAAATATAATATGCGGTGGTGCGTGTACACACGCAAGGAGTATATAGTAAAACCTGAAAATTGAAAACAATTTAAATGCAAATTCAATCTAAGTTTATCCGCGTATACCGAAAAACCAGGCGAGCACAAAAAATATACAAAACAAAAAAGCTCCCAAAAATATATATAAAAATACACAGCTTTCAATATTGATATGAAGATTTTCTATTTTTTTTTTTGTCAAGATGAAAAATGTTTTTCGATTTGTTTTTATTTTTTCATTTTTCTTGGGTTGGATTTGGTGTAAAACAAAAAGAAAGTTACAAGACAAATTTGCAAATTTTATTTTTTAGAAAATAAACGACAAACGAGAAACATAATAGAAAGTAAAGAATGAAAACTTTTTAATTTAAGCTTTTTTTATATATTGTTGGTAAATTTTTGTGGGTTTTTCAATTAAAATAAATAAAAAATTAAAATAAAGTTTGTCTCCGTGTTTATTGGGTAATTTGGTTGTAAATAGTTATAGAAGCGAAGGATTGGTGTTGTTGTTTTGATTGTGAATGGAATTTCTTATTTGATTGGTGGTATAAATTTTGTTATCGCCGTGGTATTTTGGTTAGTTCGAAAACCAAAATAAAAAAAAATACTACTTTAAATTAAAAATACAAATTGCATTCAAGTACAGAATCAAAATATAATAAATGAAAAATGTTAAAAAAATTAGGGCGTTGTTTTTATTTCATAATGATCAATGACATAGATTACCTAGATTAGTATTATATTTTATTTTTATAAATTATTTTCATTCACATTTGCCTTGAAAATATATTCTGCAAAAAATCAACGCCCTAATTTTTATCCTCATTCATATTTGATTAAATAAATTTTTATGTATACCTTATATGACATATTTTTTATTAAATTACAGGATTTTTAAAAATACCTCTGACAACACAAGCGTAAATAGAAAGGAAAGCTAGAACCGAACAAAAACGTTTGGCCAAGCTTTTATAGGGTCGGTTACTTTCTCATCATGAATGAGTTTCATTCCTTGTTCGCCACCACAGTGTCATCGTTGATATTTTGTGGCCGTTAGAATTTCCGCAATATAAATAAATGTGGCATCTTTGCCAATTTTTTAAACAAACGTAAATCGAACAAAAAAATCGTACGGCCAAGCTTTTGTAGGGTGGGCTATTTTCTCATATCGATTGAGTTAAGCACCTTATTGGCCACTACTGTGTTGATATTTTTTTTGACCGTTGGAATGAAAAGTTGGCAAAGGCGCCACATTTATTTATATTGCGGAAATTCCAACGGTCACAAAATTAGTAAAACTGGGCGTAATGGTTGATTACAGGGTCCTTTATTTAATAGCAAAAAGGAAATAGCCGTTCAAGGAGTTGCCAGAAAAATGTATTTTCTACCAAATACATTTTGCATATATTAAAACGTCGGGATGAGTATTTTGGCACCAACTGTATATTTTTTTGTCGATGAAAAAGTCTGAAATAGTATAAATGTAAAGAATCCTGGGATGCACCAACTGTATTATTTATATATGTATTTTAAAAAGGTCTGGAATGGATTATTTACGTTTGTGTTGTCAGAGGTATTTTTAGAAAATCCTGGGATAACTTCATGGGGGTTAATATCATTCAAATTGAAGAAAATTAGAGCGTGATTATGATTCCATGTTAGTCTTTCGTGATTTCATTATGCTTCCTAAAGGCCAAAGCATAGGTGGAAGGTTGCCATCTTGTAGTATAACAGGATCAGGTAATGAAGTCAACATCCAAAGAATTATTTGAAACGCATGTAATTAGACGCGATTAAGGTATTATACTCATCTAAAGTTAAAAAACTGGAACTATTTCCAAATGTACTGCCCTCACTGCCAAATGTACTACATCTTGTGGCAGATCACCCATGACTTGATTAATGAAGGTAGGACGAACATGGGCACATCGAACACAATTATTAAAGTATATTTTCCTACATACGTTTCGACCAGACATAATCCAATACTTTAATCTGAGGTTATATAGAAGTGCTTGAGGGCAGATGCAAAAAAGGTTTTTTGTGTTTCACGGACTACTAAAATAGTGAAATAATGTTTTGCCGGAAGTAAAATTTGATATTTTTGATCTTCTATCATATCTACATTTTTCAAGCGACCTCCAACACAAATCAGCTCATCAGAATCCAAGAAAAGTGTTAGGGATATCAATGAACTTTTGTTATTTACAAAATTGTTATTTCGTATAAATAGAGACATGATCTCTTCAGCTAATTTTTGATAATTCGTTCGAGGTTAATTCTTCAGCTGTTCGATATGCTTGTGTTTTTTTTTTACATTTTACAATTAATTTTTACGATGAATTAAATTAAATTCAGTTGACGCACGGCTGCAACGCAGCTTGATTCACTTTTCGAAGGTATAAGCTAATAAAATCCGAGCTTGATGATTTTTTCTCATTTTGATTTATTGTCACTTAAATGGACCGTACCACCAATCTTTGGTACTTACAAAATCAAAGGGGCATAACCCTCTTGATATATAATCAGCGGGATTCATAGAAGTATAAACATAATTCCAGCTATTATTTGAAGTTAATTCATTTCAGAATCGGACCACAAGTAGATGGAATCAAAATTTATTTTAAGAATTGACAGAAGTTTATGACTGATTTGAGCAACGCTGTTCACAATTTCAACCGGAGAATTATTTGATTTTTAAAAGGGGTGACTCTCGATTTAGAACACACTACGCTAACGTAATGGTTTTCGAAATGATCAGACGTTCTAATATAAAATAAACATCATAAATGTGTCAGGGGGTGGATTATCCCAATTAAGCTCTGGTATAATCCATAGTTCTTGCATGAAGAGTTTTGCCGTTAAAATTTACGGTGCAAATAGTCCTAGTGGACCAAATAACTGACATATTTCAGAAAGTATATTTCTTTTTGACTTACTTGGGGTATTTAAATTAAGCTTTCCGGAGAACGTCTTCAGCTTGTTTGTATTCGTATTCCATAAAAGTCCTAATATTAATGACTGATGATTAGTTGAACAATCATCAGCAAGCTCAAGAATGTTTGAAACACACTTTCTGAGGTTATCATCGTAGAAATCATATTTCAATACTTTAGATGTTTCGGAATAAGATGTTTCGTCTATAGCCAATTGATTCAGAGCTCTCGTCGCATAGTATCGAGCACTTGAAGTTCCGTATATAACAGTGTGAAGTTTGTAACATATAAAGAAGTTCAAACTGAGACATACACCACCCAATACGATGAAGGCCTCGTTGACTATCATGTAATAGTATTCGGCGGTAAATGTTTGCTATATCAGCCGAAAATGCCACTTTATAGTTACGAAAATGAAGAACCAAAGAAAATAAATAGGTTTGAACTACAGGGCCACCCTTTCTGGACGTAGAAGTGATGTGGCAGATAATAGGTTTCAATTATAGATGCATTCATTATTGTTAAGATTCTCAACACGCAACAGGCTTCATATATGGTTTAATTGAACATATACATATGTACTATGTCATACAATTCTTATATTGTTGATGTATTGGCTTATACTTAATCGCTTTTGAACATTGAATTGACGTCGAGAACTTTCATTTGAAGAACCAGTGGTACCGATTTTTGAGTTTAATGGTAAATCGACCGAATATCTTTCAGAAGGTAATCGCTTGAAATTCTTTAGAAAATGGTGTTCGCATAAATTTACTTCAATTGAATAATCGGTTTTAGAAACAATGGTTTCTAACTGACGACGAAGATAGTACCTACCATAGAACAACGACAGTTCGTTTATTAACTTTAAAGATTTACTGGTAAAGAGCTCGTGATATAGTGATATAGTTCTGCCCCGATTAAAATATCGGATGCAATTTTAGATTTAATAAACGGCAAGTTTTATCTGTGATAAAGTTTAGGTTTTTAGCCACTATCAAGTAAGACTCGTGCAAAAATATGAGCACAATTACTTGAAAATGCCTTAACTACAGCAGTTCCAATCATTATTTGTTTTTTATGTGAATATTGTTTTACTGAGTTGCATCTGCCACTGGAAGCGTTTAAGCTACGCTATGTGGGACTTCATCCCTAGGTTACCCACCGACAGTTGTTCTGAGCATTACTTTATTTGCAAAACATTTGTATAATCCTCATCATTGTTTCTTGTACTATCAGCTTGAAATATGTGTGCTGATGTACATATATGGTTTACGATCAATATTAAAATGTGAAAGACTATGATGCTTCAACGATGTCTTCTTCAATTTGATTTTAATTTTCTTGGTAAAATTAGCATGGGCGCCTCATTTATTTTTATTACGGAAATTCCAACGGTCAAAAATAAATATGCACATCAAATCTAACGCTTGAAAAAAAATAGGGCGTTGTTTACAGTATTATGTATATTTTATTTTTTTAAATATCGTTTGAAATGGGTTGTGTTACCTATATATCCTTTCATTTACCTTATTGCGAGCCAACTATTGAAGGGTGTCTATCTCCTAATTGTCGTATTGAAAATGCTCTTATTGAAATATTTTAAATTTATTTTTACCCGAATCCCAGAAATTTGTCTCAAAATTTTAGACCACTTTGAATAATATAACCAGATATCAATGCATACATTATATGCTTTAATTTACTGACTTGTCGTATGGAGTTCTAATGTTTATGAAAGCCAAAGAAAACTTCCTGTTTTCTTTCTCTATATGTATGTAGTTCGACGTTTGGACTAAATTTTAAATAATAAACATAATTTTTGTTTTATTATTTAAAATTACAAACAGGAAACATTAAACTTGGTAAACCACAAAATCCATCTACTCACAGAACAGGAAATTTATTTAAAATATAAAAGCTCATATTATATAAATCACCATTGTTATCCCATATAGATACACATCTATAGTATGTGTTACACAATATGCACACAAGTATGTTATATGTCAAACAAAAGATAGACGACAATGATGAGGATGAGAGAGAGTTTTGAGCTTTCAACACAAATAAATTATTAAAAAGTTGCAACATAACACAAACTACCATACACAAATATTAATAATTAAAAGCAAACCACCACCAACAACAACAACAACACCCGCAATGAAAAGCTCTTTCATTTATTGTATATATATATACATACACATGTATGTATAACAAATAATTCGAAACAAACTTTAAAATTTAAAGTTTTTGTTTTGTGCACACATAGCACAAAAAAAGCTCATCATTGTTTTATAATTTTTGTTATTATTTTTTTCGATTTGATTGTTTTTTGTTGTATTTCTTAAATTTTTAATTGAAATTTGTATTTTTGAAAATAAAATTTTTTCGTCAGATGGTTTTATTTTTTGCTAAAACACCAACAACAATAATAATAATTAATTTTATAACACAGCACATGGAAAATAAAATATATTTTTAAATTTAATTTTAAAAAAATATATATAAAAGCTTGAAAAAATTTGGAAGGGCGTCATTAGTCTTTTGCGTCTAGATGAAATTTTTTTTCGAAGCTTCTTTTGTGTGTAACAGATTGTATTGATTATTGTTATTTTCCTGTTGAACATACCATTATCGGATAGAATTTCTAAAAATTTAAGCTATCGAGGGTGTTGGGTCGCGCTCTATTCGGGTAGGAGTTGACCGTCTTTAGCCATAATTTTCGTGGACTATATTCCAACTCTGCAAGTACGGAGAGCGACCACCAAATGTGTCTAGTATACCTCCGCAAGTGGTAACACCCGGGCAATGGTTTTCAACATCGGCTAAATACCAGAGGCGAGTGGATTACACTTTAAATATACAATTTGCAGTGAGTATAACAGAAGCAAGAAATAGGTTGTACACTAATGGAAACATTGGACAATTCAATCTCCGCGATGGAACTGGCTCTAAGGATTCTGGAGCCCGTTCCAAATGCGAGGAAGAGTTACTAGATCTCCTTAGAAAACTTTTAATTTCTCATTTGAAAATCTTGACATGGATCAATTCCCAAATAACATGGACGCCGGCATAACAACCTCATTTAATTATTGTGAAATATCTGTTCTTGAAAGTAAATCAGCAAAGCTAAGTCATCAATGAAGCAGAACCAGAATATCAAATTTAATATCAACAATGGTAAATGTCAAACCGAATCAACCAAAACACCAATTTTATTGATAATAAAAATGTTGAACATCAAACCGATAAGGAAGACTTAGCTAAAGAAATGGCATTGATTCGCGCTTAATCTAGGAAAAATATAAAAAGAAGCTTAAATAATACACCGTCACCACCACAGCAACCACAAACATTGCATCAAAATACTCAGCCCCAAAAGGTTGAAACAAACGTCAAAACAGATTTTAAAAAATCTCTCCCCCACCACCTTTCATAAAGTATATTAAAAATGAGCACATGTTTTATGATATAATTAAGGCGAGTGTTTCAGAAGAATCATTCATCACTAAATTGATGAATCAAAATAAAGCAAGCATCAACGTAAATAGCGAAGGTGCTTATAGAAACGTAGTGAAAACTTTGGGCAAAGGCTCATTTATCTTTCACATGTATGAGCAAGAAAGGCCAATCAGAATCATGGCAAGGAACTTAAATGATATATGTAGCCTAGAACGAATTAAAGATGAATTATCATCAAAACAATTTAAAATGATCAGCGTAATGAACAAAATTAGATGGACAAAATAAAAGAAGTTAGAAGAAGTTCATCTAAAGTATGAACACTGGACAAGGTCATCCTGCTAAGGAATTTCAGAAAATGAAAATCTAAAGGATGTATACAAATCGATACGAGAGGCAGACAAAACAAGACAATGGGCAACAATTTGGCCGCCAACTAAAAACTGAAGGTGTTACATATGCCGAAGCCAAGAGAGGCGTAGTTAATAAACCCCAGAAAAATCGATTGATGTAGACATCTGTCAAACATTAACAAAATTTAATTAGAGGCTAAAAAAATTGATAGATGGAGCATTGGGAGCTAAATTGAAATCCACACAGAAATGAACAGCATAAAGAAAATCATGTCATGGAATTCCAATGGTTTGCTCCGGCATCAGCAAGAACCACAAGCAGTCCTCGACATTGAGAATATAGATGTGCGTGTTTTATTTTGGAAACACATTTTACTAAGCAATCCTATACATAACATAACATTTGAATGTTATTGCGTATATCACACTATTTATCCAGATAATTCAGCCAGAGGACACATCACACATCATAAAAAAAAATATCCAACATTTTGAAGAAGCAAAGTATGAAAAAGAAGAAATTCAGGCCACAGTGGTTTATATAAAAACCAACCACTTTCCTATTATTGTGGCAAGATTGTACTGTCCACCAAGACATTCTATTAAAACCAAACCATATACTCAGAGTTCTTCAAGCGTCTGGGAAAAAGTTTCATTATAGGTGGTGACTTCAATGCGAAGAATACTGACTGCGATTCTAGATTAACTACAACTAAAGGGAAAGAGAAGCCATTTCTACGGGAAAACCAACATATTGACTAACTGACCCACGAAAAATACTGACTTGATCGGTTTTTTTATAACCCATTTATTATTATTAAAATTGGCTGGAACCCACGAGGATTCCGCACTCAATGCCAGAAAGGCCCATGGTGCAAACCTAGGATTCTATCCCAATTCGCAAACGCGCACTGCTGCCTTCGCAAACTGAACAAGTTTAGACCAAGGCAGAGAAGACAACTGATCTAAATTTAAAGACCTAAAGTTGAATATCTGAATTCGTATAGAACTGAAAGCAGGACAACTGCTGACGAAGTGAAGGCAGTCATCATCTTCCTCAAGGCAGTCCTCGCAAATAACATCATGAGCTAACCGCATACGATGTAGATGATCTTTAAAACGACCATGTCCTGTAAGAATCGCTACCAAGATTCTTAACTGGTTCTTTTTTAAAGATAAAGCATACTTCGTTGACCTCAAATTGGGCTCCTTAATGAAGTACTTCGCCTTACGACAACTAAAAGTCTCAAGCCACTGAGACCTTAGGTCTTTCAAGGCGTAGTCCTTCATCACTTTCTTCCCGTAGTTGAAAGAAACAGGAACCGCTGGTTCAGGACCAACAAAAGTCAATTGGGAGGCAGCTTTGGCTAAACAATCCGCGATCTCATTGCCTGCGATGTCACAATGAGCCGATACCCACATGACCGTAACTTTATTGTTAGAACAAAGAAGGTTCATGAAACGTTTACATTCCTTGACGAGTTTAGAAACAGTCAAGGGATTTCTTAAAGAGTTATTAAGTACAGCTTTACTATCTGTACAAAGTAGAATACTTTTGTTTTTAAAAGCAAAGTTTAAAGCCTCAATAACACTACGTGTCAGCACTATAAGTTCCGCCTGAAAAACAGTACAATGCGAACCAAGACTACCGAAAAGTCTCAGATCCGTCCAAGCACAGTAGATTCCAAAACCTGCACTGAGGTTAGAACGAGAGCCATCAGAAAAAAAGACTATGGACTCATCTAATTTATCAATAAAATCCTGCGAACTCCACAAATCTCTCGAAGGATAAGCCACCGAGAAAAGATTTGAGAAATGAAATTCGGGCAGTAGTCTGTCATTAACCATATCGATTTCTGGTAAACATGACGAATAATTTTTAAAAATTTGTCGATGTCCTACGATAGAACCGAAAATATTCCATGCCCCAATGCACCTCAGACGATATGCTGCAGAACAAGCTGAGCCTAAAATAAAGGTGCATAATCGAGGCAACGAAAGAATTGATTCCATAGCAAGAAGTGGGGTCGATGACATAGCCCCAGTTATGGCTCTGCAAGCCAGACTTTGTAGACCATTAAGCTTGGCTACAGAAGCCTTTAGCTCAACCACTGGCCACCACACAATAGAAGCGTACGATAGTAGCGGTAGGGCCAGTGATTTATAAATGAAGGAAAGCATCCTAGGGCTTAAACCCCACGATTTCCCAAAAGCTCTTCTACATTGCCAAAAAATGGCAGTTGCTTTTTGAAGTTTATAATCCAGGTGATTCTTCCAGGAAAGTTTACTATCCAGGACAACACCAAGGTGCTTGACCTGGTCACATTTAGTGATCGTTCTCCCAAAAAGGGAGGGAACAGATAGTTCAAGAGTATTCCTCTTCCTTGTAAAGACAATTAAATCAGTTTTAGAAGGGTTGACGTGAAGACCCTTTTCAACACACCATGCCTCCACAATAGTTAAGGCATGCTGAGTTAGGTCGGATAAGACACTGAGATGTTTGCCTGAGACTGTCAAAACAAGATCATCAGCGTAGCTCTGTGCAATGTAGCCAGATTGCTGCAGCTTTACCACTAACTCGTCAATGACCAAGAGCCACAGCAGAGGTGAGAGCACACCTCCCTGAGGACAGCCTTTGGTAACCTTAACAGAAACTAACACCCCATCCAGCTCCGCCTCCACAGTGCGAGACTTGAGCATGGATTCAATCCATAAGATTATGGTGCGATCAATACCAAAATTGGTACAGGCAGTAGTGATCGTAGCAAACGAAGTGCTATCGAAAGCTCCCGCAATATCCAGGAAAGTACCCACTAGAAACTCCTTATTATTAAGAGATTTTTCAATCCTGGTTACAAGTTCATGTAGGGCGGTTTCACAGGACTTACCGACTCTGTAAGCATGTTGCATGTTACTGAGTGGGGAGGTGATTAGAAAATGATCTCTAATGAATCTATCGACAATTCTTTCCAGAGCTTTAAGGAAAGTTGAGGATAGACTAATAGGCCGAAATGACTTAGGATCCGTATAATCGGACTTACCAGCTTTCGGGATAAAAACAACTCTACTTCTGCTCCAAGAACTTGGAACAGTGCTAAAAGCAATACACGCTTGAAAAAGGTGGAGCAAATGATCCTGAATTAGAGGAAAGCCCTGCTGAAGTTCAGCAGGAAAAATACCATCAGGGCCGCCAGCCTTATAAGATGCGAAGGAAAATAAGCTCCATCGCAAGACATCACGATTGATCAGCTTGTGAGCCATACTCCAATCGGGACTTGCAACAGACGTCCTATTGAGCTCGGCAGCAACATCATCCGAGTTGACGATATCACAACCAGGAAAATGAGCCGAAAGGAGCAGCTCACCAATTTCCTTGTTGGAAGAGGTAAGCTGTCCGTCCGGTAGACGAAGAGAATTCAGTTTACACGCACTGTTCTTAGCTAAAGCTTTATTCAGTCCAGCGACAGCAGATAGGCTATTGATTTCCTCGCAGAATTTCAACCACGAGGCTCTTTGAGCGGATCTTAAACTTCTTTTATAATCCTTTTGTGTTAACAAGAAGTTATCCCAATCAATCTGTTGCTTAGACCTTTTAGCTTTGTTCTTCAGTTTCCTAGTAGATTTCCTTAATTTTTTAAGGTCAGAGTTCCAGAAAGGTTTGTTCCGAATCTTTTGATTAGTTATTAGAGGACACGAGTTTTCGAAGGCTATCGTAATTGCCAATGCAAGTGACGATGCTTTATCTTCAATGTCCTCCCTCGACCGAATAACCTTCGGAGGCTCAAGTAAAGAACCTAGCTCGAGAGAGAAAAGACCCCAATCGGTTAATTTCCGATTGCGGTAAGGTTTAAGAGACGGTCGTTTAAGGTTAATATTAAACGAAATACACCTGTGATCAGAGGTGAGGATGTCATCCGTCACCCTCCAGTCTAAAATTAAATCAATAATGGACATGGAGCATAGACTAATGTCAATCACCTCCCGACGGACAGAGTTGACAAAAGTAGGCTCGCAACCAGTATTGAGAATTTCAAGCTCAGAAGAGCTTATATAGTTAAGCAGAGAAGACCCCCTGTGGTTAATATTCGTACTACCCCAGATCGTGTGATGAGCATTAGCATCACAGCCAATCACTAAAGGGGTATGCTTATTCTTACACCATGTCACAAGATTAGTGAGTTCCTCAGAGGGAGGAGGCGAAGAGGAGTCATACGGCAAATAAACTGAGGCGATGACCAGTTTAGTGCAGGAGTTATCGGATATCAGAGTAATGAGCACAGCCGTAACATCGGCCGAGCTGCACTCGTGAATAAGATTTGCATTGATATTATTGCCAATAAAAATGCACGCTCGAGTTTTATTGGCAGAATTCTTACAGAAGATTCTGCCATTAAATAAGTTCAATCCAGAGACATCATTATCAAGAAGATATGGTTCCTGGATTAGGCAAATATCTGTATGCATTACAGAAAGCAAATTCCTCAATTCAAAAGAAGCAGACTTACTGTGTTGCAAGTTGATCTGTTTTATTCTAATCATGGACGACATTATAAAGTCGGGCAAAAGGAGAATAATGTTATCTACGGACCAGAGATAATCTTGAACGAGATCCTCTCCAGAACGAATAGTCTACGGGCCAGAGATAATCTTAAAGATAATCCTGTCCAGTACGTACTGCAAAGAATATCTGGAACCAGTGATGGTCTCAAAAGATTTTAGGTCCACCCGAAATACAATAGCTTGACGCTTAGCCTCGCGCTTGTATCGGACAACCTTCCATCCATTTGTCGACACTGACGGGCTCAATAAACCAATATTGCTCAATACAACTTTGGGATCCTCCGGAGGACCGGGAACCCAAGTGTATATTAGCAAAGGTTTAGGAGGGTCACCAACGGAGAGTTGACAACCACTCCAGATATCTTTGGTCCCCGAGACCACCTCACACAACCACTTGTATGTGTCGTCGTTGGCGCATTTACAGACAATGTAGCCATCAGTTAGGTAGCACCCCAGCAATTGTGGAATAAAATTACCCGTTTGAGCTGTGGCTAGTACCTTTCGGTGGAGCTCCAAACGAAAGATGTCGAATTTTGTCTCATCCAGAATGATATCCGGATTGTTCTCGCGTATCGCGGCTTTCCTTAGGGTGGACTCAGCAACAACATTAGCCAGCGTCCGTGGCTTTTTAGCCTCCATTTCTGGAGTGATGCTGGAATGGACGCGGGTACGTTTCGGTGTTGCCACAGAAGAGGAAGTGCCAGGCACCTCGCTTATCGGGTCAGGTAAACTACGTTCCACTTTGTTACGTAGGCGCATGCGGTTCCTTTTGCCTTACGCCTAGTTCCGCGTTGGGATGAATTATGGTTTCTTCAATGAAACTCTTTTATTTTTATATTTTTATAGGTTTATTAACCATTTATTTATTTTATTTTGATTTTACAATAACTTATCTATTGAATTTTGTGAATATTAATGAACAATGTGTTATATTTTTGTTAGTTTATATAGTTTTTTAAAGTGCTTATCTGTATTTTTTGGAATAATAAAGTTAGTTTTTTGTTATTGTAAAATGTGCATTATTCATGCTGATTATTGTTATTATTAATATGATATCTTTGATTATATTATGCTGATCTCGATGAGAGCAAGCATTATTAGTTTGTTTATTTAAGATATTTTGATCGTATACATTATATATACAATGTTAATATGATATCTTTGATTATATTATGCTGATCTCGATGAGAGCAAGCATTATTAGTTTGTTTATTTAAGATATTTTGATCGTATACATTATATATACAATGTATATACATTATATATTTGTCATCAACAATATCTTTAGAAGTCCGATATCGTTGTTTTTGACTTGGCTTCCGGTTGCTTGTCATCCGGTAGCGTGACATGCGTTACATGTAACTCCTCCCCCTTAAGATGAACATTTCGATTTTTAAGGAAGAGAAATGGCCATACTTTCTTTTTCCTATAAAGATATAGAACTATTATTATTATTACGATGGTTAAGATGGTTCCCATAGTAATATGTGATGTTATTTGTTGATGCTTGATTTGTGAGCTGTGTGCCATTATATAATCTAGGTTGGTTATTGTCCAGTTATGAAGTTCTTGGAGTTCTGGAATTTTGATTTCTTGATCCAGTTGGATGTCGTTCCAAGGTAGACTGTCGAGTGTACTTTTGAATTCAATTGGGTTTGACGCCGAGAATTCTTTATTTAATATATTTATTCGACAATTTGAGAATGATAAAATTGCTGTGTCCATTATCTTATTGGTTTTTTGCGTACAATTCGTTGTAAATTGTATTTGTTGATCAGCTGGCTCTATGAAGAGTTTTCCTTCTGATATTTGCATAACCTGTGGTGTTAATTTATTTGAGGTGTAGTTGCAGATAGCTTGTTGTTGGTTTACTATTGCTGGAACGCAGGAACCTTTAACTTCTTGCATATTATCTTCTTGGCAATAATATGTATTGTAAATATTTATACATTCTTGCGTGTTTTCTTGATACTTGTTCCCATCTGTTATTATTCTAGTGACTTGTGAATTAGTGAATTTTTTGTTTTTCATGGGAATTGGGAATATTTTATACATTATATATTCTTGGTTATTAAAATTAGGTATCAGAATAATATATATTAAATCGTGATTGTCAGTTATTACACCTTTTATGTTTAATAAGTTTAGTAACGCGATTTCGTATTCGAATTTTACGTTATGATTTAGAAATATATCTCGAATATATTGCATTTCTTCTACACTTAATACGTGTCTAGATATTAATCCTGTTTTTGAATATGCTATTGTATCTAAAATGTCTTCTAACTGTGAATTAACTGTATCTATTATGAATTCTAATCTGTATGTTTCTTCATAGAACATTATTGCTTTTTCTAAGTTATTGAGTTTATTTTGTGTTCCAAACATTGTTGTATTTATTAGTCTTAAGTTTTCGTTTATAACTGCACTTAAGTTATTCATTTTATCTATTGTTTGTTGATTTATCAATATCTGTTTATTATTATTATCTACTATGGTATTTTGTTGTGCTTCGAGATTATATATATTGTTATTAATGTCTATTAGGTCATTATTATCCAAATTACCTGTAATGTCTCGTATTATTGTACCTAGTCCGTTTATTAGTCCTCTTTTTTGTCTTTTCGGTATTAGTTCTGCTAAGTGTTTTTTTGCGTTAACTATTTTGGTTGTAACTATTTTAATTTTATTGTCAAATGTCGATCTGTATAATTGAGTTGTTTCTATGTCTATGTGATTTAGTAAGTTTCTACAGTCGAGTATATTTTGTTCGTATTGTTTCATGGGTATTACGTGTAATAATTTTATGTGGTCTTTGTACATATGTGTTATTCCTTGAACTACCGGTATTATCCCCCTGTTGTTGGTCAACGGTGTTATTGTCAGTTCATGTGCTAGAGTCGCCGTGAACCTGCAAAGAAGTTTTGACTTTATTTTTATGAACTTTCCCTACATTGGTTATTAAAACTAAGGGGTTTTGTGATTCTTTTACTATTTCTTGTCTATATTGTGGGGTTAATTTTCCTCGTTTGACTTTCTTTACGTATACTTGTGCGTTTGTGGGTATGTCTTCAGGGATGTTTCGGTCCTTATTAAGTCGATTAATTATTTTTTCTTTGTTTAGTTTTGTTTTGTCATGAATTTGATTATACATTTTATCTGTGTGTTCTTTGTGTTTCTGTACGTATTCAATTTCTGTTCCGAATGTTGGGTTATCTGAAAAATGTCCGTTTAAGATTTGGAATGGTGTCATGTTTGTTGTACTGTGTATTGCGTTGTTATATGCTATTATAGCAGTTTTCATTATCGAAGGGATTTCTTCTTCCGGGGTTTGTAATTTTATTATTGAGCATAGTTCTTTTAACGTTAAGTGAAATCTTTCTACCGGTGAGTTGCCTGTCGAATTGTATGGTATTGTCGTGTGGCTTTCGATGTTGTATTTAGTTAGTAGTTCTTTGACTTCTTTTGAACTTGTTATTTCGTAATCCGTAATGATTTTATTTGGTATTCCGTGTATGCCAATATATTGTTTTAAGTTTTCCCTAATTTTTATTCCAGTTTTTCGTTTTAAGTAAAAAGCTGTTCCATGCTTACTAAATTTATCTATGATTGTCAGAAAGAAATGGTTGTTTAGAGAAAATATATCCACATGAATGATTTCCATTGGTTTTTTAGGTGTCTCTGTTATCATGAATTGTAATTTGGGTGGACTTCTGTCGTATTTAATCCGATTACACGTGTCACATTTTCTTATAAATTCTTGTATTTTTTCCTTTTGATTTGGGAAATAGTATTTTGTTTTAATTTGCGCGAGATTTTCTAATATTCCGCGGTGTTCGTTCTTTTCGTGTACCTGTTTGATATGTTGTAGTTGTTCTTTTGGGTCTTCTAAGTCCTTCAGGAAAATCCTTGATCGTACCATGTTGACTTTTGGTATGGTTTTACGTGGTTTCGTTGTTGTCATGGTTCCATAAGCTTTTAGTATTTCATTAAAGTCTTCATCCGATGCAAATACACACGTTAGTTTGCTTTTGTTTATCGTGAATTTCCTAATTGTTTTTATTAACATAGTTTTATGTGCCCATGGTAATTTTAATATTATTCTCTTTCTGTTATTGAACAAGGTGGTTATTTTTTCATCTGGATGTGTGATTTTTGAAGAGATTATGAACACTAGTTGTTGTGAGAATGAATTTAAACAATTTTTTGTTTCAGGTATAAGGTTTTCTGGTTTTGAAAGCATTTCTGCCGCGTTTTCTTCTGGTGAATCTATGAGAATTTCTGGTAACTGATATTTAATTAGTGGCTCATCATCTGATGTTTCTGATGTGTGGATTTCTACTCTGGACAATGCATCTGCGTTTGCATTTAATATTCCTTTTTTATACACTATTTCGTAGTCGTATTCTTCGAGTTTTAGTCTCCATCTAATTAGTTTTGAGTTCGGTTCTTTGAGAGAAAACAGCCATGTTAACGGTTTATGGTCCGTTACTATTTTAAATTTTCGTCCGAATAAATACGGTCTGAAGTATTTGACTGTCCATACTATTGCGAGTAATTCTTTCTCTATGGTAGCATAATTTTGTTCGGTTGCTGTAAGAGTTCTACTGGCATAGCAAATTGGTAGGTCTTTTCCAATTTCTCCTTGTGATAATATTCCTCCTAATGCAAAGTTGCTTGCGTCGGTTGTTATTATGAAAGGTCGGTTAAAATCTGGATGTTGTAATAATGGTTCATCCATTAGTGTGAGCTTTGCTTTTTCGAAACTATTGATATACATAGGATCTTGTATATTGATTTTTTCATTTTTTCTCAAGAATTTTGTCATTGGTTTTGTTAAATTAGAAAAATTTTTAATGAATTTTCTATAATATCCTAGAAGTCCTAAGAAACTTTTTATTTGCTTTTCCGTTTTAGGTAACGGGAATTTCTTTATTGCTTCTATTTTCTTTGGATTGGGTTTTACGCCATCTGGTGTTACGATGTGTCCCAAGAATTCTACTTCTTTTTGTAGGAATTCGGATTTGTCAAGCTGAATTTTGAGATTAGCCTGTTCCAATTTTTTGAATACTTTTGTGAGACTTTCCATATGCTCTTGAAGTGATGTTGAAAAGATGATGATGTCATCCATGTAGCATAAGCATATTTTTCCCTGTAAATCTCCTAAAACGTTGTCCATCACACGTTGGAATGTGCTTGGTGCGTTTTTAAGGCCAAACGGCATTCTTACGAATTCGTAGTGTCCGAATTCAACCGAGAAAGCTGTTTTAGGTTGATCTTTAGGATTTACCTCGATTTGATGGAATCCGCTTGCTAGGTCCAATGTTGTGAAATATTGGCTTTTCCCCAGTTTATCCAATATATCCGTTATATTGGGTATAGGGTACTTGTCATCTATGGTTTTCTCGTTCAATTTCCTGTAGTCGGTGACCATACGCCATTTAATTTTTCCACTGGCATCTGCTTTTTTTGGTACTATCCATATGGGTGATGACCATGGTGAGTAACTTGGTTTGATGACTCCTTGTTCCAACATTTTCATTACTTGTTGTTCTACTTCCGTTTTATGTATGTGCGGGTATCTGTATGTTTTTGTAAACACCGGTTTTTCGTCTTTGAGGTTGATTTCGTGTTTTATGTGGTTGGTAAACGTAAGTTGTTGGTTTTCCTTGAAGAATATATGTTCGTATTTCTTACATATTTTAATTAGGTTTTGTTTTTCTTCTTCATTGAGGTGTTCCATCCTTATGAGTTGTTGTATATTCTCCGTTGTCGAGTCTATACTTGCAAAATTTACTTCGTGTGTAGCTAAGGTGTTTGTTAGAGGTTTGCCTTCCAATGGGTGTTCTATTGAGAATAACTGAGTTCTTGGAGAATAATTTATGACTTCTGAGGTAATATAATAGTTTGTACTCTTGTATATTCCTTCAGGGATTATTAAACCATTTTGTAGTTTGTGTGGTTCTATGTATATGTCTCCGTTTTTTATTGTTGTTGGAATACGTACTGTTGTTTTACTTCTGGGTAGTATCCTGTGTGTTTTTGAAGTCAAATTGTGTTTAAATTGTAATGGGATAGTGATTTTGGGTGTGCTTAATTGATCGTTAATGATGTTGATATTTGCTTGCAATTTTTTCAATATATCAATTCCTAGTAGTCCGTCAAAATATTTGTGAAATTTAAATAATAAAAATTGTAAAGGTGTGTCGTTTTTAAATTCGTCTATTATGATTTCGGCTTGTTTACTTAGATTGGTGTAATTAAACAAAGTTGATATTTTTACGGGTTCTATGTGTTTTATTTGGTTTTTCAAGGCTATATCTGGGTTAATAAAGGATCTATTTGCTCCTGTATCTACCAGTAATTTGACGTTTTTATTATTAATTGTAATTGTTATGTATGGTAATTTAGAACCTTCTAGGTTACTATTAGAGTTATTTAACGCTAAGTATCCTGTGTCACTGATGAAGTTTGGTGAAAATCCTGTTCTTCGAGTTCAATTTCCTCCACTATTGGATTTTCTTCGATGTCTTCAAATTCTTCTCCTGTTTCGTCTGGGAAATGTTCATCCTCGAGTTGTTCGATATTATACAATCTTTGTCTTTGTATAATTTTACCTGGATTGGTTGATGATGCGGGTCTTTTTACTTGATATGTAGGTTGTTTGTATTTATCCATATTGGATGTGGTATCCATTGGTTCTGGTTTAGGCATGATTTGTCTTTGCTGTGTTGCAAAAGGTTTATGATTGTAATAAACTTGCGGGGCTTGATTATTAAATGGTTTGGGTATAGGTTTTGGACCTATTTGTGGAATTATTGGTTGAGGTATTATAGGCTGAAATGATGGATTATAATTGTGATAATTTTGATATTGTGGTGTAGACTGAGGTCTAATTCTGTATTGAGATGTTATTTGTTTCCGTTGAGGAACTTGTGGTTGTCTTAGATGTCTGAGGTTTTCTTCTCTAAGGCAAAAATCTCTTGCTTCTTGAATCGATTGAGGTTCTTTAATTCTTAGCATTGAACCTATTGGTTCGCGTGTGTGAGAAACGAATATTGCTAAACCCATTTGGTCATACCATGTCTTTTTGAAATTGATTGTATTCTCATCTTTTATTCCTCCTTGCGTGAGTGTGTTAAGTTCACACCGGCTTTTTAAATTATTTAAGGTACCCTGTACTTTTGAAAAGAATTCTTCTGTTGAATTATTTCCCTGATATAATGTGTGTAATTGTTGTATTAAAATTGTTTCGCTGCGTTTATCCGCGAAGTGTGAGATTAAATCCCTTTTTATGTCTGCCCAAGTATTTTGTGTGTTATAAGTCTGTAAACATGTTACCGCGTCGTCTGTTAGTCTGGCTTTAATATTTCGGATTATCAAATCTGTGTGAATTGATTCTGGTGGTAGTGCGTATTCAAGTACTGTGTCGATGTGTGAAATAAAATTATTTAAATCTGATCTATTGCCATTAAATATTGGTACGTCTTTGATTAATTTTGAAATTCTAATGGTTTTTGTCATTACATCCTCCATTTTTAATTGTACTTGTTTGTCTTGTGTAATTTTGATTTTTTCTAATTGATTTGTTAGTCTATCTATTTCTAGATTTAATGATTTCTTGTTTTGCCCAATTTTGACTTTTCTAATGCAATATGTTCTTGATTTTTTTTTTTTAGATGGTTATATATTATTTTTATTTACAACAACAAAAAAATTTGTGGAAGATAAGAATTCAATTTTTTTTTTATATATTTATATTATAACGATAGTTATATATTATTTTGATGTACAACAACAACAAAAAAAAAGAATGTGTGAAAAATAAGAAAAAAAAATTTCTTTATATAAATATTTATAACGATGGTTATATATTATTTTGATGTACAACAAAAAAAAATTTGTGGAATTTTTATTTAATTTATTTGGAAGGGTTCACTAATTCACTTTACTTACAAGAATAATAACTGGATTGTCATCATTTTTACTTCCGGATGCCAATTATGTCGAATTATTTTTTCGCCGTGTTTTAATTTTCACTGTTCGAGTACTCTCGCTCGGTCGAGTTTTTATTTTGTTTTATTAATATTACGTATTACCTTGGGTAGGGTACGTAATTTTCTCAGGAAAAAAAAATTTTAATTATGTACTTTTGATTGTACGTAACGTTAATTTTATTATTAGATCGATAATCTGTCGAACTATTTTATTATGAAACGTTCAGGTATTTATATTATGGTTACCATATACTGTGGTACCCGTAATAAATGTTAATGAAATACCCTTTGTGATAAACCGTCACTTTGAATATTAATCACTAAGATTTACTCGTAAACACTTTTTATTAGCACTATTTCTCGATATACTGTCGAGATGTTTTTCTTGCGAAAAACCACTAAACAAAGAATTTACACTTTTAAACGTAGGAATGCAATTTGAAAATTGCTATTACCGTGAATTATCAACTGCGCCAATTATGGTTTCTTCAATGAAACTCTTTTATTTTTATATTTTTATAGGTTTATTAACCATTTATTTATTTTATTTTGATTTTACAATAACTTATCTATTGAATTTTGTGAATATTAATGAACAATGTGTTATATTTTTGTTAGTTTATATAGTTTTTTAAAGTGCTTATCTGTATTTTTTGGAATAATAAAGTTAGTTTTTTGTTATTGTAAAATGTGCATTATTCATGCTGATTATTGTTATTATTAATATGATATCTTTGATTATATTATGCTGATCTCGATGAGAGCAAGCATTATTAGTTTGTTTATTTAAGATATTTTGATCGTATACATTATATATACAATGTTAATATGATATCTTTGATTATATTATGCTGATCTCGATGAGAGCAAGCATTATTAGTTTGTTTATTTAAGATATTTTGATCGTATACATTATATATACAATGTATATACATTATATATTTGTCATCAACAATATCTTTAGAAGTCCGATATCGTTGTTTTTGACTTGGCTTCCGGTTGCTTGTCATCCGGTAGCGTGACATGCGTTACATGTAACTGATGGGGTTACCCCAAAGGTCACCTCAGCATCCGAATTAAGTAGGGCTTCCTCAGAACCCGACGTTAGTTCGGAGTTGAAACCACAGACACTTAAAGTGTCGAGGTTTTCAAGCTCCACGTCGGACACAGCGGTGCCCATAAGTTTGAACTTAACTGGCAGACAAGTTCAAAACCACCTGTGAAATTTTTTTTTTTTTTCTGTTTAATATAGCGAGGGTGAAAAAAATACAAGCAATACTAGTAGACTCATGGGTCTATTTCTTGTTAAGCGCCAAATGAATTTCGAGACTAAACAACAATCAAAAACATGCAGCTGTTAAATGCAAAATTAGCGGGATACTCGTAACAGACAATTATTGTTGTAATTGATTATCTGCTACGTAGAAAACAAAACAATGAAATTTAATTTTAGATATTATGGATTACAGTATAGGCATACCGGATCGCAGTAATAAAAAACAAACGATAAAGATAATAAAAAAGATGAAAATGAAAACCGTTCACTTATCTGTGTCAGCTCGTTGCAGAGTTTGACCTTCAGTCATTATAACCCATAATATTTCTAATAATTTTATGAAAGTTTTAGTAAGCCACGTTACGAGCTAAGACCATTCTCCAATAGTCCTAACTCTAAGCGAGTATATATCATCCAAAAAGGGAATAATCCAGTATTAACCATCTAATATCCGGACTGGGAAAGTTTCAAAGTACACTTTGGACAAAGAATATTTTTGAAAGTTCCTGTAAAAATGATGGATGAACTGGATATAGAAGTAGAACAGTTCATGACGACTATTCAACAAAGAGCATGGGAAAGTAATCCAGAAATCAAATCAAGGTTAAAAGGAAAACTCCTTCCAAGAGAAATTTGAAATCTCTTTAGGTATAAACGCAAATCCAGAAAAAGTGGCACCATAAGACAAAAAAAGACTAAACAATTTTACTCAACAATTAACAAGAGGAATTCAGAATTTAAAAAATGGATAAGTTAATTTCTACTTAAGTAAGTTGACTAATGACAGTAATACGGATTATTCGCTCTGGAGTGCAAATCTAACGCACAATAAAAGCGCGATCAAATAATAAATATCAAAATTAAGGAGTACATCGATATGAATGAACCCTTAAATTTCAGTAAAATGTAGTAATTTAAGTTAGAATAAAATTGCTTATTGGTCAAAAAATATGTTTTATTAAAATTAACTTGGGTACATTTTTGTTGCTGAGAAATTACTAATAAATTTGAACTGTGCCGAACAAATTGTTTGGCTTAAAATTGCATTCAACGTCAGAAACTGGAATATTCTTCAAGTAACAAAATTTTCTTTTTACCATAAATTGCGTCAGGCGTGTATTCGAGATACGACAGATTTTCAGGTTGCTATAAATTTGTTAGATTATTGCATCGAAAATGATCACCAGCAGGAAATTATGTCGTCATGAGCTAAGAAACAATTGCTTTTCGTGATAAGTTAGGTTCGAATATTAAATATTCAGCCAGTACAAAAGCACATGAAATTGTAGAAACTATACTTAGACAAAATATTTGTTTTAGAATTTAGCGACGAGGAGCATTCGGTTTTATTATAACAATGCTGACTTACTTGTAGATTTAAGTATAGTTTAAGATAAGAATTGTAACAATAAAGATTAAAATAAATTTCATTTTTTTTAAATCTCTCCAAATTAAAATTCGTATGGCGCAGAAACAGAACGGAGATTATTGAAACTCGAAAATCCAGCAATTCAGAAAGCAGAAACGTTAACAGTACCAAGAACCGTGCGCAGTAAACCAATATTCGCAGAGCTTTACTACAAAGCATTATAGGCAGAAGATTGGAGGTAATGCCGATGAAGCTCGACGACTGGGCTTCAATAAAACAAAGTTTATCTCTACATTATGCGGACAAGAAAGACCTTAGAACCTTAAAACACCAACTCAGCAACATCTCACAGAAGAATATGAGCCTAGACGAGTTCTACGCGAATATAAATCATCAATTTTCTGTACTTTTCATTTACTCTGCTGATACCATAGAAGTTCTTATCGAAACATACATAAACCGCGGTGCTTTGATGTTTTCATTCGAGGATTAAATGGCGAACTATCCAAAATGTTAATTATTAAACGACCACAAACATTACCGGAAGCATGTACTTCGTGCTATGAATTTCAAAATCTAAACTTTAAAAATATGGTAATCCACAAATGTAAATTTCAATAACTCAATAATAGCTCCGATCAATCAAATAACTCATACGAGTTAGCAAAGTCTACAAAGGAAGCCGGCTCTTACGCCAACGCCGCAACGAAATATTGCTTATTACATCTAACACCAAAATAATAGAATGCCACCTTCTCGATCAGTTGACTCACAACTGCTAACACCAACGGAAATCGGTTCAGCTATTAACACTAGGCAAGCGAATTACATAAATCGGCCAGTAAACCCAAATTGTCAGACGGCATTTAAACGAGAAGCTTCTTATCTGAATGAGCCACGTAAAAGTCAAAGAATTTATCATCTCAAAGCTCTCGACGAAGAAGAACAACTGTACAACCAAGTAATGGACGAAGATCTGGACATCAATGAAACCCTTAATGAAAAACAAGCTGAAGATATTTCGTAATTAATTTTTATGTCGGGAGCTTCTCTAACGTACCCAACCCATCATCGATCGTAAAATCGACGTTTTATTCTTAACACTAAATATAAAAATACTACTAAAAGAGAAACAGTCATCGCTGCAATTAAATAACCTCGAGACACGAGATGCTCTTCTAACACACAAAACAAAACAAAATCTTCCAACGGTTCTATCAAAATGTATAATATTATTTGGACCGGTAAATAATACGGGGCCATATTCGATACGGAAGTGAAGGCAGATATAAAAACAACTAGCGAAAATCGAACATATGAGTTTTTAAGATTCCCCGTTGAATTGAAGAATGCTCCGGACATTTTCAGCGAATGATTGACAATGTGCTGAAAATTTGTTACATCTACATAAACGATATTATCTTATTGGGAGGACATATCGAGGAAGAACGTCTGGGTAACATCGACAAAATATTCTCAAAATTAGAAAAAGAATGAAATAGAATTCCTTGGCTACGTTATAAATAATTATGGCATCAAATCAGATGAGAAAAAGGTCCTTGCAGAAAACTTAAAGGACTTAAAAACATTTCTTGGATTCACTTCTTATTATAGGCGTTTCATACTAGAGGTGAAAATGCCTAAATGCCAATCAGTGAAAAAAGTTAAAATCATCTACTGAAATACTAATCTTTCTTAACTTCGAGAAGCCGCTCACACTGACTACCGACACCTCGGACACGGCAATAGGAGCCGCCTCATATTCAATTCATATTAACCAAAGGAAATAAAGAGCATTAAGCAACTCATAAAAGGAGTGCACGCTGAATGTGACTATCAATTTAACAAAGACCAAATAATCGAAGCTTTCAACGACAACACAATCTATCTAAGCAACTTTAACGGATCCATTAGTAACAACATAATACAGTACAGTAACTAAATCATATAAGAGTCGAAAACCTGACATTCACACATCAAGAAATTAGGACCTCTCAGGTCCTATCGTCAGTACTCCAGCCCAATATAACGGAAAAATGCATGAAGATCAACCCAAATACTTTCATGAGTTACACTTAAAAAATGTCAAGCAGCTACGAAAACTAATCGCAAACCATAAAGTATCAGGACTTATGAACATTGGAGTCATATAGCTGTGATCTGAATTGTTATTTTTATATTTTCAATCAAAAAGACCATTCATCGTTATAAAAAAAGGACTTCTGACAACTCTTCCCTTCATCAAGAGATCATCAGCTGTCAACTTGGAATACAACCAATTCATTTGAAATTGTTATTATTATCCGGCTTAATTATAACAATTCTGACTCTAAACAACAATTCTACAACGTGCCACGGGTGATACCTGAAAGCTTTTATAGCTGGTTCGGAGTAACATATTAAGATCATTGTTATATGCTTCGAGTACTTTCAAACTATGTACTAACTATACTGCACTTGTGAAAATATATTATTTTCCCCAACCAACAACGATAGTGCAAAAGTTTTATGTTTTTTTTTGTTTAAACAGCTTCTATACAAAATTGAGAATTCATGTAGTTCATTCGTATATTTAAGCGCATCATATATAAGGGTAGAGCTTTTCCCATTTTATGTTTATTCTACCTGAAATGCATTTTCATCGTATATGTATATATATATGTACACAGAAACTTAAAAAAATATACTCTTCGGTTTCGAAAGCTTTTTAATTTGTTTTTATGTGTACTGAAAAAAACAAACTATTACATTATTTCGTAACATTCGAGTATGGAAATACAACATAAAAGTACTGTAAAGCACGTCAATATACAGCTATTACGTACGGAATTTTAGGCATGCAGTTAGCCTGATACATATATAACATATATAGAAGAGCTTTCTACGTTTTATGTTTATTTTGTGTACAATTATTCTGAAAACTGCCTGAATAAATAGTTTAAGATACTTTTTAGTGGCTGGTGTTTCGAACGAGAGCTTTTAGCATTGACAAATTATAGCAAACCACATTAAATTATTAAAGTATTTGAGAAATGTAAAAATGTATGGTCATACCGCTCTAGCCATAACACCAAAAATAAAATGTAATTGTACATTAAAAAAATATTTAATTAATTTTAAATTAAAAATTAAAATGTGAATACATATATATTTTTTTTATGACACAGTCGATATACGCATAAATTAAAGTGATTTACGATATTATTTATTCAGGATAAAATAATTCGTGTAAATCGTAAAACGCGTGCAAAAATATTATTAATGAAATACATAAATTTAATTCGATTTTTGTGAAATTCAATTTAAATTCTTTGGTACAAGAAACGACAATACCCTCATTTTTGGGTTGCAATATTATTACAAGATAATAAAAAAACGAGCAAAAATCGGGAAGCTATTCGATTCGATAAACCATTTCCAAAAATCATAAAATTTTATTTTCAATTTTTGTGTTGTGTTGTACGATGTGTTTTGGGGGACAGCAGAAAGCACACAAAACACAAACACAGAGATGTTAAAACTATATCGTTATACTAATAAGCAATAACTATATACAAGGTTATAAAATGAAAATAACAAGAAGACGAATAAGCTTATATATTCTTTGTGTATACTCGTATGTATGTATATACGTAATAGAATAAAGAAGACGTCTTTTTGTCGCCTTAGTTTATTGTGGCGTTTCTTTTGATTTTGTTATTTTGGCTAAAATTTGTGAGGTTTTTTGCGTGAGAAAAGCTATGTATTTATTGCCACAATTTGGTTGTTTAAATAAATATTCACATTCATCAAGATGCGGATTAATTGACTGTCATAAAATGTCGAGCTTTTATAATTACAAAAGCTCCAGATGAAAGTGCATACTTTAAAATTGCTTCAAATTTACCGACTCTATTTGATTGATTAACTAATTTTTAAAAATCTTGGATTTCCTTGAATCGAGAGTAGGATTAGTAATTATTTAATGTTTTCTAATTATTTCCCTCAAAATGCTTCTTTAAATCAATCACTAATTATTTTTGAAAATTTTGAACTTCTGTGTATTAATTTAAACAGTCAATAATTATTATTATTAAAATTGGTTGGAACCCACACGGATTCCATACTCAATGCCCCAGGATTTTATCCTAATTCGCACACACACCCTGCTGCCTTCGTAAACTGAATAAGTTTAGACCAAGGCACAGAGGAAAACTGATTTAAATTTAAAGAACTAAAGTTGAATACCTGAAGCCGAATAGAACTGTAAGGTGGATAACTGCTCACGAAGTGAAGGCGGTAATCATTCTCCTAAAAGCAGTTCACGCTAATAACATCATAAGGTACGCATATACGATGTAGATTATGTAGATGTAACGGACATGTACCGTAAGACCTCAAATTGGGCTCCTTACGACATCTAAAAGTCACATGCCACTGAAACCTTAGGTCTTTCAAAGCGTAGTCCTTTATAACTCCCACAGTTGAAAGATAAAGGAACCGGTGGTTCTAGCAAACGATCCGCAATCTCATTGCCTACGATGTCACAATGAGCCGGTACCCACATGACCGTAACTTTAGTGTTAGAACAAAGAAGGTTCATGAAATGTTTGCATTCCTTGACGAGTTTAGAAACAGTTAGGGGATTTCTTAAAAAGGTAAGTACAGCTTTACTAACTACTTTACACAGTAGAATACTTTTGTTCTTAATAGCGCTATTAGTTCCGCCTGAAAAATAGTACTATTTCTGGATAACATGAAAAATAATTTTTAAAAATGTCCCAAGATAGAAACATTCCATGACTCAATGAACCTCAGACGATATACTGCAGAACAAGTTGTGCCTAAAATAAAGGTGCGTAACTAAGGAGAGGAAAGAATGGATTCCATAGCAAGAAGTGGACTCGAGGACATAGCCCCAGTTATGGCTCAGTAAGCAAAGTTTTGAAGACCATTAAGCTTGACTACAGAAGCCGTTAGGTCAACCACTGGGCACCACGCAATAGATGCGCACGATAGTAGCGGTAGGGCCAGTGGTTTATGATTCAAAGAAAGCACCTTAGGTCTGAAACCAGGAATTCCCAAAAGATCTCCTAAATTGCCAAAATAAGGCAGTTGCTTTTTGAAGCTTGTAGTCTGGATGATTCTTCCTGGGAGGGAACAGATAGTTCAAGAATAATCCTCTTACTTGTAAAGACAATTAACTCAGTTTAAGAAATGATTGACCTGCAAACCTTTTTCAACATACTATGCCTTCACAATAATTAAGGCATGCTGAGTAAGGTCTGAGTAAGAACAGTTACTAAAAACCTTAACAGAAACTAACACCCCATCTAGCTCCTCATCCACAGTACGAAACTTGAGGATGGATTCATTCCATAGGATAATGGTTCGATCAATACCAAAATTGGTACAGGCAGAAGTGATCGTCGCAAACGAAAACTACCCTGAATTAGCGGAAAGCCCTGCTGTAATTCAACTAGAAAAATTCCATCAGGGCCGCCAGAATTATATGATATAAAGGAAAATAGGCTCTATTTTCTTGTTGGAAGAGGTAAGCTGTCCGTTCCGTAAACGAAGAAAACCATGTTTACACACACTGTTCTTAGCCAAAGGTTTATTGAGTCCAGCGACAGCAGATAGGCTTTATACCTCGCAGAAATTCAACCATGAGGCTCTTTGAGCGAATCTTTAATTTTTTTTATGATTCTTTTGTATTAACAAAACTTCTTGTTAAGAAGTTATCCCAATCAATCTGTCGTTTAGATTTTTTTGCTTTGTTCATCAGTTTCCTAGTAGATTTCCTTAATTTTTTAAGGTCAGAGTTTCAGAAAGGTTTGTTCCAAATCTTCTGATTAGTGATAAGAGGAAACGAGTTTTCTAAGGCTATCGTAATTGTCATTGCAAGTGACGATGCTTGAACTTCAATGTCCTTCCTCGATCGAAAAACCCTTGGTGGCGTAAGTAAAGAACCTAGCTCGAGAGAGACAAGTCCCCAATCGGTTAACTTCCGATTGCGGAATGGTTTAAGAGGCGGTCGTGTAAGGTTAATAATAAACGAGATACACCTGTGATCGGAGGAAAGTATGTCATCCGTCACCCTTCAGTCTAAACATAAATCAATGATGTACATGGAGCATAAACTAATGTCAATCACCTCCTGCCGGAGATAGTTAACTAACGTAGAGTCGGATCCAGTATTGAAAATTTCAAGCTCAGATTAGCTTATATATAGTCAAGCAGAGACAACCCCTGTGGTTAAAGTTCGTACTTCGCCAGATGGAGTAATGAGCATTATAGCATCACCGCCAATCCAAAGGGGTATGCTTATTCTTACACCATGTCACAAGATTAATGAGTTTCTCAGAGGAAGGAGGTGAAGAAGAGTAATACGGTAAATAAACTGAGGCGACGACTTGTAGTTTAGTAGAATTGGCATCAATATTATTGCCAATAAAAATGCACGCTCGAGTTTTATTGACAAAATTCTTACGGAAGATTCTGCCATTAAATAAGCTCCATCCAGAGACAGAATTAACCAAGAAGATATATTTCCTGGATTAGACAAATATCTGTATGAATTACTGACAGCAACTCCCTCAATTCAAATGAAGCTGACTTACTAAATTACGATGTTGCAAGTTGATCAGTTTTGATGAGAATGAAAGTTGTGTACGGACCAGAGAAAATCTTTAAAGAGATTAAGTTATATTTTCGAAGGATTTCTGATCAACCCGGAAAACAATCGATTGGCGATTCACCTCACGTTTGCAACGGACAACCTTCACTTAAGTTCCAAGGGATTACTTTAAATCGAATGCAAGTAGATAAAGGTCGTAATAACTGATTTTCGAATTAAATAATCCTTACTTGATAACGAAATAAGTTTTATTGTTAAGCTCCAGTTTTACATTTTTTATAGATTGAAAATCGATCGTCCGTAATTATTGTCGATTTTATCGTCATTTCTATCGTTAAGGCCCTCCATGCGAAAAGAGTGGTTCATCATATTCCTTTTTTATGATATATAATTTCGTAAACCAGTGGGAATCCATAACTTCCATAATAACGAGTCAGCTAGTGACTGGTGTTTACGTGGTTCTAAACGAATAAAAATATGGTTACCATTTACTTTAAATTTAACTACGTTTTCTTTACCTTTGAAGTGCCTAATTTGGAATTTGTAACTCTGGAGTTTTAGGCTCCAACGAGCAAGCCGATCACTTAAATCACGTTGGTCCATCAGCCATTTTAGTGAGGCGTGGTCTGTGATAAGTGTAAACCCTTCTACGTAGGGTCGATCTTTTTTAATAGCGAGGATGGCTGCGCGATATTTAAGTTCCGTTATAGTATAATTTTTCTGTGCACCATTCTGTTTTTGTGACAAGAATGCCAAAGGACGTTCATATCCTTCGTCGTCCAATTGCGGTATAGCACTACACCAACACCATCAGTGCGTGCATCACATTGAATATAAAAAAGCAAATCATATTTTGCGTTGCAAAGCACTGGCGCAGAAGATAATCTTGACTTCAGATGTTCAAACGATTGCTGAGCCTCAGCTGTCCACTTAAATTTTCCTTTCTTCAAGCAATCCGTAATCGGGGTGGTTAGAGTAGCAACATTTTCAATAAAACCGATACCACCCGGCCATATCTAGAAGACGGCGAGTTTGTTTAACTGTGGTAGGAGGCTTTAAATCTATAATTGCTGATATTTTTGCTGGATCCGGCTTCAGACCACTCTCTCCCACCAAATATCCCAAATATTTGATCTCTTTCATAACGAAACTGCTTTTCTCGATATTTAAGGTGAGGCCAGCATTTCGAAGATGATTGGCGATCACTATTAGAAATTAGAGGTGCTCCTTCAATGTGCCACCTGTGACCAGTAGATCGCTCAGATAAACAAAAACTTTATCGTGCAATTCATAGGGTATTACTTTGTGCATCAGGCGGCACAATGATTGGGCTGCATTACACAGCCCAAACGGCATCACCTTGAATTGGTAAAGTGGCCGCCCAGAAACTGTAAATGCTGTTTTTGCGTCGGATAGTCTCCCCAGTAAGCCATCTATTATCGGAAGAGGGTATGCATCATTTTTTGTAGCCCTATTTAATTTTCACGCATCCAGACAGATGCGAGATTTTCCATTTGAGCTCGTTATCACAGTTACTGGAGAGCTCCAAGAACTCTTGCTCACTTCTATGAAACCTAAACTTATCATTCGGTAAACCTCTGTGTATAGCTCTTTTTGTTTCGCGGGAGACAACGGATAGTACCTTTGTTTAATGGTCTTACATCCTACAATAATCTCGATATCAAGGCTATGCATATTGGTTCGTCCTAGGCTTTCCTTTGAAAATGAAAGAAACAGGTTTATTATTCTGTTGAGCTCTTGCCGCTGATCACTGTTTAAATTATGATTGTTCGATGGAATAGTCACATCGTCTTCATAAAAGTCACAGATGTCTTGAGATAGTTTCGAAGGAAATTGGATCTGGGGTATCAAATTAAATTTTCGCCAAAAATCAATTCCTAAATATACTGGTGCTTGTAAACGCGGAACAATACAAAATTTAATGTCTTCGATCTTATGTCCGAATACGACTGGTAACCAGATGTAACCCTCTATAGTATTTTTAGTACCATCCGCAGTTGTAATGCTTGAATGAATCATTTTGTAATCCACACCCAGTTCTGTTAATAACTCCTTAGCTCCTTTTCCCAAAACACTGACTGTCGCACCACTATCCAAAAGGGCTGAATGGGATTTCGCGTAAAATTTTATTGAGGCGTGCGGACGTGGGTCGTTTTTAAACTGTAATACGGTAGGTGTTTCTTGCCTAGACATCTTGGATACATTTGAAATGTATATCGAATCGGAGAAAGCATTTTCGTGTAGAACAGGTTCTTGTAATGACTTAGATATTATCTCGCTGGTTAGTCGGAATCCGACGTAAGATTCTGATTTGTTGAAGTCTGGGTGTGAAATCCTCGCCATATTCACACCCATACTTGAGTTTCCCGACCGTTTGGCCTTTCAATATTGACAGTTTGTTTGCTTCATTTTCAGTGCTCCACAATGTCTCAATTTGGGCAGAGGTGTTAGTCTCATTCACCTCAAAATAGGGTTTAGTTAAAAAAGGATCTGGTAGAGGCCTTTGTTGAAATGAGTTAGAATGTATACTCCTGTCACCAAAATCAAATTGAATTTCATTCACTGTCGGTCGTTTCCTGTTCATTTCATATAGTTTTCAAGGATCATGTCCTGTTTGATCCTACATACGTTCATACCGTTGACATAGAGTATTCTTGATTCGTCAACACTTCTAATCGAATTCTGACATGAAAAGGTAACGTTCTTGAAGGCTGGCCTCATATTTTGAAAAAGTCGATATAATAATACGGTCTCTGAAATTCTGCAAATGTTCCTCTTGGTGACTGATGTTTTCTAATAATTTGTTCTAAGATCTCGTTTTCAAAGTATCCACGATACATTTTGGTGATCTTTTTTGTATATCCAAACCAATCATCTGCCCGCTTTGAAAGAAATAAATGAAAGATGCGGGGTAAATTATCTTCCTGGTATCCATTATTATGAGCCATTTGCTCAAGCCTATATACAAAATCATGGATATTGTTGGATTCAGTTCCATCGAATGACAGATTCCAGTTTTGTTTCAATTTGTAAGCACCGTCTAATCGAAGGTGGGGGTGGCTTTGTAGAAATTAATTAGGAATTTGATTTGATCTATCATTAAATGAATTATCTTGATTGAGAAATGGTTCTTCCCTATTTCTCATATAGCGTTAGCAAAATAGCTAGTAAATCGAGGTTCAATAAAAGACAAATCTTGAAATTGAGGAGGTTCCTCTCTGGAGTTATTGGTTTGTACCTCAGCATTACATAAGAGCACAGCAGATGGTTAGTGATTTATTTTATTCTTAAATACCGGCAAGTTAAATATTGTTTGAGTTCATTCTATTTGTCAAGGTTGTCTCAGTCAGTTTTCTTTAAAATGAAGATCATACATTTCTTTTGAATGCTTTCAATCCTTTTGATGTGGTTAACATAATACGGGCTCCAAATTACTGATGCGTATTCAACTTGCGATCTTATATACGCAAAATAAAGTGAAAATAAAGTTGACAAATTTGTAAATTCACCAGTCCAACGCTTAACAAAACCAAACATAGAATTTGCTTTAGCAATGCATTTGTCAATGTGGTTGTTAAAACTCATATTTTCAGCGAATGTGACACACAAGATCGATTATTTCTTTAACTCTTTGCAGTTCCGTATTATTAACGCTATAAGCAAAGTTAATCGGTTTCGTCTTGCGATGAAAAGACATTACTTTGCATTTGTCAATATTCAACAGCAAAGAATTTTTGTGGCTCCATTCAATCTCTCGATGTCTTCTTGTAATACTTTTGTGTCATGTATATTTTTAATTGTATGATAGATTTTTACATCATCTGCGAACATGAGATGAAACTTTAGATATTTTCCATGAATCAGAGAATATTCCGGATGTTAACGAGATATTGTATATATTCCGTAATGGTTTTACTAAAATATTAGCATATTTTTTAAATATAGACGTTGGAATATTATCCGGCCCACATCCGTCACCAAACTGATTAAGTGCATATAAAATATCCTCATCACTAATAACCGGTAAACTGATAAGTACATTATTATTTACGTTTGATTGAGTGGTAAACCAATTACTGTTTTTGGATTTGTATACATATTGAAAAAAATCCGCAAACAAGTCAGCAATTTTTTTAGGATTTAATGTTGTAATATCATTCAAATACATATTAGTTGGATAACCATCAATTACTCGTTTGGATCTAAAGTATTTCCAGAATTGTTTAGGGTTGGTTGAAATGCTTCGTTGTACATCTGCAATATATGAGAGGTGCTTTTCCTTGAAGTATGTATCAAATTCTTCATTGGATTGGAGAAACACAGTCCTATCCGATTCTAAACCACTTTTAATCATCTTGACATAGGCTTTAGCTTTACGGTTCTTCAGATTAATCAGATGGTCGTCAAACCAAGGAGGATGAATATTCGATTTTTTCCGGCACAATGGAATGTGGGTTTCAAAACCTTGTAATAAAATTTGGTAGAATTTGTTAGCAACTTGGTTTACATCATTAGTATTTAAAGCAGCGTCCCATTGTATACCTTCTAAGTACTGCTGAAGTCCAGTGTGGTTTATTTTTTTAAAATTATAGGTGGTAAGCATATGATGCCCGGATGTTGTTGACTTAATTTCATTTGAATCAAAAACTATTTCCATAGATTTGTGGTTAACATCATTAACAACAAATGGATTGAGCGATTCTGTCACTTTAAATATATCTGCATCATTTGTGAAGAATAAATCTTTTATTCTCTTAAGAGCATGGGCTATGTTGTTGATTTGCTTTAGGTTAAAACCAAACATAGCATCAAGAAAGACATATTCCGATTCTGATGTGATATTGCATGGTAGGAAGGAATCCATATCTTGATCATAATTCCACATTACATTTGGAAGATTAAAGTCACCTAGTACTAAGACTAAGTCATTTGGTTTTGTGAGATTAATTAATTCGTCAACTGCATCACTGCATCTGCCGTGTATTTCACTACACGAACTCGGTGGAATGTATGCTGTATAAATAAACAGATTCATCTGATTTATTTTGATTTTTACGCACACGTGCTCGATAGATGATGGAGTTAAATTTATGGCAATACTGGAACCCATTGAATGCACTGCGATAAGTACATTGCCACCTGATTTTTTTTCACTTGTTGATGATGAACGATCACATCTAAAAACAGCGTAATCATTTCCAAAGTATTCCTTACTGTTAATGTTAGGATTCAATGAACTTTCACCAATTACATAAATTAAATAATTAGTTTTCAGAACAAAATTGAAAAATTTAGAAGCTTTTATTGATGCCATCTTGTTCACGTTCTGGAAGTATATCGTAAATTTCTCGGATTTCTTATGTTTTACTGATTTAGCTGATTGTTGATTGTGATAAATTTCCGACGGCATGGAAATAAAAGGCTGGTGTTGATTTATAATTGTGTAAGATCGAGCCTTCGTCACAATTGAGTATAGTCTGTCATTCTTAACTGGTGAAAAATATTTAAAAGAACGTGTGTGTCGTGATATAGCTACTATAGCATGAGGCACACTGTTAAATAATTCATGCGGTTTCGGATTAGTTCTTACACAAATCACATTTGGTGATGTTAAACCTTGCGCTTCATGGATCGTCATGACTTTACTAGTTGATGGTATGGTGAGTTGAGAAACTAATTGTTTATCCGCCTTTGTGAAAGATAGATAATATGTATTATCTCAGACAGGTAGCATCGATAATGTGGATGGCAAATTAAGAAATTCAACCGAGGTTTCCAAGGAAGTTTTAGAGCTGATATTAGGATAAAATTCCTTTAGAGCAAACGTAACATCTGCAGGACATCTATATGTTACATTTAACGGTTCTACGTTTGTTAAAAATGAATTTGCATCGGAAAACCGCATATTGACATGGTGTAATCTGTCAATGTATGGTATTTGATTTTTATCCCCCAGAAGGAAAACCTTTGTACATTTACTTCAAATAACCAAAAGTCCAATATAACCATCATGCACCATCATATACTCATCAATGAATACCGTTTCATACTCGAGGCTACCATTTATCAGAAAAGAAGCAATCGTTTTGTAGTTGCCTTTAACTTTGTTGAAATCCATATTTTCATTAATGCAACGAGAAGCAACTTTTAATTTAAGATCAGCTAGTCCTTCTTCAGTGGCGCATAGAACAAGATCACTACCTAGTTTATGGTTGTTTATAATCCATGTAGATTTACCACAACCAGGAACTCCTTGAACATTTGTAATAGTTACGGTATCGTGATGTTTTCTTTTTGTACAAAATGTTTAAATGGTTGTAAATCAGGAGATGCAACATGATTTCCGTGCCCGATGAACCGAATATGTACCTGCGTGATGTTAAAAAGTTATTGGAGTTCTCACAGAATTTAATCAGATTTTCCCCATCAAAGCCAAATTGATGTTTAATAATAGGCTTTTCTATATAATGTTTGGTATGATTGTCGAATACAAATATATTTACCGACCACAATGAAGAAGCTGCATAAGGCAGAAGGTGGATATGCTTAATGTAATATTTATGCAGGTGGGTTTTTATAAGGTTCCTAGAATGCTTAAAATAAAACATTATTTCGATTATTGAATTTTTGTAGTATTGTATTCAGCAGATGAATCCTTATAGATTGTCGGAGATACTATACCGGAAGCTCATCCATGGGATTAGATTTTAAAAATTTGGTAGGTTCGCCAGTTACCCAACGTGAGGATAGAAACCTTTCGTATTGAGGTGCCATATTGAATGGAATATTAAGATCCATTTGATGTTACGACATGGACAGTTTGTGATATAATCTAAACCCACGTTTAATTGGTTAACTGAACAGTTCCATGATGGTAAAAGATTCTTCTTTACGATGTTGTAAGTAAAACGTTAAGGTGTTAAACGCATATATTAGATCACTGCAATCAGTTTTGGATTGATTTGTAATTACCATTACAAACTTATCCTGAATTTGATAAACTGTGACAGTGTTTATAGATTTCATGTAGAAATTGTTTAGTTTAGCACTCTTAATCGAAAGAAATTCTTTTATAATGCATTTATCTAATTTATTCGTCATAGCCACATCAATTATGATTGATAATTTTGGTAGATATTTGCCATTAATCCAGGTTGAGATCTGAGGTTCAGCATACATAATCTGTTGAGTCGGAATAAGCTTTAAAAAGTCATACCCGTTTGAGTAGTCTTCAGAGTAATCACCATACCAACGACACTTTTTTGTAACTTAGATATTAAAGATGAGATGAATGATTTAGTTTTGGTAGGAGTTGACCTAATACCATCCACACTTTCAAATAACTATAAATAGAAGCTTTGTTATCTGTAATGGTAATGTTAAACAAAAAGAATTCTTGTACTAAAAGCACAGTTAAACGACCAAAAAGATTTCCATTTGTGAATTGTATACTAAAGTTAAATATTAATAGCTTTCGAAGTTGCTAATCTAAATTTTTCAATCGTAGAGCAATTTTTGAGAGATTGTCAATATCTCCTTTAATTAGTAACCATTAAGTATCGCTTATATTATTATTTTACTGTCGACAACTATACACTTAATTTAATTGAACCACAAAAATCTAATTTTTTTTACTACAAATTATCGTTAATTTATTACATAACAACTCCAGATATAACATAACATTTCAAGGAAAAAAACATACAGAATAGATACCGTTTACAACAAATTAAAGCTCTAATTTAAGTGACAGCTAAATAGATCGAAATAATTTATTTCTATTAAATTACTTTCATATACAGACTCATTCCCATCTTGTTGTTGGTAAAAAAAAAATATACAAAAAATTAATCTGGGTGTAATTTTTACCAAACCTGGTTGGAGAGAATGTGCAAAGTGCATGTGCAACATGAATCTCAAACCACTAAGCAAAAGCAAAAAAAAAACACAACTTTAAAGATGGATAAGTTTACATCGTTTTTGTGTATGTGTTCTTGAACAAAAAATAATAATTTCTAAATTATTCAAACATGAAATATTTGGATACGAAAGTTTAGAGCTTTTTTTATATTGTAATCAAATTAATAAAAACTAAGATTTTTTTTTATATATAATGTATGTATATGTGTATATGTATATGTGCCAATTGCAATATCATTTTTACTCACACACACACAATCAAAAATATTGTTATCGTAAGTTTTCAGCAGACATTTTTATCCTTAAAATATTTTGTTGTTGTATTCCCTAAAGCTTTTTTTAGTTTTTGCCGTTCTTCTAATATATTTGCATGTAACATATTTTTAAAGACGTAATGGAAAAGTTTTTGTTTGTTTGCTATGTACGAGTATGCATTTAGTACTCCCTCCCCATATTATATGGTGTATAGATAGATATAGGAGGATATGTAAAACGAACCTCAATTCATTTATCTATAGTACACATTGCTAAGTGCCTCTTCATCATTTTAGTAAATTTTCTATACAAACTAGTCTAAATAAATAATAGTATTTCGTGTAAAAGCTTTAAAAATATGTATACTACAGGAATACGACACAATATACCGACTAAATATGAGCTTTTAGTAATTTATTAATTCTTGAAATTTAATGAAAGCTTCTCACATGAATACTTTTACTGTTATACATATAATATGATTATATACAACATAAGCACATAAAGCTCAAAAACTTTAAATGAAAAAGTTTTCTGCGCTATTTTATGTTATTTCACAAAATAATTTCCCATTACCAGCACATGAGAGAATGGCCCAAAGAACTTTACTCTACATTTTTATTTTATTGTTACAACAATAACATGCATGCAGTTCTAGGTGTATAATATATAGTTCAGTTGGAAAACTATTAAGTTTTTAGATGGGAAAAGTTGTGAATTTATACGGTGTGTTAATATAATGTTCTAAAACTCTTGGATGAATTGAAGTTTTTTGTTGGCATTATACAGTGCTACTGCTAGTGTACCTATAAATGTAACCAAATAATAAAGAATCTTTGTTTTCCACGAGAGTGTCAGACTTACCTTGTTTCTAATTATTCGAGACGACTAATAAAATTGCTCATTGGCTTTGTATAATTTTTTCATTAATTATTTAAGCTTATTAATACTAGAAAAACCGAATAAATCTATTATACTTTAAGAGCTTTTCATAAAAGCACCCTATTAAGTGTGCATAATAAACATTACCTTATGTTAAAGTATTCAATTATTAAATTTCTTCAAGTATTATCCGCTTCCAGTGTTGAGATTGAAACTCTGAAAGCTTTGTTTGCAGTAAATTATGCAATTATGTTAAAGCTTTTCTAATTAAATTGACGACTTAAATAAAGGTCGCTCGTTTAGAAAATATATAGTCATAATTTTAAAAGTGGAAATACTAATCATATAATGCCATTAAACGGTGAAATTGTGGTAATAGTGAAATATAATATTCGAAAGCCTCCGACGCGAAAAGATTTACCGCGTTATGAAAGAATTCATAGAGAACGTCGAGGAAAACCTAACATTGTGCATAGATATCGATGGCCACCCGTGCTCGAAAATATTTCTCTGAGCAATACGGAACAAAATCGTGGGAGAAGCCAATGAAGTCATAACGATGTACGGAACACCGTTATATAAACAGCATTATATAAACCACGTAATGCGACTAGTCCTATTATTATATCAGAGCTAAAAGAGAATTATACCAAGAAATGCCTAAACACATTTTTGGTAGAGTTAAAAGAACCCCTCGGTTCTATGATTCGGGCTTTGCAGCCTTTCAGATTAACAGAAGCATTTACGAATTGCTTGAAGGAGCAAAATATGTGGAATATGAAAAAAGGAATAAATACTAACACAACATTCATTCGGAGTAACTATATCCTAGTGGTCCACCCATGCTTCGAACCCAAATTTTCCTCATTACAACCCTCGTCCTACACCACAATATTACAACCATAGACCGTTCACAACCAAAAATCAGAACATGAATGGAAATGGTCCTATCAATTACAATAACAATAGATTTGCCTTTAAACCGATGTTTCCACCAAGAAAAGTAGAACCAATGGACACTTTGTCCAACGCAAATTAATATAAACAATACACAAACTATATTAGAGGCAATACCAACGATCTATTCCAGCCAACGACACCTCTGAAGGTCCGGGCACTAGATTTATATACCAGCGAAAATCTAGAAGAAGCAGTAGTAGAATGTTGCGCGGAAGAGCCTCATATCATATTTTCTTGAATTAGACGAAGGTGAAGTGAATGACCAACATTTTTATGCCCAAGGCTCTCATCAGGAATCGTATACGAAGATGTCAACAAACATCAAACGTATGCTGTCCCTTACATTCATATACATCTAAATAAAAAAAAATAGTTAAAATCCTAGTAGATACGGGGTCAAATAAATCTTTTCTGAACCCAGAGTTCTTCCATCCTTTACGGATACGTACCATACCTTCAATTAGCGTTAAAACCATTTTTAACGCACACACCAGATAGATCAGAAAGTAATTATCCCTGAACTAAGCGGAATTTAAAACGAAGGATCCTATAAATCTCTTTCTATTCAATTTTCACAAATAGTCTGATGGTTTAATTGGATTATAGACAATGCAACATCTTGGCATAACAACAGACCTTGCTAAATCTGTCCATAAAACTGAGCTTTCGGTTCAGAAACTCATGGTGCCGCAACCAAAGCCAATGCCTCTGTCGACTTAACCTCAGATGTTCAGTCTCATATACTCGTATATCATTAAAATAAAAAATGGTATGAAATTGTGAATTTTGGTAATAAGGCACTACTCAAGGCGAGAATATATCGAACTTAATAAGAACTGAGCATCATAACTCTAAGGAAAAAGCATACATTTAAAAGTTGTGTCATCAATATAGGAATAATTATTTCTCGAAATGGAACAACGTTTGTTGTAAGTAACGTAAAGCATGAAATAAATCTTAAAGATGATAAGCCTGCCTTTACTAAGATTTACCGTTACCCTTATATTCATAAGAATGAAGTATAAGTGCAGATCGATAAAATGTTATAGGACGGAATCATACGTCCCAGCTTCTCTCCTTGGTCGTCCCCTATTTGGATCGTTTCTAAGAAAGCTGAGGCAAGCGGGAAAGTCAAGTGGCGATTAGTGATAGACTATTACAAATTAAATTAGAGGACTATCGAAGATTGGTTACCCTCTACCAAACATCACTGATATCCTTAATAAATTAGGGAAGTGCATTTTTTTCTCTACCTTAGATCTTGCATCTGGTTTCCACCAGATTGAGGTAAGAAAACAAGACGTACCTAAAACCGCTTTTTCTGTCGATCACAGGCACTACGAATATATCAGAATTCCTTTTGGTTTAAAGAATGCCCCTTCGACATTTCAGAGGGTAATGTATTATAGGTGAAAAACGGGGAAAATCTTGCTTGTGCTACATCGACGACAGCATTGTTTTATCTACGTCGCTCTAAGAGCATACATATATAGAAAACCTGAGGTAAGTTTTTAATAAATTAAGGAATGGTAACTTCAAAGTTCGTATCGACAAACCGGAATTTTTCTATCGGGAAATTGCCTTTTTGGGCCAATCATTACCAATGACGGAGTTAAACCCAACCCCGATAAAATCAAAGCTATTAAGACATTCCGCGTTACTAAAATGGAGAAACAAATTAAAAGCTTTTTGGGTCTATCTTCTATTGGGATATTCCGGTAACATTATAAAACATTTTTCTGACATCACCAAGCATTTAACAGAATACTTGAGGAAATGGCATGTTTCGAATATTGCAAACAGCTTTTGTTTAATGAATGAGAGTAATGTAGCTATTGGAGCTGTACTCTCCCATGTCCCATAGGATAAAAATATTTCGTAAGAGCACAGTTTCTTCTATCAGACGTGTTAGTCCCTAACGATGAACTAGCAATGAAAGAAAAGGCATGAAGAAAATCATCATGGAGGAATAGTGGAAAATCATGAGTTCATTAAAAGAACTCACTATTTTCCGAACAAGAAAAATATTGTAACATATTATAAGCAAAATATGATAGACATCCACTGAAGATCGAATATGAGATCACAGAAACACCAAAAAGCTAATGAAAATTGTACACCTAGATTTCTGCTTTTTCCATAATCCTGTATTTTTCACAGTTTTGGACAAATTTAATAAATTCGATGCAGCCTTCTATATTTCCACCGTAGTACGGTTGCATTTAACCATGCAAGACCTGCAAATGAAAATCGTTCATCTCGAAACACCTCAAGAGAATATTAAAGATCTCATGCATAAGTGTATCCTTTCCTATAATAATACCATTTACTCACGTCAACGAAATTCACGCCATTTCAGTTTCAATGCAGGTCACTGTGATATACAAGTTTAGGCAGATTCATCGAGCCTACTTTCTACTCATTATCTTCAGACAAACTCATGCAAAAAAAAAATCAAACTGATTAATAAACTTATTGTCGATCGAATTAAACCCCCCAATCTGAAAGTGAACCAAATAATTCACATTCAGAATAAAAAATTGGTTTGTAATACGAAATATGCTAAATGATATCAAAGTGACCGTTATTACAAAAGATGGGAAATACCATAAAAAACTGATCAAACAACCATTTCAGGTTCACTCTAACCATGAGTCAAACAGTCAAGGTGACCAACTTGGAGGTCCGAATAATTAGTAGTTATAAAAGAATAATCCATTTAATCGAGATCTAACATTATAAAAGAAAACCTTCGCACCAATAAAAACAACATCAGTTTAGTAGGACACTCGATAAAGACTAACAAAGAGTATACTTCCGCGTTTAAAAACAAAATGGAGATTCTTGAACATAAAGCCATAGAATTAGATCAAAATATTAACCTTTCGAAACATTCATATGGGTCAAAAGCGGTCTTGTTAATGGTTTAGGGTCACTAATCAAAGATATCACGGGAATAATCTAGATCAACATGACCTAGAAGAAATCGGTATTGAAATAGAAAATCTCTACCAAAATCAGGACAAATTAAATGAACAAAATATCGCCCCTGGTATGCTTGATAGTGTTAACTATATACAGAAATACATAAGAAACAGTAATAACACAAGATAACATTCGAATTAAACCGAATAGCTGACACAACGGAAACAGGAGTACATATGATAAAAATAGACCAATCTATATTTAAACTAATTAATACTATAGACACTTTAACTGAACACATCGACGACATTTTAGACGCACTCAGTTCATCCAAACACAGAAGAATTTCCCGACATTCACTAACCAATAACGAAATTCACTTTATTAACGAGTATGACGAGTTATTAACGAGTATGTATCTCATGATCATATGAAAATTCTGAATCCTAATAATACCTACGATGTACTAACTCTGCAAGGATACTACAACCAGTCTAAAATTGTATTGTACTTAGTATACAGATACCGACCTTTTTAAAATCAACGTTCAATTAACATTATCCTTGATGAACACAATTATCAATTCATATCACTGCCATGCAACGAGGTATGTATACTACTGCACTAAACAATCGCTACGATCAATATCGCACGCTTGTATACCCAACATAATATCACAACAACCAGGCAGATGTAACCATACTAACTACCATTTGGAAGGCAAAGTCACCGAACTTATAAGCGGAAAACTTTATATAGCCTTGCCCTTCCAGATTTAGTAATCCCTAGTTAGTACCCCACCCCTATTTATCACGGGTCCAACCATCCAGTCGTTGTAGATAATTCGGGATGGATGGACTTAAACATAGTACTTTGCGTAGCCTGGCTGCCTGCGATGACTCCTGTATGTTACCACAGTAGAGCCCCCAGGCCCTAGTTATGACTACTCCCAATCTGAAGCAACATCTGTGTTCCACGCTTTCTTTAACAGTCTCCTGGATTTCTTACGAGTACCTAGGAGATCTTCCGATCACCAGAGTGATCGAGACTTTTCGAAAGGTTTACTTATAAGACACGCACCTAACATAGCTCTGTGCTTTGTTTACTAGGACATCAAGCTCCTGTATAGATGCAGGTGGATTTTCCCAGTCAGTTTTCTTCATATTCCTAAAGGATGGTTTGCTAGTGGGTTTTATATCCACTTTATACTAGAGATAACAATGGTTAGAAAAGGAATGGTATTCGGACACTTTCCAATTCAATACCTCCTTCTTTGACAAGTTTGATGTCTAGCACTTCTTGTCTGGTTTTAGTAATGAAAGTTGGCTTACGCCCGATACTACATATGTTTAGGTTAGTATTTAAAATAAAATCAAGGAGTAACTCTTCTAGTATTATCAGAGCCACCTATATATACAGAGTTAAAAATTGAGCTTTTTCTAGAGGAACTAAAATTGACGAAAAAAACATTTTTTCCATACAAAACATATGAAAAATTAAATTTTTTTCGGTGCGATATTTTTCAATGAAAATGTCGATGGATTAAGTATTTTAACATTGAAATAGAATTCACAATTATCATTTTATAATTGATTAAAAACCTGATCAAAGAAGTTGTTTAATTTTTGTTATATTTATTAATAAAATTTATAGAAAAAAAAAACATTTCTCCATTGAATTGATATAAATACACACAAATACCTACGCAATAAAATTAAACTGCAAGACGAAAAGAGAAAACCGTAAAAATGTGCTTGTGTTTCCTTTTGAATTATATTTTTGTGAATAAAATAAAATACTTAAAGGGTATTTCAATAAAAGCTGCATGATATTGTTTGAATAAATCTCAAACTTATTTCACTTCAATTTCAACGTAAATATTGGATTTTAAATTATAAATGGAACACCATGATTATCACAGTTCTTCTGGCATGGCTCCATTTTATTTTGGTAAAGTTTTGTTACGCATTTATGCATAATTATGGTTCTAAATAAATTATGCAGCTGTTATTGGAACTCCCTATGACATGTTGTAAGTTGTCAATATCACAATTTTTTTTCTATCGATCGATGTTTATGTTCTCTTTTTAAATTTTACGCTATTTCGTGAATTCAATTTTGATTTTTTTCTATTGCGATCTCAGCCTATTGGAATAATTTTGCGCTCTATCCCTTTTCCGATTTCGCTACAAGGTAATGAAATAGAAATATGTGGTGATACATTTTCAAATGTATAAAAGGAAATAGAATAATGCTTTATACAAGCATGCTGCGATCGCAATAGAAAAAGCGAAATTAAAAAAAAAATGTGAGATTTAATTCTTAAAAAAGAGACAAAATCATCGATCGAAAGGATGACAATATATGTTTTATTTATTTATTTTACCTACACATTCAAATAAATTCATGTTTACATAAATATGATAAATCCATATTTAATTTTGATTTAATGTTTATTAAATTAATAGAAGATTCAAGGTTCTGACTTTCAGATATGTGATGCTTCAATATAGAATAAATTTAACTAAGTGTTTATCGAAATGAAAGAATTAACTTTTCATTGATGAAAAGTAATTCGAAAATGGTCATTTTTACATTGATTCTTATGGGATAATGCAAAAAGTAGTTCCTCTAGAAAAAGCTCGACAAAAAAAATGGCTGATCCTTACGGCTCTGTAAATATAGGTGGCTCTGGTATTATCCGTTTCCAGTAATAAAAGTTTCAAAATGATAGCTTTGTTTACAATAAATGATGCAATTACGTTCTAATTAAATTGACGACTTGAATAAAAATTATTATTGAACGGAACTTTAATTAAAATAATTATATGGTTTAAAGTGGTCATTGAGCTGTTCGAAACTGTTTGAACTTTTAAATTTTACAAAGACTGAAATATATCTAAACTGCTTTCTAAATTTAAAGGAAATAATTTTACAAACAACAAAGCGCCAAACCCACGTAATTTTTTATACAGGGTGAACCATCTGTTAGTCCTTTTTCTATTTGTAAATAAAACACACATTTTGGGATGAAAAGTCAAAGTTTTTTATTGGTATTAAAAGTGGTTTTATGCCATTTATGTATGAAAAACCATATCGGTCATATGCTTACCACGGCTTTGTCTATAGGCATGAATCCGAACATCAAAATTTCCGATGACTCTTTCCAATAAAAGCGGATCAATGACCCCAATTACAGCTCGAATGTTGTTTTTAAATTGATACATTGTTTGTGGATGATTAACGTAATTCTTCCCTTTCAAATAACCCCACAAAAAATAATCAAGTGGAGTTAAATCCGGGCTTCTTTGTGACCACGGAACTACACAATTTCTTGAAATTATGCGATCAACAAATTTTGTTGACAATAAACGGATTGTTGCACGATTTGCTTGGTATGTCTCTTCGTCTTGTTGAAACCAATTCATTGACAGCAATTCATTAATTTGGGCCACAAAAACCATGTTGCGATAACGTTCTCCATTCACTGTAAGGGCATTTTCCTCTTCGTTTTCCAAGAGAAACGGCCCAATGATCCCTTGATAAACCACACCAAGCAGTGACTCTTAGAGGATGATTCTGCTTAGTGAATAACATGAGGATTCTCCGCTACCCAAATTCGATTATTTTGCTTATTGTCGTACCCATTAAGATGAAAATGATTTCGTTCAAGTATCCAATTAACAAAACGAAGTCGATTTAAATAGTCTGGTACCTTTAATTTTTGAGTTAGTAACATGGTTCTTGTAAACGATGCCTGATTGATATACCTGGTTCATTACCAACACTTTCACTAACAACTGCCACTGCATTAGATCTACGACCTTCCACTGAACCAGTTTCTTCAAAACGATGAATAATTTTGCATGCTCAGTATGATGTCCATGTTGACCAAAATTCTCACAATGTTGTTGTATTTGAACGATTATTTTCATAATAAATTTGAACAATCTGCAAAATGCGTTCTTGTGTTGTGAGCCACTCCATGATGATAAATGGCATATTTTTGATTTTTCATATGTCAACGGTTTTTTTGTAGAACAAATGACATTAAGTAATAAAATTTATTGATTCAAACAAGGACCAATAGATAATAGGTTTTATATAAATTGAGCTTTTACAATAGTTTGACTTATTAGTAGGTAAAGTTAAGATAATAAATTAAGTATTTAAATAATTATACTCGAGCTTTCACTTAACTTTTAATATTGATCGCGCCATCTTTCTTACTCCATCATTTATTTATTAACTTAAAAGCTCACAATTAATTGATTTATTTAATTTTGATTTTGTATTTGGCTGAGAGCTTAAATTGTGGTACATCTTGATTTTTGTTTAATTTATTACGGAAGCTTTTCGATGTTATTACGTTATTTTTTCGTAAATCTGAAAGCTCGTATGTACATACATTTGAGTCTCTGGTAACTCAGTGATTTTTCGTTTCAATTTACTACAAGTATTCATCTCAACAATGTCACTATGTTGGATTATTTTTTATCTAGTATCATACCATTGGTTCTATATGTAGTATGTAGTATAGCAGTATAACCACGAATATGTGGTAAAATTATATAAGAACAATTGTTCATTTGAGATTCATTATACCCATTGTATAAATATATTCTGTCCGCACATATGTATGTATATTTACATATATAGATCTTATTCCCAATGCCTAAAAAGCTTCAACAAAATTTTTTTTAATTAAAGTAATTTTTCAACCACAAAATTGTAAAATTCCGTATACACATAATTCATGCTCGTTTTTGGATGTTTTGGGGGTGGATACATGTTTTTGATAGATACACACACACAGCGTAGAAATGTTCTACAGACAAATTTAATTAAAAATTTAAATAATTATACTCACAAAATAATTAGTATATGTATTAGTACATATGTACTCATTAATTAGAATAAATGAAAATCAATATTAAACGAATATTACCAGAGCCATCTATATATACAGAGCCCTAAGGTTAAAAATTGAGCTTTTTCTAGAGGAACTAAAATTGACGAAAAAAACATTTTTTCCATACAAAACATATGAAAAATTAAATTTTTTTCGGTGCGATATTTTTCAATGAAAATGTCGATGGATTAAGTATTTTAACATTGAAATAGAATCTACAATTATCGTTTTATAATTGATTCAAAGCTTGATCAATGAAGTTGTTTAATTTTTGATATATTTATTAATAAAATTTATAGAAAAAAAAGCATTTCTCCATTGAATTGATATAAATACACACAAATACCAACGCAATAAAATTAAACTGCAAGACGAAAAGAGAAAATAGTAAAAGTGTGGTTATGTTTCCTTTTGAATTATTTTTGTGAATAAAATAAAATACTTAAAGGGTATTTCAATAAAAGCTGCATGATTTTGTTTGAATAAATCTCAAACTAATTTTACTTCAATTTCAACGTAAATTTTGGATTTTAGATTATAAATGGAACACCATGACTATCACATTTCTTCTGGCACGGTTCTATTTTATTTTGGTAAAGTTTTGTTACGCATTTGCGCATAATTATGGTTCTAAATAAATTGTGCAGCTGTTATTGGAACTCCCTATGACATGTTGTAAGTTGTCAATATCACAATTTTTTTTCTATCGATTATGTTTATGTTCTCTTTTTAAATTTTACGCTATTTCGTGAATTCAATTTTGATTTTTTTCTATTGCGCTCTCAGCCTATTGGAATAATTTTGCACTCTATCCCTTTTCTGATTTTGCTACAAGGTAATGAAATAGAAATATGTGGTGATACATTTTCAAATGTATAAAAGGAAATAGAATAATGCTTTATACGAGCATGCTGCGATCGCAATAGAAAAAGCGAAATTAAAAAAAAAATGTGAGATTTAATTCTTAAAAAAGAGACAAAATCATCGATCGAAAGGATGACAATATATGTTTTATTTATTTATTTTACCTACACATTCAAATAAATTCATGTTTACATAAATATGATAAATTCATATTTAATTTTGATTTAATGTTTATTAAATTAATAAAAGGTTTAAGGTTCTGACTTTCAGATATGTGCTGCTTCAATATAGAATAGTGATGGGCGGAATCGGTTCTTTTGAGTATCGGTATCAACTGATACTTTTATACCATTAACCTGATACTTTGAACCCGATACTTTGAACCGAATCGATACTTTTTCATTATGTATTTGTATTATTTGCCTGTACTACCCAAAATTATATAGATCGTAAAAAAATGAAAATGCATTCTAAGAAACTATAAATTAATTTTAAATACGTAAAATAATAAACAAATAATTTAAATTTAATATGTACTTAAAATTAAATTATTCCTAATTTTCTATTTTCAAACCGCAAACAAATAATTCTAATTACCTTACCTACCATATCACATGAGAGAATTCTATTTTTCATACTAATTTAAAACTTTCCGTAATTTGCTTTATCTATCTATCATGCTACATTTATCTATCATGCTACATATAGTATCATACCAATACAGCTCTAAATATCGAAATACCATAAAGACCGAACACCGAAATACTCAAAAGACTTAAAACACCGAAAGTAACAATTCGGTTCTAAATATCGAAATTGATCGGAGATACCATAGAATAGTATGTTATGAAAAAAGAGAGACCAAAATATATTTATATAGATACATTGTACACAAAAGACCGATAGTACCGATAGAAAAGAACCAAAAGGAAAAGACTCAATAGAAAGAACCGAAAGAACCAAAAACCTATAGTACGTTGTTGTTGTTGTATCATGCTTGTATTTATATTTTAGTTTGATATTGTCTCTTATTTCGTGCTACTCTTGCTTTTGTTTATGAATTTGTAAAATAATCTGATATGTTTGTGTTTGACAAGTTCGATACTCTCTAAAGAGAATTTTAGTGGTTGTGATTATTATACAAACAGAGATACTCATACAAGTTTGTTGATGAAATTATTTATGCATCTATCTCTTTTTTAATTTTAGTTTTTATTCTTTTTCGCCACATGAGCGAGTACAAAAAACCAATAACTCATACATACATCAAATAAAAATTAAAAAATACCCAAAGTCTAACCGGATACTTTGAAAAGTACTCATTTCAAAATCCGGACATTTTGAGTATCGGGTTAAAAGAACTCGGTTCGAGTAGGTCCGCACATCACTAATATAGAATCAATTCCACAAAGGGTTTATCGAAATGAAAGATTTAACTTTTCATTGATGAAAAGTAATTCGAAAATGGTCATTTTTACATTGATTCTTATGGGATAATGCAAAAAGTAGTTCCTCTAGAAAAAGCTCGACAAAAAACATGGCTGATCCTTACGGCTCTGTATATATAGGTGGCTCTGATATTACGTATTATAAAAGCTCTGTTATATTTGAATAAAATTGCTAAAATATTGTTTTGTTGTTAAACTGATCCGTGGTTATTGATTTAATTGGTTTAATTGATTTTATGATTTTAAGTCGAAAATGACTTAAGTTTGAGTGATATATGGTTATTAATAGCTGTACACTAATTTTACACATCTCGTTCGTTACAAAACATTCATAATGAATACATGTACGACACAAAGAGATGTAAACGAATACTATAACTACTTTATGAAATTTTAAAATCACCTTTTTATATTTCTTATTCAATTGGAATGAAAGCTTCGTATAAAATATATTCCAGCTTAATTTAATGATGTCTTTATCGAAAAGTTAAGATGTTATTTACGGCAATTATCTAGTCAGATGTCACGTGCAAAATATGTTTCTTCATAAAAGCTCAGCCAGAAATTTAAAAGCTATCCAAGAGCCTTACACATATGGAGCAAACAATTATATACGAATTGAGCTTTTAAATAATTTAAATTTTTTGAAAGAGATTTTTATTGTTTTTATAGTATATCAAAAGCTTTTTGGTAAGATTTTAGAGATTATAGATTTTTTTAAGTAAAAAGATATTGATTACATGGTTGATCGAACAAAGCTTTTAGTTTTAACTTACAAACATTTTTAAATCAGGCCAGCTTTAGCAACTTAGGGGAGGTGCACAACTTTAAACTATTATTGATTATAATTTGAAAGTGCATTCGGAAAAATATGCATTTCGAAATCAGATGAAAGCTATGACAAAAAGCTTAGATTTAATACGCATAGTCCACCGTACTCTGTATTCCCCTATAATTTTTCTGTTATACTGTTTTTGTGTCATTAAAAAATAAAAACCTCTCTTCTGTTGCAATCAACGGTGAAGGCACATCCACAAAAAAAATTAAAAATTAAAACTTAAACAACTTCAACAACGTGTTTTGTTCTTGTGTGTTCGTCAATTGGAATAATTCTTCAATCTTCAGCGGTCAAGGCAAAAACACTTGCCCTCCCATTAATCATGGTGTCAGAAGTGGGATTCTTATCCCTGAAATTATAATGCCTTTGCTGTGTAATTGCCCTCACCTCTAATTCGATTGCTGTTTGCTTGCTTTATTGGTGAGTAGTGCTTTGAGCTAAATAAAGTTCCCGGATATTTCAATAATTGTGAAGCTTAAACAACGATTTGATTGTGGTATGGCCTATCTTAAACGTGCTAAAAATGGTGGTGCTGTTTATATGGAGTCACTGTCACGCCAATTCACGTGGATCAAAAACATGCTTCATGAGGCACCACTGTCTCAAGCACGTCTTTGCTTTGATGAAACTATAACACTAGAATCTATGAACCTTATGAAAGGATCAAACCATCACTACGACAACTCGTGCTGCTATAGAAACCTTATATTTCACGGTTCGCCCTGTGCTAGAAGATAAGCTCGAAGAACTAGCAGCTCAACGAATTTCCAAGTCCGACTTGAATAAGATGACTGTCTAGAATTGCGCTGACCATTTTTTCAGGCGATATATTGAAATGGTCTGAATTTATTGATTGTTTTCAACCAAATCGCATATGGGAACATCATATTAAATTGTTATTTACCGTAAAGACTTTGGAGAAATCTTATTTAATGTTTTTAATTCCTATTTACGATCTATCCGAACTCTGCATCGACCTACGGAACAATGGGATGACTTAATTGTATTCTTGCTATCCAGCAAATTCGACAGTGAAACAAAGAAGAAATGGTGTGAAGCTGCTCCTGTGGACAAAATTACCAGCTACAAGGACATTTCAAACTTTATTAAAGTCTTAAACCTGAACATCTTGTAGATAAGTGTCCGATATCAGATTCTTGCAAAGCTTGTCAAAGCATTCAATCACACTTTATTACATTTGACCAGTAGCACACCCAATTGTTCATTTTCGATGTCAGGTTATTAGGATGCTGTCCATCAACGCTGTCCAAGTCTACTACGCTTACGTCCAATGGACGTGAATATGGGCCTTCACATGTTTTCTTGGCAACGTATCGCTCTTGGCACATCAGCCACTTCCACTATCAAAGACGACATCGAATGGTTTTGACAACTCGAAACATTTACAGTTGGCTCCAAAATATTTGTCACAACAGATCATCCATGTGAGAAACATTTTAAAGAGCGATTCATTCGAAATGAAGCTGATTTATTGTGAGGCTTCCTTTTATTCATCCACTGAAATGTTTAGGTGTTTCTTCACCAATCGCCAAGAGACGTTTCTACTATATTTGGAAAAGAGATTGTGTAAGAACAATTTCACACTGCCTACAAACCATTCATCGATGAGTATGGATAAACATATATGGAACATGTACCAGATAATAAAATTCCAACAGCCAATTATTACTTTTCTCATCACTGCGTGCTAATGCCAGACTGTTCAACGACTAAGTTGGGAATCATCTTTGATGGCTCAGCCAGGACGAATAATGACTACTTATTGAATGATATCTTGACTGTAAGACCTGTGGTGCAAAACGATGTAGTATCCGTATTATGTCGTTTTGGATCACATAAATACGCATTTAGCACAGATGTATCCAAAATGTATTGCTAAACACTTATGCACCTTTATCGCCCTCATTGGCACAGTACACAACGTCCTTGGTATGGTAATCGAGGGTCTCGAGTTCGACTCCCGGTGGTGACCAAAAATCACGGTTTTTAATGTGTAAGTATGTGTGTTTGTCCGGGTATTGCAACGTGGGCTCATTAGTGGCATTGAGTGCTGGAGTGATCCGCCCAACTTTCATTTTTTTATGCACCATGAAGACTCCAACTACCAGCTGATTTATTGGTGCAATAATCCAAATAAGCCACTTCAGAGGTACTTCTTAAAAACGGTAACTGATAGTATTTCTGCAGCCCCCTTTCGTGCAATTGACCACCAAAATCACTATCCTGCTGCCAGCAACGCAATTCGGTAAGACATGTATGTCGATGATATGCTAACCGGAGCCAACTCAATAGCATAAGTCAACCTATTAATGACTTCGATAATCAAAGTTCTGTCTACGTGTGGCATGAACTGCGGAAATGGTGTGCCAATTCTTCAGATATTATTGCTGATATACCTCAGGAACATCGAGAAGCATCGTGAATGCACCTCGATAGCGACGATTATATAACATTGGGTATTTTCTGGCTACTACAAAAAGGATAAATTTTAATTACGTGTGCAGCCAATCTCCAGCCAATATAAGTTGAATTGAAACGAAGCGCTTCCCATGATCTACTACACCTATACTGACATTCGTTCAGATCAAACTTGTGTAATCTGAATCAACTCACCATTCCACGAATTATGTTTGGAGAATGCAGATTCACTTTGGCGCTACAATCTACACTAGATGTACACAACGGAACGGAAAGTTCCTTGTACAACTTTTGTGCTCCAAGTCTAGGAATCTAGGATAGCACCACTACAAAAATCTACGTTGCCACGCCTGAAATTCTGTGCGGCACAACTACTACCTCAGTTGGTATCACAAGTTCGGGCTCTTGTAAATTTTCCAATCAGTGACGTCATTTATTGAACAGGCTCAACTATTGTGTTCAAAAATTTTATGTCTCTGTTGGTTGTGTCTCTCAAGGACGACAGTACTTTTCCAATATGAAGTATGTTAATAATTGTTATCGAATGACCAGAGTGATGGCATATGCTTCCAGATTCTTGCACAATATTTGCAATAAGAACATTAACAGAGTCTCTGGTGACTGATTTTCGATGACTCTTCATTTTGTTCAATCTGAATGCTTTTTGGAGAATAAAAATGATCTACAACAAAACGATTTCATCATTCATTAACACATATTGAAAAGTTTATCACTATTTCTGGATACAAATGGTCTCATTCGGGTCGGCAGCAAATCACAGTTCTCCTCACTTCCGGTTACCAGAACTTTGCTTACTTCTTTCCACAGAAAATGTTGAACCACAGGCTCTTTTGGCCTATCACTGAACAAAAATTGGCCAATCATGTCGCTCAAGATTGAGTGCGATGTCGCCGAGTTAAACCAATATCAATACGTCAGCAAATGGAAAATCTACCAAAGAAGCGAGTTGAAGCACATCCATTAATCCAATGAGTTATAGGATAGATTTACACATCGGAGCTACACAAGGCTGTCCATTTGGAATTAGTCACAGATTAGCAATAAGTTGATTAGTATCATCTACGTTGTGTAATGGGCAACCACATATTCACCAACGAAGAACTCGATACGCTGTGCAAACAAGTAAAAGTAATTCTGAATTGCCAGCCCATAATGCCACTAACTTCCGGATGGTTTAGCGATTCTCACTCATGGTCATTTTCTAATTGGACGACCACTTATTGTTGTTCCTGAACCAAATTTTTGTATATGAGCTTTTATTACATTTTGATTGACCATAAATCGAAAGCACTAAAATCGAAATAATTAAATTCGAGGCAATACCTTAAAAATCTTATGTATATATTCTTTAAGTTTAACATCATTAACTTTGTAATTTGGCTTCTCAATAGTATAGTGATATAGTTGTTTTATCGTTTCTCGACCAATTGGTGTATTCCAATTGAAGAAAAAACATAACATCAATATTAAGCTCAAATTGGTAATGGTAATTGATTTTAAAGCTTTCAGTTGCATATTGGAAAACTGTATAAATAAGAAAATCGAATTACAATTTGTCGTATATAGTGTACGACGGTTCGAGTGAAGCAGCACGGAAAAGAATGGCAATGGAATATAATTTTCTTCAATTATTTCCGCTTTCCTATATTTGAGGCGATGGAATAATAATACAAACAAATAAAATAAAATGCTTTGGAAAAACATCATTTGAATTGAATACATAAAATTTCGAATATTATATAGAGCTTTATAGTATATACAAATATCCCTGGACTTTTATTTTATGTGCACTGTATAAGTCTGTTGATGCAGTTTCGTGTTTTCTTTTATTAAGCTTTTTATTTTTGTCGTGAACTTAAATAATATAAACTAAACTATAACGATGTGCATATATATGTATATACATATATATGTAGACATTTACATAGTCGAATGAAATTTGCTGTAACATTATCTCTTTTGTAGACAAAATTAAAAATAGAAAAAATCAAATTGTTTGTGCTTTAATGGGATATACATATATGTACATATATACAATTTCGGTATAGTTCAAAGGAGACCATTAATAGTTATATAAAATGTTATTGCGGACATACAAAGTATAGTGTACATAAAAGCTCAAATCTGGTATGAAATCATTTTCAATTTGTTACATATCGATAAAGCACGATAAATCAAAAATCAATTCATTAATCATAAAAATTTAAATCGAACAATAATTCCAATTCACCAATTTTAAATAATTACACAAATTAAAAGCTCTCTCACTACAGCAACAACATAACCAAAATGGATGAATTTTTTTTTATAAATTGAGATTTGATTCTGAATTTTGCAGAGAGATTATTGATTTGCCATGCAATTTAATTTCCGGCATATAGATCACAGATTGTATAATAATCGATTTTTATGTATTTGCAAATCGAGCTTTTTGTGTTATTATAGTATAAATGTACTATTTTAGCTGACTAGGATATTGGTGTAGTGCTTTGCTCTATCAACCAAATGAAATTCAAAACCCAAAAATCAATCGAAATTTTAATTAAACGAGTATCGACAAATAAACAAAATATTCAATGTGCTTCATTCAATCAAATCATTGATAAATACGTATGTGAAATTTGTTCTAAATCTGCCCTAAAAGCAACAACAACAAATTGTTATGCATATGTGTGAGTGTGAATGTAAAATATATTAGTTTTTAGGAGTTTTCTCCTAATTAAAATATATTCACTTATTTTAATTTGTTGTTTTTATATATAATGTATTTATTTATTATAAATTTTATGTTTTATATAAATTTGGTAATTGTTATAAATTATTTATTTTAATATAATTTAATTATTAATTTTTGTATTATGTAATTTTGTTCATATTTTAATTATCACTTAATTTATTTATACATATATTTATTTAAATTTAATTGTTACATATATATTCATCAATAAAAATATTTAATAATTTTGTACATATATGTATGTTTCACCACCATTAGATTGCGTTGTCTTGAAATTGGAAATCCAAAAAGTAATGGACGACTAGTTTGTTGTTTTTTTGTTTTGGTTGTTTGTTTGCTAATTTTGTTTTGTTGTGTTGTGACGTCGCCTTCGTCTTGGTTTTATGAAGAGGGAACACATGCGCCGGCGACGGTGAATATTGCACTTACGCATTAGTGTTACATCACCGAACATTGTTGTTCGTGGTGATGTTGTTAGATGGCGACTTGTATTACTATAAATGTTTTATAGTAATGGTTCGGTTATTAGATAGTGGTGGTTGGATAGATGGATATGTGATGGGGTTAGTGAACGCTTAATTCAAATAAGTTGGTTTATATTTGAATTTCACTAATTGTTTTGTTTGTGGCAGAATCGAATATCGGTGAGTCGAATATTCGAGCTGCTACAAGTTTCGTTATAATTCCTCGAAATTTTTGATTTTTGTATTTGAATTTAAAAATATTGGATTAAAGCACAATTATAAAATGGTTGGAAGCTTTATTAAGACTTGAGCGCTTTTCGTTGAGAAACACTCGAACACCTTTAAAAAACGAACATGAACCAAAACTGTCTAATCCTAAGTACCTGAAAACATTTATTTTGGAAAATCTGAGTAGTTTTCCGTTAGAATAGACCCACACCTATTCATTCACCTATTCTATCATTTTTCGGCTATCTTGGCCCCTTATTAGAAACCCTAGAAAAAAATAGGACACTTCGATTTATATTTATTTCAGTTATGTTACTATATATATACGTATATAGTGGTTACCATACAGTGGTTTTCTTTTTGCAGGTAAACTGGTTTGTTTAAGATTCCTTTTAAGTTTGTATAGAATAATTATTTCATACAATCCTCGATAGGTTTATAAAAACTCAATTTCGAATTCATCTGGGTCATAATGAATTCGAAATTGAGTTTTCGGTTCGTCATTTAAAAGAAACCCCACTTGCGAATTTAAATGCGTTACAACAAGCCTTCCAACAGGCGGCACAACACCATCCACTTTAACCCGAACAAGTGCATTATGCTGCAAAAAACGTCTTAAAAACAAAATTAAATTGTGTACTAACAAATTGATCGAAAACCGACGAAATGTTACAACTATCAATGATGTCGATAAAGTCAAAGGTCTACCATTGGAGCGAATCAAAACAAGTATTACACATATCGTCGAAATATACCTCTGACGATGAGTCACAACAATACCTTCGGTTCTCCCATTAATCCAAGAACAGCCTGCTATTGAAATGGGTAACATTTTAACGTTGGCAAACAATGATATTGATCCAAAGTTTTTTCCAAAGTATCTACGTCTGAAAGTGATATTCAAGCGCAAACGTCAAGCCCGCAGAAACCATTACTTATTACGTCCACTAATATTAATGATGCATTGTCCTATGCTAGTCGACACTACTCCACTATACGCTGTCAAACTAATAGGCCATTAGCAAAATCTAAGTTAAAAATCTGAGTTAGCCATCTTGCCACTGCATATGCTGTGCCTGATATCATATACTTGGCAACACATGAGAAGCGATTTAGAAATAATCGTACAGATTTTGATGTCCACCGAATCATGGAAAAAGAGGCTTTCATTGAATTCTGTAATGCGATTCAAGCACTAAATCTACAATATTCTGTGCAACCGCCCGAAACAGAAACCTCACACATGCTAAAGCGTAATGTGAGGCCGCAGGCCTGCACGTAAAATTGAAAGTATTGATGAGCTATTGTAAAGTTGGATAGGATTGGAGGGTTCGTGGAAGCGGACTCAAAGTAAACCTGTATGTATATACTACTGTGTAATCGTAGATTCGTTAGCGAGTTTTATTCTCAGAAAGAACTTCCATCAAAAACAAATTTTGTTTCTAATTACGATAAGTCTAAAAATATATTAAATGCAACAGTTCTTCTTTCTGGGACTGTGGGTTCTCGCAAAATTCTTCCCAGATCAACAGCCAACAATACAGATCGCGTGTTGAAATAAATTCACTCGCCCCTTCAAGGCATTCTTATTGTATAACTTCATCTTACACACCGTTCCCTCCTAACAGTTGTCCACAACCCGTATATTGTCACAATAATTCCTCTAAAGTTCCATTGAAGCACAAATCCCAGAATAACAAAATTCGAGTTAATAGATATTGGGATCAACATAGAGACAAATGCCCGCTAATATTTGTGAAACATGCTTGTCTGATGATGATGACGAGCGTCCCTATGTTGACGTCGTAGTTTTTGGTACCGCAGATACCACGGTCTTATGGACAGCGGTTCAACAATTTATCACTCAGATTTTCCAAAATATAGTCTTTCAGGTACTTAGAATTAGACAATTTTGGTCCACAGTAACAAAACTGAATTTATAAACTTCACGTGAATTGATTCACGTAGTTTCTAAGCATTTTATTTATGTGATTAATACAATTCGGTTTGCTCCAATGAAGCCAATTGAAAATAATTCAAATAAGCATCATTTCTAGCTTCAGCTATACATATATGATCAATTTTCAATGTTTTGGTTACCATGGTGATGATTTTTTGACAGCGTGCAAAAGTGTTATAGGGTCATTTAGAATCTATACTCAAACTGACTGACAGTATTTTTTTCTAGCAGGATTGCTATAAAGCTTTTAATGAGTTATCTCGCATTAATATACATAATTCATTGTATATACCGGATGTATAAATCAATATTTCGAAACACAATAAATTAAGTTTTTTAATAATAATTGCTATGAATTTGATTAATTTGTATACATTTTAATTTTTTTTTTATTTCACCGAATTATTCATTGAATTTCCATTATTGAAAAACACAATGCAACAACATGCATGATTATTAATTAAACACCGACAAAAATTAATATTTATGGCAGAATCTGTAACAATCTATAAAAAAAAAAATTGTTAATAAATTATATAGACATGATATACATAAAAAGCTCATTACTCCCATGGCGATAGTAAAACTTGGTGGAATACATATAGTTATAGATATTTGGTAAATTAGACATTTATGCTCGTCTAATTCATCCTTCTAGGTAAGTAACGCTCGCTCACATACATATCCATACAGTACCAATTTAATTATAAATCGAAATTGATTGATTGATTTAAATATTTTCACATGAAAATTACGGTAAGCGAGAATGACGACATTGGATTGGGGGTGATATATAAATTCGTTAAATAATTTGTAAAATGTTTTTCATTTTATGACGTCTGTAGAAATAATAAACATATCAACAAAATTCTGTTTAATCTGTATGTACAGAATTTATTTGTAAATTAAATCATTTTTTTTATGATTGATGTGTGTGTGTGTGTGGAATTTTTTGGAATTTTAATTAATAAGCAATGTATTCTATAGAATATGTAGTATGGACTGGTGCAACAACTGACACAATTCGATCGATTAAATAATTAATAAAAGATTATAAAGTACTCATCATAATAAAAGCTTTTGGAATTGTATAGGCAAAACTTTAAATTTAAAAATTTGTTACAATTTTAAAAGAGCTTTTTTTATGAAAACCTCGACATCATTTCAAAAGCTCTGACATTTTCAGAAACTTTTTAGCTGCGGTTTCTGGTTTAGATTCGAAGTTCGGCAGGATTTTTCATAAGTCCACCGTTCATAAAACGAGAGCATTCATTTATATTTCTAATGATATTGATGCCGCTCTTATTAATTGCGTGCAGCACGGCTGATCTTGCGGCGTTGCTAATCACTCTCGTGTATGCTGACTCATGTTTCAAACTTGTCGTTGCATTAGCCTATTTATCCTATGATTCCACCTCGCCCCCTCCTTCAGAGGAACTGGTGAATCTTGTAATGTGGTCTAGGGTCAACAATCTACCTCTCGTGATTGGTTGTGACGCACTAATGCTCATCATACCATTTCGGGTAGTTCGAATACCAAAAATAGACGATCCTCAGTGTTTAATTATATTTACTCCTCTGAGTTAGAGATTCTCAATGTTGGTTGTAAGCCAACTTTTATTAACTCGGTTCGTAAAGAAGTGATTGATATTAGTTTCAGCTCTATGAACATCGTTGTCTTGATTCTAAATTGGAGGGTGACGAATGATATTCTCACCTCTGATCATATTGATTAGACTGCTTTTAAAAAGTCGAACCCTCTTATTTACAACCAGAAAGAAAAAAATCTTAAGAATCGCGCGCAGGGCTGCGTGGAAAAACTTCTGTGAGGAAATTGATAGCTTATCTGATAACGATAGACTTAACAAAACTTTAGCTAAGAATGATACTTGTAAACTGGATAGCCTTCGCTTACCTTCCGGGAAACTCACCCCATGCTGGTGAGAAGTTGGTGAACTTCTATTGACTGTTCATTTTCTTCGGACTTGACACAGTTAATTAGGGTGTGGTTGCCTCCGAGCCTCCTGACATTTCTGTCGGTACTCCGGATTGGAACTTAGCCCGTAGACTGATTAATACTGATGTTCTACGCTGGAGTGTTTTCTCGTTTGCACCGTTCAAATCGAGTGGTCCTGAAGGCGTTTTCACTGCTGAACTGCAGCATGGTTTTCTACCCATCCGTACTCGCCTGCCCAATCGGTTTCAGGCGTGCATTGCTTTTAGTACTGTACCACGATCCCGGAGCAGGAGTAGAGTAGTTTTCATACCTAAAGCTGGCAAGTCGGATTATACCGACTCTAAAGCTTTTAGGCGCATTAGTCCGACCTCTACTTTTCTTAAAGCTTTAGAGAGGATCATCGACAGATTTATTAGGGGAAAAATGTTTAACTACTTCCCCACTCAGTAGCATGCATTATGCTTGCAAAGCTGGTAAGTCCTGCGAAACTGCTTTTCATGAACTTTTGATAGTACTTCGTTTTCATGAACTTTTGATAGCACTTCGTTATCATCGGTCGCGAGTACTCTACAAATTTTATTATTAATCACCATTATTTGATTCATCGATTCATCGATTCAATGCTCAAGTCCCGTATAATTGAGAATGAGTTAGATGGCTCATCAGTGTCTGTTAAAGTAGCCAAGGGGTGCCCGCGAGGAGGAGTACTCTCATTCTTTCTGTGGCTCATGGTTATCAATGATTTACTTGTTAAATTACAGTGATCTGGGTTCATCGTGTAAAGCTACGCGGATGATCTCGTTTTGACAGTTTCTGGTAAATATCTTAACGTCTTACCTGATCTGATGCAGAACGCCCTTAATATAGTAGAAGTTTGGTGTCTTGAGAAGGGGTTGCTCGTCAATCCCTCGAAAACTGATCTGATAGACAGTGCTTATATATCTGTTCCCACTCTATTTAGTAGAGGAATTATACAAGAAGAAAGCACGTCAAACACCTAGGCTTTATTCTCGATAATAAACTCTCGTGAAAATTTCACCTTGATTATAAGCTACAAAAGGCCATTGCTATATCTTATGGAATACAGAAGGGCCTTTGGCAATTACTGGGGTCTGACCCACTAGTAAACACTGCACGGGTTTTCAAGCTGAATTAATTGCACTTACCCATAGTGCAATTGAGGCGTTTAAATTAGTAAAGCCGTTCTCAATATACCCTTAAAAACCTTTTGGCTACATTTCAACTGGTCAAAGAGTACAAACACTTCATTAATTTTCCTCTAATTCGATAGTCATGCCGCCTCATTTTGGCGTTATGGGAAATGAGGTTGCTGACTTTTTAGCGAAAGCTGGATCACGCAGTATATTTTGTGGTCCCGAGCCAGCAATTCCTGAATCCTTCAACGGTGGTAAGAACGCTATTTGGAAGTTCGCTTTATTTGAACTGGCACATAATTGGAACCGTATTCCCTTTCGCTCTCAATGAATTGTTTTTTATAATTAAATAATAAAAAATATTCTTTAAGTGTCGTTCTACTCCTAGCTGTCGAAAGACAAAACGGATCAACATTGATCCCAACGTGAGGGTCACTAAATATATGTGTTATCATTAAAAAAAAAGACTCAGAACTATGGTCGCACTTATTTCAAGGTTCAACTCCATAGCATGGGACTTCCTCAGGAAGGCCTTTGGGACGACTGTCTTTGCAGCTGTCCAGCCTTTGTCGAAGCCAGATCCCAAGAGTTCTCGTACGGATCTTTGAATGTAGATCAGTTATTATCCATCTCTTGGTTCAAACTTTTACAGTTTGGCTAAGGCTGTGATCCTCAATAGATCCTCAAGGTTTCCACCACGGGCTCATTGTGGCATTGAGTGCGGAACTGTAGAGTTGTAGGTTCCAACCGTTGTAAGTTCCAACCGTTGTAGGTTCCAACCGTTGTAGGTTCCAACCGTTTTAATAAAAAAAAATCTACATTAGTTTTTTAACCTACCAAATAAAACAGGCAATAACTGAGCTTTTTTAGAGCTTCTACTATTCGTTGTATGTTGTTTACAATAGTTGTGAAACTTATTTAGAAACGTCAGCCTAAAATCGCTGAGTATATAATGAAGCATAATAAAAGCTTGCCAATTGCAGACAGCTTAATTAGTGAGAGTCGTGTCACGTAGATCTATATTCAGAAATAGAATCGGCTCGAAATCGTAACTAGCAGGTTTCTCAATACAATAAAATCAGAACTACAAAAACTGTATTAGGCTAAATTATGGTTCTCGATGTTATTTGTTTTCGTAACTCTATTTTGTTACTCTTATTTGTTCATAATTTTAAGTTTGATTTGAAACTCTGCTATGAAATAGGAAACGAATTTGATTTATTATATTCCTGCTTTAAAAAATCCGTTAAGGATAGCAAAATATACCCTCAATTAGTGATTTTCACCCCCAAAAATTGTTTTCTATCCACAATGATAAAGTTGCACGAAAGTATACTTGTCAAGAAAATTTATTTTGCTTGAAATCAACAAATATGTTTTTTAATCATAAAAACATGTTATGCCGTATTATCGGAAAATACAATAAATCATTCATAAAAACGAAAAAAAGCTCTTGAAAGCTTCTTATGTATGTGCATATACATATATACATATATACTTATATAAGTAGATAGACATATCGGAAAAATGGAAACAACCGTTTAAAATATAATTTTTGTTGTTTTAAAGACGAACACTCAAGTATAAATCTATACTCGATTAAACTTGAGCGCATAAGCTCGATAATATTGACAAATTTTACCGAAAATTTGTTGATACAAAATAACATAAATAATCACGCAAAATACGCAGACAGCTGCGCGTAATGATATGCGACAAGATAAATTGAAAAATCCATTTATTTACCTTATGTCGAGCTTTTGTGTTTTTGGTTGTGTACGTTCAAGGTATATTGTATGTATATATGAAGCAAGAATTTAATGTCTTCCACATCTAACTCATCCTCCAACTGGTTATATTTTTTATTAATATTGTTGTGGTGTTGGCATGACATTCATATATTTTATGAGTAGAATTTGCGGAATGTGATCTTTAAAGTTATTGGATTGAAGCGGTATACAGCACTCAGAGATATGTTTAAATGTAATCGACATGAATTCAGTATATCCCTCTAATTTATATTTTTCAGATTTACCACATATGTGTATACGTTTGTATATGGGAACTAATTTATTATTTATGGTTAAGAGAAATTAGAAAACCAACATTCCTTTTCAACATAGTTAGGAACATTAAATTGATCAGCCATGCACTAGTGGCTGTAAAATACTAAGGCTTTTAGTAATTCCAATGTTCCACAACTTTCATATCCTATAATTTGAACCGCCAACCATCCTTCATCACAATTTTTCCTGCCACGGCCTATATTTTAGATTTTGAAACATACATAATATAAAGGTACGGGAGGTAAGCATTTTGATAATCATTGCAAGAAGATTGAAAATAGGTAAAATACTCGTACGAAAGTATACTTGGCCTCAGTGAAGTCAGATGGAAAAACAGTGGAGAAATAAACACAAGCAATGGCAATTATATGATATTCTGTGGTAGAGACGACACACATGAACAAGGCGTGGGCATATTAACAACAAATAAAGCGAAGAAAGCACTGATGGAATGGAAACCAGTTAACAGCAGAATAATTGTGGCAAGATTCCATTCGAAAATAAGAAACACAACCATCATTCAGTGCTATGCCCCAACCGAAGATGCAGATGAAACAACGAAAGATGAGTTATATGAACAATTACAAGCCACATTAGCAAGTACGCACAGGAATGACGTCAAAATCATACAAGGAGATTTCAATGCAAAAATTGGAACAGAGAACACCGACCTGACAACTAACTGTCATGGGTAAAAATGCATTGGATTCTGTGCAAAACAACAATGGTGAAAGACTCGTCGACTTCTGTATCACAAATCAGTTGTTCATAGGCGGCAGTAGGTTTCCACACAAAAATATACATAAATATACATGGACATCACCGGATGGCAGACCCAAAAACCAGATAGACCACGTAATGGTCAACAAAAAATTCCTCACTTCACTACAAGATGTCAGAACAATGAGGGGCGCTGACGTACACAGTGATCATCAACGTACACAGTGATCATCAATAGTACAATTTCAAATCAAGCCAGCAGCTGTGAAACATACAAAGACAAATAGGGGGAAATTTAACACAAACAGGTTGAGAAATATTGAAACAAGACACGTCTTCAATGAAACGCTCCAACTCAATCTCCATAGAAATGAAGCAAAGATGGAACCAAATTGAAGAAGCATATATCAAAGCTGCCTCGGACGTACTCGGCTACCAAGAACACAATCGGAAACCTTGGATTAGTGATGATACATGGATTAAAATTGAGGAACGCCGTCAACTTAAGTTACAAATGCACCAACATAACACGGCAGAGGTGAAAAACAAATATGAGGAAATAGCGCGACAGGTAAAGAAAATGGCAAGGAATGATCGTAGACAATTTGCAGAGAACATTCTCCAGGATGCTGAAGAGGCAGCAACAATCCAAAATATGCGAGCACTACACCAGTGTGTAAGAGGAAAACACAGGAAAAATTACAAATATACCACCTATAAAAGATGCAAATGCGGTCAAATCTTAACAACGGACGAAGCACAGTTAAAGAGATGGAAAGGATATTTCGAAGAAGACGTCATCGACAGCACCGAAAATCTCTGGTCGTCAATTGGCACCAATAACGAAACTAGCAACACCCATCCACCAACGGAGCGGGAAGTTAAAAGTGTCATTGAGAAACTGAAGAACAACAAGGCTGCTGGAACAGACAACATAACCGCCGAAATATTCAAAGGAAATTCATCTACAACTGCAAGTGCACTAACACCTATAATTCAAGAAGTGTGGAATTCTGGCAAAATACCACAAAAATGGAAAGAAGGTTTGACCATTACAATCCTCAAGAAAGGTGATCTAAGGATCTGGAATGCGAAAACTGGCGAGGTATCTCTCTCCTCAACACAACAATAAAGATACTCGCAATGATCATCCTTGACAGAATCTCACCTACGATCAATGCTAAATTAAGAAACGAACAAGCTGGTTTTAGACCAGGAAGAAGTTGCACTGATCATATCAACTCAATCCGTATCATTACTGAGCAATCTAACGAATGGAATTCACCACTATACCTGCTATTCGTCGATTTCGAACGCGCATTTGATACGATAAATAGGAACGCAATATGGCAGACAGTTTATGAAATGGGCATCCCAAAAAAATTAATAGAACTCATACAAGAAATGTATCGGGATGCTGGAAACCGAGTTCAATATAAAGGAAAGCAAAGTGAAACATACTATAACAACCAAGGAGTAAGGCAAGGATGCGTACTCTCACCAACGCTGTTCCTGATCGTACTGGATGGTGTAATGCGGAAAATAGACACTACATCCCCTAACGGCATACAATGGGGATTAACAGGTAGACTCAATGATCTGGACTATGCAGACGACATATGCTTGCTCACACACAAACACTCAGACATGCAGCAGAAAGTACAACAGCTATCAGATTTAGCTAACAAAGTTGGTCTCAAAATTAACATCAGGAAAACCAAGATAATGAGATTCAACACGAATATAACCACATCGATCCACATCAATGAAATACAAATCGAAGATGTAAACGAATTCGTATACCTTGGATGCACAGTAGCAAAAACAGGTGGGACAGAGGAAGACATAAACAAACGCATAAATAAGGCCAGACATATGTACATTCAACATGCTACATAAAGTCTGGAATACCTCCGTCCTATCACGCAAAACCAAGATACGAATGTTCAACTCGTGTGTGAAATCGGTACTACTGTATGCGTGTGAAACATGGAAACACACAGAAAAAATCAGAAAGAAGCTACAAGTATTCGTAAACAAATGCCTTCGACGACTACTGAAATGCTTCTGGCCTAACGTGATAAGTAATATCGACCTGCATAGAAAAACAAACCAGTCAGACATTGCGACAGAAATTAAGAGACGAAAGTGGAGATGGATTGGGCACACACTGCGGAAATCACCAAGTGATATAACGAGGATGTCATTGGACTGGAACCCGCAAGGGAAAAGAAAAATTGGAAGACCAGCCATGACATGGAGGAGAACGATGCTAGCTGAAGCGAAACAACTCGGTAAATCATGGGAGGAAATAACAGCTGTAGCCCCCAACAGAGTAAGATGGAAAAGCCTAGTAGACGCCCTATGCTCCTAAATTGGAGATTAAGGAAAAAAAAAAATACTCTCATTTTTTTTTGTTTTAGTTTTAACTACGCCCTTCTCTATGCGCATGATATATATTAAAATATAATTCTTAAAATCGTAATTTCATATAGCAGTAATCCTTTTATGGTATTCATCAGCATACAATCGTACATAATCCTTAATCCAACATACATTATAAAAAAATAAAACGTATGTATGTATATGTTGTTGAACAGATAGTTCATGCCAAATGTGTTTTGGAGTTTGTATGAGTGATTGTGTTTAAAAAATTTAAAATCTAAATTTAGAAGCTTTTATTCGTAACAAGATTTTATTTTTGAATTTAACTTTGGCATTATTGGAATTTAAAATTCAAAACTTGTTTTCTCAATAAATTCATGTTTAAACGCTTATCAAAGGAACCAAAATATCTGGTTCACATTTAACAAGCTTGTATTCAGTATAAATATATCATATTTGAAAGGTGGTTTGAATATTTGAGAATCTGCAAGGCACCATCGAAAAATGTATGAAGCTTTCATTAGAAAAAAAGTTATTAAATGAGGACCTTTGGCTTGTTTTACATATGGCTCAACTTTGGAAAAAACAACATTCTGAATATTTTTTTCACTTAAGAAATGTGAATTTAATGTGCTCCATGGTAAAGCTCTCTGATTAATAATGGAAATTTCGTATTGTTATTAATTTGAATGCTTTTTGTTTTTGCTGCAACTTTTACGTAACGTTTAACAAAAAATGCACCATTTCGAACCATTGAAAGCTTTTAGATAAATTGTTTCACCTAATACTAGGTTTCCTATTGAAAAGTGAACAGTTATAACTTAAAATGCTATTATAAAAATGATAACAGCTTAATACTGTAATATCGAAACTAAGACGAATTTAAATAGTTCAATAGAAAGTTGAGACATTTTATTTTCCAGTGATAAAAGCTCTGTTATTAAAAATCTAAATTTACTAGAGTGAACATTTCATTTTGTGTTTTATTCAAACTTTAATTCTATCGCAATCGATAAAAAAGGCCAAACAAAATTTTATTTCGAAATTATAAAAGCTTGGACTTAAAGTCAAAATTTAGAACCTTTTCACAAGAAAGTTATGTTTAAAAGTTTACCAAAACGCAACCAATGGGTGATTAACACTTAACAAACTTTTATTTTGCTATACAAATATAATATTTGAAAGCTTATAAGAAATTTTATGAACTGCTAATGCAAAAGTTAAAAAGCTATTAACAAAAACGCATACTACCACCAGTTAAAAACTAGCTGGTGTGTTAAAAGCATTTATTTTTATTGTTGGTGCGTTAATAATTCGATTTAGAAATTCTACATTTAGAATATTTTAAAGGTATTCTACACGAATTTGTAATATATTTCAAAGCTTTTAAAAGTGCTTTTAGTTTAATAATTTTTGAGATATTTATACCGTACAAATGGCAAAAGCTTTATAAATTAATAAAACAAATTGGATTGTTTTCACCTCCTAAAAACTATATTTATTCCTTATTTGAAAGTTTTCAAACAAACTAAGACATAGCTTTCGAATGGTATATACAAATTATTATTAACATTATTTTGCACAAATTTACCATATATATTTTAAAAGCTCGTTATATAACTGAATTTCATGATTTTTATTTCACTTATCTTTAGTAAAACTGAGAAATATTTCCAACGGTGTTTACATTTGCGTTTTGATCGAACTTACAGCTCTTTGAATGTAGCTTTAACTTTAGAGGTGTTAACCTTACGTTTCGAAGTATGAGGTGGTAAAAGCTTCCTGATTCATCATGTGGATTTTTAATTGAGAGCATTTTCATTTTTGTTAATAATTTGACAATTTTTTTTTTATTTGGAATATTTAAACTTTTACCTCTGATTTGTGTAGTAGTTTAAAGCTTATGAGAAAAACTCGTAAAACTGGTTAATTGAAATGAAACTGTGAAGATGCTTTTACGTCAAGATTGGTAAAATTTCGACCAATATCAGATTAATATCCGATGCTATAGATATATTTGATATCAAAAAACTAGATATTGAGGAAGCTTCTAATTATCGTGTAGGCGATTTTGCTATTCACATAATATCAGTCTCTGGTTGAAAACTAATATTCTAATCTGAAAATTATTACAATAAAAACTCTCTGATTGAAAATAAACTTTTTTTTCGAAGATGAAATGCTTTTCTATGACACTGAATTAGTTCTAGAAATCTAATCTAAGCTTTCGCAGTCCGAGTTTAATAATTTGACGTTAAATTAAAAATCAACTAGAAATTTAGGTAACTAACGTTTAAGAAAGCTTTTGCATTCTAGAAGTTTTCCACAAAGCTCAATTTTACGTCTCTTGATATTTGCATCATTTAATTGAAAGCATTTAAAAATACTAGGAATTTAAGCATGGCGAAGGTATAATTACTTCATACAAACGCCAACATCTTTGTGATTGAAAAAAAATTAATATATTTAAAATTTTAAACAAAATGAGCTTTACATTGGAATATAAAATGATTAAATGTACAGTTTTTGTCTTTAAATCAGAAGCAGTAGCTATCAACAAATTATTTACATTTCACATGACTGATAATAGTGTACCTAATAAAGTTTCCTTATTAAATTTTCAATTTATAATTGATTTTGATGGTTTGTAAAAAGCTCGTTCCATCTGATTTTATCAAACCAACATCTCTTTGAGTGTAGCTTTCACTTTAAAAGTATGCCAAGTTTATATATGCATTTTAATCTTATTATGAATATCAACGTTATATCATAATTTTCGTTGTGAAAGCTCTCTTAATATTAATGGTTTTGTTGTTGTTGAGCTTTTAAAAGTTTTCATTGAATATTTTTTATTTATACTACTAGTATGTAAAGAATTTCGCGATGAACAGATTAATTTGCGAAGCTTTATATACACATAAGTTTTTGCGACTCACACGCATATAACATAAAAGCTTTTAATTGAAGAAATGTATATTTACTCTCCTAATGACTTAGATACATCACATTAAGAAGCTTTTTTCTTAAACGTATTCAATTTAGTTGGCTTTATATTTTATATTGTATATATTGTTAAGTAGATAAATCAATACGATAAACATATATTTTTAATTTATGTATGTAGAGTAATTGATTGATTATGTTATGTATATGTTCCTCAAAATTGATAAATGATGTTACACGCTGAAGCACTTTTTTTTTGTACGACATTTTAATTAAATAAGCTTGTTGTGGTTTTTAGTTGATGAATTAATTAGAAAAAAATCAATTTTTTGACACAGTTCTGTAATGTGGCCCTAACCGAACGTATCTGCTCACCACAACATAATAATAATGTATATTACACACACCTTATTTGTCATAAAAATATAATTTTTTATATTGTACCTTGTAAACATATACTTTATAATATGAGAGAGTATATACGAGTATATCGGTCGTTCTGTGTACACTGTACTAAAAAAAAACTTTATACTCGTTTTGTTTGCTTTGTGGGTTTCCAAAGCAAAACCATTACAACATAATTTTGTTCGAGTTTTTGCTTTATTACCTGCATTGCACTGCACATTGTTCAAAAAATGAATAATAAATTCTTGCGAGACGATATATAGGAATACATACGATAAAATTTATTATTTTTCTATAAATAGGAAGCTCCAGACCGTTCCTATAATATATGTACGTATTCACTTCAAAAATATTTTTATACTCTCGAAAGCTTTAAATGAATTTTACTCCATCTATATATGTACATATGTATGTATGCATGTATACATAGAGCGAGCAGCACAACAATTTACATTAAAGATGCATAAATCATATGTATGTACGAATATGTATGTATATACATGGTAAAGGAGACGGTTTGGGTCTTTTTCTTTACTGTTATTTATGCTTTTCGAAAAGCTTTTGTTGTTGGTATTTCAGTTTTCAATCTACACTGGGGCTTTTTATTTTTAGTTCTTGTGTATATAGAAAAATATTATACGAAAAAAATGAAAACTTTAATGTATTATGGATGAACTCTATTTACGAAATTTATACAGGACAATTAGAATTTTACAAGGATTTGGAATTTTTTATGATTTTTCTCGTTCCGTATATACTAGAGTACACATATATATAGAAAGAGGAAGTAGCAAAATAGTTGGAATATATTGAAATATAAGATTTTGTACAATGATTGTTTTCTTTGAGCTTTTATGCTCTCGACTACAATACGTTTATCCGGTTGACTCTTCTTTATATTGGTTTCATATACAACCAGACGAGCACATTGTTGAATTATATAGTTAATGTTTTTTAATTTTTTTTTGTGAACCCTGCGCGCATGGTGCCATTTTCAGTACCATCAATAGCATACAATACAATATATAAAGCTTTTAAATACACCACATAAATTATTATTTTTGCTTGTTTTTTGGTCAGAGATTAAAAACGGAATAAAAATATATTTTGATGGCGACATAATGTCGTCTTGAGGGCGACTGTTTACACTTTAAAGAGAATTTTTTATTATTTTGTATATTGAAAAAGCTTTCATTTCAACATCATTATTATTCATGGGAAGGAAAATTTCAACAAATATAGATACATACATACAATACAACACAGAAAACAGCAACAATATAACCATAAAAATGGACATTGAATGAATTTTAGCTACTCCAATTCGTAGCCGTATTTAGTATATACATTTCGATTTGATTGGTTTTCATTTTATGTACATAGCAACATCATTGTCTTTCTACTAGTGATCGGAGCTTTCAAGGTTTATTTTTATTTTCAGTTTGAAGCTTTATGTATATTTTAAGGGATATTACGATTTTTGTATATGTTGTATTCATTCATCGTTCAATAAACCACTATGGTCGTAGTTCATATTTAGATTGTGTTTTTCAATTTCGAATAAAATCGCATTTAGTATTTTAGGGGTATGGACACATATTACTAATATACATATGCGACATTACTCAACTTTTATATGAAACTTTTTCAACCGAGTTATTTTTCGCAAGGGATGCATATGCAACTATATTTTTATGATAATACATAATTTTATAGTGGCATAATTATTTTAAAAAAAATCAATTTACAAAACATGACAGTGTACAAAATTTAAACAGTGACATCAGCGTCATAAAGTACAACTACTGCGCTTATTTAATTTATTTGATGCCATATCTGTCAAAATACCGGCATTTTCTAAACATTTTTGTATCTTTATTTAAATTAATTGATTTAATAAAAATTGTAGCTTTATTTAAATAAATTGATTTAATTGAATTTTGTGATAATGTGAATCGAGTAATTTCAATGAGTAAAATGACAAAACCAGGCAGTCATTATGTGTATGTTTGTTTCAAATGACTATAACTGGAAGGGACAAACAATGAAAGTCACGGTATGTATTTCATAACAATCTTAACTATAATAATCGATATGTATATTGTTTGTGGGAAATTCTGATGTTTTGTTGGTGCTTTTAATAAAAATTCCAGCAAAACCGAAGCTGTAAAAGTAACTACGAATAAATGAGTTATGTAATTCAATTATATCTTTCAGGCTGCTCAACCAATTTTCCATCCATACGCAAAATATAAATATGAAGAGCTTGAAAATGACCTGGATCCTAAACGAATACGTAAATCACTAGTTGAATTGAATTGAACTAGTCACACAATCGTGTTTTTCATACGTTTTCATGTTGCAACATATTCCTGTGGTTCAATAGAAGTTGAAACACCCGATGAGCTACAAATTCTTTGTGGACGAATGAAAACAGTTATGGAAGAATACTATAAAGGCTTTCAATCCGGAGAAAATCACAAGGGATATTTTCGTCAGGTTACTGTGCGTACGACAAAAGCAACCAACGATTTTTAATCCGGAAATTATTATGAAGCTCATCAAATGTATAGAACATTATATTTTCGGTATTTGTCACAAAAAAAATACGAAGAATTATTGGAGCTTTTATATAAAGGTGCCACAACACTTTTGAAACATGAACAATCAGCGAGTGGAGCTGATTTAAGTCTTCTAATCGTGGATGTTTTGGAGAAAGCAAATTTATCGGACTATGAAATTTGGATTCAGCGTATCGGTGTTTTATTGAATTAAATTGCTCCTAATGTTATTGAACGGGAAACTTTATTGGTATTATATTTGGTACAATTTGTTTTATTTGTAAGTTATTTATGCTAGATTATTTTTTACAGATTAAGGCAATATCATGGAGTAGCGAAGTGTCCAAAGCGAAATTAGGCCATCCGTAATTACATAAACTAATTGCAGACATTTTTTGGTCTGAAGGCAATCTAGAGCAAACTCGGCATCATTATTTGTTGTCAAAAGACGGAGCTGGATGCGGTCAAATGTTGATAACAAAACTAAATGATATTCGAAAGAAACTGATTTATTTATAGCTCAAGTAGTTTAACAGTTATGTATAAAAGAACGCACCGCAGCTTTTGAAACGTTCGAAACATATACAAAATACCATCCAAAAATTACGTGTTGAGCCACCATTTAAATTTCCACTTAATAACTTTTTGTACATTTTATTGCACAATTTAGATACAAAGAAATTATCCCTATTCAAAGCGTTATGTGAATTATATAAACCATCGCTTGATAGAGATTCGTCATACGACAAATATTTACAAAAAATTGGTATAATTTATTTTGATGCCCCAGCACCACAACCACAACGTACTAACGCAATGTAAGATTTTTAATAATAAAAATGAAATGCAGATATTTTTTATTGATATATTGCTTTATTTATTTATTTATAACACAAAAAACTTCAAATAAACACTAAAAATTGACAGCTCTAGACATACTGTTCATGCTGATGATTAACAGACAAATTAATTCTCCCAATCCAGCAAGCTTCCATAACCTAAAAACTAATTAAATCATCATTTTAAAATACATGTTAATATATTTAAAATTACGATTAACAAAAGATAAAATTATATAAAATATAAATAAAATTAAAAATTTAATTTTTTCAACTTACTTGTTACTACATATATATAAATCACTATGAAAGTTTCAATGTTTTGACAGAAGTTTGGAATATTAAAAAAAAAAATTTTTAACAGTGCAAGACTGTCAAATAATTTCAAAACATTCGTAAGGGATGCAGACAAAATTTTCGGTTGACGAATTGTCGCATATGTATATTATTAATATGTGGTATGGATTTATCGTAAATGGTAGGTTTTTATAAAAAAAAAAATTTAATTCGATATAATGGGCAATTTCTTGATTGACCAGGATACCAAAAAATTAACTCTACAAAAGCTCACATACATTTTAAAAAATAAATTGTAGGAAAGCTCTTTAACTTATAATAAAACTAAACATTTTTTATTTAAATGGCATAACGTATTAAGCTTTTAACATTCATTGGTCCACGGAAAATCAGTTTTCATAAATCATTTGCTATATAGACAGAGTTGTTTAACTATCTGAAAATTATGATAAACTACATTACTTAAAAAATTGAAATGACCGGAAGAAAAATGTCGGGATATTGGGAAGAAAGAAAATACGAGCCCTTGAACGAAATTGGTTAAAGTGGGAGGAAGCGGTTAGTCGCTTTATGCAAATTTTACAAATCTATTCTTAAAAATACATCTCAGAATCGTCTTATCGTTTACAGGTACATAATTTAATTTTTATTTTATTTATTAGGAAATTGTGCTTGAATAAATCTCCATCAGCGATGGATATTTCTATAAATGATAAAGAATCATTTTCTGATTCTGAATTGTATGCTACCGTCTTAAATATGAATAATAAAAGTGGAAATTTAATAGTTCTTGTGCAAGGCGATTGAGATTACCACACCTGATAGCTGATTACGATTCCATTATTGTAGCAGAATTGGGAGTGATCTCTATTCAAAGCAGAATTAAATAACTTTGTTAACGGATGAGTTCTTCACTTAAAATTAACTTTACTTAATTTTTTTTTTCAGGCCGTTCTTGCTTCAGAAGAAAATTCAAATTTGTATAAGGATTCCAACGGCTAACAGCGTTTCACTCTGACAATATAATAATGAACCACTCCTACGTATTCTTTCCATAAAGTGTTGTTTTTGTTGATTTTGCATTATGCGGAGTATTCTGGTAAAGGTTTTAGTGTTTTGAGTCTTCTTAAGATACCCTCTTGAAGAAGTAGTCTTACAGCTTCGATGGTAGGGTGATGGAGCCTCTCCTGGTGTGTTCGAGAACACTACTTTACTTCTCTTACGACTGTGACTATTCCAGGATCCTTATGAAGGTCACGATTACGAGTGTACCTGTAATGCCTGAGCTATGTGCAGAAATATGGCTGAACAAATCTTTTTTCCTCTAAGGATTTTTCATTAAATCTGTTATTCTATGGACTTGATGGTTCTTTATTTCTTGCTTCACTTCTTTAGCATTAGTTAAAGGGATTTCTTGTCTCAGGATAATTGGATCGGTATATCCCGTTGATTAAGTGTTGTTAAATTGGGCTGAAAGGTACGCTCGAGATGATCTGCGAAACTTTCTGCTTTTTATTCTTTGGTTTTAACCAGGCGACCATTATTTGTTCTTATTGCTGGTATATGGGCATAACTGGCCTTTCCGCAGTTATTTGATTGCTTTCCGCAAGGAATAATAACTATCTCTATCGTAGGTGAGAGATTGTAGTTATGAATTTATTGAATTTTTTTAAATTTAAATGCATTTTTCACGGCTGGGTCTTATGTACGTTGCCACTCCCTTCGGGTACTTCTCTTCTCTGTACTTAGTGAATTAATTCTCCATTGGGTAACATTTGGCAGCAATTTTTTTGTTTGTTGTTTTAGTACTTTTCCACGCTGCTTGCTGTATATCTTTAACGAGCTGTTCCACCTCCTGTTCTAATATTTCTTCTGATGAAACTATTTGAATCATTAACTGAAACAGAACTATGTTGTCTTCTCGAACTTCCAATAGTGAGTGCATCAGCATATGTTACATTTTGATTATTTCTTGATTAATATTTGGTGTGGTCTTAACTTTGTGAATATTCTGGTTGAGGCTGAGTTGATTTCTGGACTGGTACTTATTGAAGTCTCCGTTGTTTTGATGCGAATTTTTTGCAGCTCTTTTATAACAATGCAACCTCTGTATAGTTAGCTGGATATGCCTCTCCACAATTGACACATTTTGATTCGTACATTCAGCCGTATGGTGTTTTACTAAACATTTCATGCATCTGGGCTCCTTATTACAAAAGTTTTGCGTGTATTCGTAGGCTTAGCACTTTTTGGAATGAGGAATTGTTCTTTCAAAAGATAGCATATATAATGGAAGAGGTGTTTTGCCACCTCTTCTTAGCAATTGTGTAACTTCGTTAATTTTGTATCGTTTCTCCAAAATATACTCTTTTATCTCTTCTGGTTTGCATGAAGCGTGTAGTTTCTTAACAATCACTTCGATTTGTCTTGTCTGTTTATCTTCGTAGGAATATTTTGATGTCTTTTCTTCATTATGACCTCCTGTTAACTTTCTATAGCTATCACCGTCTGAGACATTTATTTTGATACCAACACTATTTAACGATGTAGCTAGAAATTGTATCTGTCCACGAAGATTCTAATACTCTGATAACTATTGCAATTTGGTATTATAACACTGGCAAACTTTTCTCCAGTTGTATATTCTTACTTCCGGTTGAGAGTTCTTTACTTGATTGTTTCTATTATTGTTCAGAATCCATCCCGTTTCTCTTTTGAGTTCTTCCTCGTCTGTTTCATGCATAACCTCTATATGATTATTGGTATCATTTTCTTGCTGTACGTTAGTGATTTCTTTCTCGGATATTACTACATTAAGAGTATCTTTGATCTGTTTATGTTCTCGCTATAAGTTTTTGTAATCTTTGTTAAGATTTAACATTAACTTTTCTATTTCGTAAATCTTATTGCACAGTTCTGCGTTATCCTTTTCCAAGGTGTTCGATATAATGGTGGTGGCGATCTTGCCACCCTGGGTTTTTATCCAAATTGGTTGGGTTGCTCAAAATGGTTTTTAAATAATGATTGGCTCACTTCAGAATCCGTTGAGCCAGCCTGGTTAGAGGGTGGATTTATCAGCTTCTTAGCTGGGTTACTATCTAGGGTACAATTACCTGAATTTGTTGTACTCATTGTTTGTTTTACTGGTCATGGAGAATCTACCACTCTGACCAGTATGGCTTGGTAGTGGGTCTGGTTTGAGAACATCATTTACTAAATTCTCGATAGTCGCGTTATACCGCCGTGTCTGGGTCGCCAGAGCGTCGTTAGTTATGAAGTCCCATTCATTGATAAGTCTCTTAATGGGCTCGAAAGTTCCACTTCAACTTCCGCCTCATCCACGCCATTACAGAAATTTCTTATTTCGTCCGGATTTGGTTCATCATCCGCATCGTCCTCGCCAACAACGTCATCCAATAATCATAAAAGGAAGGTATCCAATTTTATTGCATCACAAAGAAATGTATCCAATTTTATTGACTGCACCACAAAAGAAACAAAAGTCCAAACTAAACCTTTGTTTGGGCAAAATTTTCTTTGGATGTAATATTCCATTTGATGTTGATGCGACCTGCGTCCGTCTTATAAATTACCTTGCCGTCAGACGACAATGTCCACTACTATTTTGAAACCTTTCGATGCATAAATTACGGAAAATGAGAAAAGACGCATTGGACAAGGGCAACAGTCTGTATTATTAATAGACGGCTGGAAGAATTCATCAATTAACTCAAAGCAAGTTGCCATTATGTTACAAACTACGGATAATAAATTATATTTTTTGGATTTTCACGACTTTACTTGCATTTCGGAGATGGGAGATGCATGAAACAAAATATGCGAAATTACTTTTCAAATGGCGAAGGCGAGATTTGGAACCGAGATATACGGAGTAGTGAGCGACAATACCAAAAATATGATGACAATGGGGCGAAAATCTCATTTATGGCACAGTACATGTAGAAGCCACACTGGCAACTTGTAGTAGCCACACTGGCACAGCTATAGAGATGCATTTTTTGAATAATTGATAGACCATCGTGTTCTGAATTTCTGATTCCAATTTGGGTTGATTCCAAGGACGACTCAACATGATCATTTAATAAGTGAAGTAACTAAATTTGTAAAAGTTAGAGATAGTTTTTTGCGTTGTTATAACTACATAACAACTCTGGTTGTAGAGCTTAAAATTACTGAGGCGGTCCAATATAATCTTGAACTATTTTTTTTTTTCAAACTTCTTCTATATTCCTGTGTTTTCTAACAAACCACAAACTTTTAAACTGAACAGGATATTAAATTCAATAAAAGCTCATACAAAATTTGTATGAAAAATGTATTAGAAAAATAATTTTTATTATTATCAGAAAGCTCGTTAACCGGTCAGGAAATAAATTAGAAATATTCAAGATATCTTTTATGGAACATTTTATAAGCTTTTCTTAATAACAATTTTAACTACGATATGCTTTTCGTTTCTAAAGGCATATAAGAATTATATTAGTAATACCTAAAAAGCTCACATCTAACCTATAAAATATATTTAACACTTTATTGCAAATTGCATGTATTAAATTATTTGAAGCTTTTTGTTATATTCAACAAAAATATCCTTCATTTTGTGAGCTTTTCCGAATTATAGCACGTGCCTGCGTGTTTCGATTATTCATTGACTTTAAAGTTTTATAAATGTTTGAAGTGATAGAAACTGAAATTTTTTGGAAAGTTCTTTTTTAAGCTTTTTAATTTTGTTTAGTAAAAAATAACAATATCATCTTGGCATTCAATATTTTTTTCATAAACTTTCAACTCACTTCTTGTTCAAATATCTTAAAAGCTTCGGCCTAATTTAATTGAAATTTGGATAAATTGTGTATTGAATATCTCGGCCGTTAATAAAATTGAAGTGCCGACTTGTGATGGTAAATTTATTTTTCAATTGTGTAATAAATTTTTGAGTAAAATTGATCTACTTTACGTAAATTTATGTTTATGGATCCGGAACATTTTTCGTACATTGGTTTCTTTTTGCTTTTCACAAGCACAAGATGAACGTACATATTATATAGTATGCATATCTAATCTTAACCAATATTTCATTGAGCTGAAAAATTTGGTTTTCATGCTTGAACTGATCACCAAACATACATATGTATACATACATCCATCCGCATATTTTCCAATTTTACGAAATCTTTTTGTATTAGGCCACCATAAAATCATAATAAAATAAATAAATAAGCTTTTATGTTATGTAATACATAAAAGTAAATACAGTCATAATGTATTGCTTGTACACACAAAAAATTAATGCCATTATATAAATTATATGCAGATAAATGTTTTATTGATTTTACTCACGAGTTCGTGAATTAATCATAAATACCCACCTATATAACCGCCACCCCCTTGCATTGCTCAAAAATGCCAGAGTACAATTTTTTTGATTAAATTTGCATATAAATTGATTTGATTTCTTATAACAAACAAAAATTTTTTAAATATCAAAGAAAAAACTTTTCGCTTTTCATTTCAAATTTTATTTTTACTGTCGAAATAAAAAAAAAGTTCAACCAAAAACTTTTCTACTGTGTGTGTGTGTGTGTGTGTGTGTGCAAAAACCATGAAAAGAATGAACGCTGGAGCGAAGGTTGTGTGTATCTTCTGGAAAATTATTAATAGAAACAAAAAAAAACGGAAAATGAAAATAAGTTCTCTGTTGTTTTCAATAACTTTGCTTGTGCAGAACTTTTATTGTTTTGTTTTGTTCTACTGAGAGTTGAAAGCTTATCATCGTATTTAATTTTGTTTGTTTATGTTCTCATATATATGTATATTTTGTTGGTTCATAACGTCTATTTTGTAGGTGTACCGCTGTGCTGGCATTACTGGATTATCCATGTTTTTGTGTTACGGGAATATTTCAAGAATGCTCAAAAAGGCAGAAGGTAGCCGTCACGAATCAATATTTAATATTATTATTTATAGTTCCGAGGTCTATGAACTTTACAGCTTTTTGTGTGTATAGAATTTTGCTATGAATTAAACGAGACAAAATGTACGATTTTATCTAAAACTTATATTCATTCTATTGTAAGACCAATAAAATATGTCTTTATGTATGCATACAGGAGGGAAGCGTGATCTGAATTATTAATGGATGTTAAATCTTTAGATGAGCCGAGACATATAAATTAACCAAATAAAATAAGATTGTATAGTAAAATTGAAATATTTACGGGATAACAAGAATGGTCAGCCCAGTTATAAAATATCTTAGACGGGAACATATTTTACTTAAGCTTTCGTTTATTATACATCCAAATAATCTGTAAAATTAAATTTAATAATCTCATTTGAAAAGCTTGCATACTTAAGCTTTAACATGATCCGCAAAACTTACCTTTATGTTCGATATACGATCATCAAAATATTTTACTAAATCCTATATAACCTGACCACAAATAAAGGGTTTTGGATAAAAAAAGCTCGTTAAACCGAATATAGATTAACTAACCATATTTGAGGAATGACAGAAGTTGTTTGTACGAAGTAAGCTTTCATGAAAATATTCCAAATATTATGATTTCAAAAGCCCTTAATTTTATAAAATTCTGAAACAGTTAAAAAATCTAAAGAGTTAAATAAAAGGTTGCAGTATGTCCACAGAACGTACACGTCGTTTTTAACTTACATATTTGTTTGTATCCGTTAACAAATAATATTTAAAAATTTGATTTATTTAAACTTTTAAGGCTTTAACTGTAGAAGGCTTTTACGAAACTGAAAGCTGAATGACATTCGATTAATTCGATATACTTTAAAAGCTTTCATTGCAATATTATTATCGGCCAGTTTAGCTCCCCAGAACTTCGGAACTATTGTTCTTTAAATATTCCTCGAAAATTTAACAGCTTTTGATTATTTATCAGTACTAACATTAAAACCTCTGTAATTAAAATATTCAACTTCTATCAAATATTTGAAGTTGTGTGAAACATATATCAAAAGCTTATAAAACGAAAAGCAAACGCTGAATATTTGGTCAAGTTATATATTTTAAACAATCAGGTTTTGTTCAACCTGTCCAGTTCAATGTCCAGTTCATTATCAAAAATTTTACACTTCTTCCTCGTTGATTGTAACAATGAGCGAAAGCATACAAACAAGAGAAATTTAAATAATTAATGAAAAGCTAACAAAAAAAAATGAAAAAAGCTTATCAAATTTATGCAGCGGCTAATGAAAATGGGATAAAATTAAAATGGTGTTTGTGGTCGGTATAATTGTTTGTCCGCCACAAAGCGGATGAGATAATTAATTCTTTCATTAAATAATCAATTTGGCTAAAGCACATAATTTGCTGAACACAAATATAATATGAATAAGGTTTATTCCACGATATGTGGACCTCCGACCAGCACACGCACATTTTTAAAAACCGATTTTCACTTCGCAACAATCATCGATTGATTTTTCATTTCATCATCGTATCATAAACTTTTTAGAAGCATTAAAAATAACTTTGTGCTTTTTTTCACTTTCGCTTCTTGTTATTATTCCTGTGGTGAAAACCGTAATCATTTTCTCATTAGTATCAATTTTTTTTTATTCGATTATTTTTATGAGGTGTGATACATTTCCCTTTCAATGAAAATTTAATTACGGTTGACATACATTTTGAGGGCACACAGAAGAAAAAAAAATAGGAAAATTGCCGGAAGTTAAAGTAAATATTTAAGTATATAAAAGGATAGTCACTTAACCATTTTCCTTTTTTGTACGATTTTCGTACCTGAACGCTATTATCGCATTTTAACAATGAATAAAACATCAACCATTATTTTGTTTTTTGTATGTATATAGGTATGGAGTATAACTCACCCATCACACAACAAAAACGGATCGAAAAATTTTATTCGTGAAAATTTATAACATTACCCACGTACAAACATTATGGTACGCGACTTTTTCGATCAACACATAATGTTGAATTGACACACTAAAAATTTGGCTTTACACAGAAAATGCACACAATACATGTGTGTGGAAAAAGCTATTCACATTATTTAACTGCGCAGAAGTTATTAATTCTCGCATCGTGTAAGCATCCAGTAACAAAACAAAATGTTCGTGCTCAACACGCATTATTTAAACACCGCGCTCACCATTCCCCTTCGGCATGATGCATTTCCTTTTTTACTCAATAGTCGATAAATTAATTTTGATATATTGACAGATGCATCGAAATATGTTATATTTTTGAAGCTTTTTCATAAATTACACAATTTGTGTATTGGATATGAATCAATACTGGAATATCCTATTCTAAGTATTTTTAAAAGCTTTACCTGAACTTTTAAAAGTTCAGAAATAAATATTAATGTAGTTAACACTAATTGGTGTTATAAGTGAGCTTTAAAATTAAAAAAAAATATTAAAAATTGGTGTTAGTCTTCGAGCATAAAGATATGTGTGTCAATAGATAGGTGTTAGTCAACCGGGTAGGATAATATATTTTGAGCGTACTACAACTTCTGCAATACCAATATATAATAGGCCGTTTCATAACATTTGAGCATTAGTATGAGTAATGGAATAGAAAACAGCAAAATTGAACAAAATCATATGGAAAATGGTGATTTTACGGGTTTTTTTGCGCTTAACATTCTTATATCTAAATATATAGGCCTAAAATTAATTTTTCAATGATGAGGGTTTTAATTATGATTATTTACTAAGAGTCCTGTAAGATAATTTTTCCAATTATTGGATATATTTTATCTAAATTTTTAATTTTTAATAAACAAGATTTTTATTTTTACGTTCGTGTGATTTCTACGTTCGGTGTTGTTTCGTTAGTCAATAATTCCATAAAATTCATAAATAGTGATGGTATAACTTAACTCTTCTTTCTCATTGATAAAAAAGTATTCGATTTGTTTTGCTTACGTCGTTTTCAATTTTTTAAAATTTTTGTTCTTGATGGTACATTTCTTTTTTAGGTGTTTTGCATTTGTTTTTGTATATTGTATTATTTTTTGTCAGTTATTATGAATTACATTTTTTTGCGGGGATAGATGATTATAGATTAGTTTTATGATTATGCATAAATTAAAATAGTTTATTTAAATATAATATATATGTAGAAATATAATTACATACTAGTACAATATCAATTAATTTAATATTTTGTATGTTAATCAAAATTAAATTGTATGATTATGAATTCAAAATTTTATTTAAAAAAACGTTGTCAAATATTTTATGAAAGTGTATAATTTTATACTTCAAGAAATAGATTTAATTAATGTTTGATTAATTATCGTGTTTAAATTATTAATTATAAAAATAAAACTACAACTCTGTAAATGCATAATTTCAGTAAACCTAAAAAAAATAATACGCAAAAATATAATTTCGCGGCTGACGTACAACCTCCTCCTCCTACTATTTTTAATGAACTAACTAAAAACTAAGTAACTACAAAAGAAAAAAAATCAAAAATAAAGCCAAAATCAACCGGATGTTGTACTAACGAGAAGCGAAAAAAACAACAACAAAAAACCTGAGAGTGAGATATAGAATAAAATCATATTTAAATTCTATGAGAAAGACAAAGGAACTTATGCATACAATTTCATTCATAATTTCTATTCCCGATTCAAAAAATAAAATTCTAGTTATCTAAATCTTCAAAAAAATTAATTAAAAGATTAATAAAACTGAGAAGTAATTGAACAGATCTTATGATAAATAATCATTATTTAAATCCTAGTATATGAAAAATTATTTTTAGCCCTATTTTTTAAGATATAAGAAAAAAATCAAGTAAAATCACGTAAAAATCGACTTTTTCATATGAATTGTTGGTTTTCTATTCCATTACACATACATAGGACCGGCCATTTTTTTTGTAAAAAATCGGCCTGTTATATATTGGTATTGACTTCTGTCAAAACATATATTTTTTTTTTATTTCTCTCAATTTTTTTTTTGTTTATTGCCACAGTCGTACATAAAATTATTTAATTTTTCATAGGGTTAAAAAAAATTGGATTTTTAGAAATTTATGAATATGTATAATGTACATAATTATGTAAAACAATACAAAATTGATAAATATTTTTTACAATATACTTGTAGAAAATAATTCCACCCATTTTATTTTAGATAATATAATTTAATTTTAATATTTTTTTAAAGGGATGATTAATCTTATATCCCGTTTACACGAGAAGAATAAAAGTTTTAAAATAAAAATTAAAATAAATTAAAATAAAAATTTTCACGCATTTTAACAACAGAAAAAAAAAACCCACAATAAAAAATAGTTTCGCCGGCTATGAACGTTTTTATATAAACATCAAAAAAAGCAAAATGGCCGCGTAATTTTGTTCTATTTTTGGTATACAAACAGTTTAGTTTTAATTTTTTTGATAGAAAACTAAAACTGATTTAAACTAAAATGGGTGGCCATAATAAGGAATAAATACACTTTAAAACTGCACAATTATTTTTAATTTTCATTCGTGTGAATTAAATTGCGATCGAAAAATTTTGAAAAAATATGCACTTAACACTTACCTAAAAAAATTAATTAAACACTTTTTATAATTGTTTTTTTTTGTATTAATTTGCTTCGTATTGGAGCAATTTGTCACACAACACTTAATTAATTTAGCCATCTTATATTTTTCACTTATAATTTTTAATTTTATTTCGATGTTAAAACACACAAACACAAAACATGAAATAAACAAAAAAAAAATATTTTTTTGACAGAAGTTGTAGTACGATTTTCTTATTCTCATTTCATACATTTTAAGTTCTACACTCTCTCTATATATCTTTATGCTCGAATGTGTTAGTACTAGACTAGGGTTGATCTACACGTTTAGTTAAGGTTAATATGTTTAAACTTTCGATAACTTAGAAAGTTAAATTTAAAGGGCGTCAATTAGAACTTGTATGTGTGTTTGACATATTATATGAGAAAAGCTTCCATATTAGACACAAAAATATTTTAATAATTATTTTAAAATAAGTTGCACGTTTTTAATTTGTATGCTTATGAAAAGCTTTCAATATATTTATTCAATAAATAATTGAGCTTTCCACTAGAATATGTATCGTGTGAAATCTTGTTTTAAATATTGTAAGTTAAATTGAAGCTTTTGTAAAATGTTAAAATTATTTTCTTAAGATAAACTAAATTAACATAAAATAATATAAAAGATTAAATTTTCAAATTAATTTAATAATTTAGCAATATTAGTATAATCATAAAATTGAAAGCTGTCGGTCTGAAATTGGTTTCTCTGTACCTCAAAATGTATTTAAATATTTAAAAATAGTTGAGTATCCAACCAAATACGCAGTTTGCGTAAAGATGTAAAAGCTCATTTATAAAGCTTTTCTCTCTTATCAAAAAATTTGAAAACCGTCTGAATGATATTTTAATTGAAATTAGGAAGCTTTCACCTAAGAAAAGTTCAGTTAAAGGTTCCTTAAAAATATATCAGAAATATTTCATATTTGAGAAAAGCTAAAAAAATAATTTAAAGGATTTTAATATCTTCTTAAGAGTTTAAGTAAAAGCTCAGAAATTTTAAAATTCTAATTCCGAAGATTTAACGTTCAACTTAACTACATTTTTAAAACGATTAAATCAAAAGAGAGCTTTTATCAATTTTTATTTTAGTTCAGCTTTCAGATTTAATTTTAACATTTCTAACTTTACTCAATAGTCAATAAATTAAATTTTATAAATTGCTCCAAACAGAAGATATGCATCGAAAATGTTATGTTTTTGAAGCTTTTTCATAAATTACCCAATTTGTGTATTTCATATGAATCAATACTGGAGTAATTCATTTGTATTATCTTTAAAAGCTTTTCCTGAGCTTTAAAAAGTTAAGAAGTAAATGTTAATGAACTTAACACTGATTAGTGTTATAAGTGAGCTTTGGTATTCTGTGCTAGCGCTTTTGAATGAATTATATAAATATTCGTTTAATGTGTTAGACTTGATCTACACGTTTAGTTTAAGTTAATGTGTTTAAGCTTTCAATAATTTAGAAAATTAAATTTAAATGTCTTCAATTGGAACTTGTATGCTGGTTTGACAGATTATATGAGAAAAACTTCCATATACTTATGATACAAAAATATTTTAATAATTACTTTAAATTAATTTGCAAGTTTCTAAATTGTATGTTTAAGAAAAGCTTTCAATATAATTGTTTAGTAAATATTTGAGCTTTCGGCTATAATATGTATCATGTGAGATCTTGTTTTAAATATTGTAAGTTAAATTGAAGCTTTTGTAAAATGTTAAAATTATTTTCTTAAGATATCCTTAATTGACATAAAATAATATAAAAGATCAAATTTTCAATTTAATTACTTAATTTGTTTAATTCATTTTTAAAGTATAATATTAGTATCTCGGACTGAAATTTATTCCTGTGTACCAAAAAATTAAAAAAAAATGAAAATGTATTCAAACATTTAAAAAAAGTTAAGTATCCAACCAAAAATACAGTTTGCATTAAGATTTAAAAGCTCAGTTATAAAGCTTTTCTCTCTCTTATAACAAAATATGAAAACCGAAAAGAGACAGAAATATAAAGGCAATTAGTGTCTAAATGATATTTTAATTGAAATTAGGAAGCATTTACACCTAAGAAAAGTTCAGTTAAAGGTTCTTCAATTAAATCAAGAATATTTCATATTTGAGAAAAGCTAAAAAAACAATTTTAAGGAGTTTTAATATCTTCTTAAGGGTTTAAGTTCAAGCTCAGACATTTTATAATTCTAATTTAGAAGATTTAACGTTCATCTTAACTGCATTTTTAAAACTATTAAAGCAAAAGAGAGCTTTCATCAATCTTTAATTTATTTCAGCTTTTGAAGTCACATTTGAACTGTAGTTAACACCAGTTGGTGTTATCAGTGAGCCTTGATATTCTGTGCTAGCGCTTTTGAATGGAAAATTAAAATTTCTTTGGGTGTGTTAGGCTTGATCTACACGTTTAGTTTAGGTTAATATGTTTAAGCATTCACTAATTTCGAAAATTAAATTTAAAGGGCTTCAAATAGAACTTGTATTTATATTTGACACATTATATGAGAAAAGCTTCCATATTTGGTAAACAAATATTTTAATAATTACTTTAAATCTATTACTTATTCATTAATAATTCAATGATTGAGCTGTCATTCTAGCCGAAATGTATCGTATGAAATATGGTTTTATTGAAGCTTTTGTAAAATGTAAAAATTGGGTTCTTAAGATATTCTAGATTGCTATAAGATAATATAAAAGCTCAAATTTTTAAATTATTTAATTAATTTGTTTAATTTATTTGAAATGTTAGCAATAGTATAACTATAAACATAAAAGCTATCTACCAAAAAATTAAGATCAAACATTTAATAAAAGTTGAGTATCATATCTTAAAGGTAGTTTGCATGAAGATTTAAAATTTAATTATATTGCTTTTTCCTCTCTAAAAAACATTAGAAAACCGAAAGGAGTTATTTAGTCAGACAAATAATAAAGACAAATAATTAGTGTCTGAATGATGTTTTAATTAAAGTTAGGAAACTTTTATTTTTTTAAGATTTTTTGTAAAAGCTGAGAAATTTTAAAATTCTAATTTAGAAGATTTAACGTTTAACTTAACTGCATTTTAAAAACGATTACAGCAAAAATGACCATTTATCAATCTTTAATTTATCTCAGCTTTCAGTTTTAATTTTGACCTCGTTGTATCCAAACCCGTACAATAGTTGTCAATAATTATTTAAATCTAAATTTCACGATAAAAAGCTCTTGAATTTCAATTGGCTTTCAATATACATATACCTGGATTAATTTCAATAAACGTACAAAATGATTCTTTTATATTAAACATTTAAATGTCAAACATATCAAAAAAGCATAATTTCAAGCCGCTTGTTATACACCAAAAAAAATGTGCAAAAGCTCTCCACAATACAATTTATATTATGCACGAGCAAAAAAAAAAAACAGCCATTATTAATCGAAATAAATTACAACACACATTCACAAAAATTCAACAATTTTCATCCTGTAAAAAGTGTATATTTTAATGGCATGGTACACAAACAAAAAAAAAACGGAAACTGAGAAAACACTTGAAAAATTATTTGAAACATAAAGTTAAAACTGATAATAGCTTTTCCGTTTTTTTTTTGTTGCGATTTTTTAGTTTCTGTAATTTCAAATTGTTTTTATACTCAAAGTGTTTTTATTGTTTCATCGTCAACTGCTACAGTCACCTATTGTACGCGGGCTGGTGTGCTTTATTATTTTTTTTAGATTACTTGTTGTTTTGGTTAGTTTTTTTTACCTGAAAATCATTTTTATTATTTTCACTCGTTAGAAAATTTCTATTTGAATAGATCTGTCTTGGATTACATCCAAAATAACAATTTTTTGGTTATTTCAGAATTTATTATGCATTCATATTAAAATTCTATTTCGATTCATATAAAACGTAGAATGGAAATATTCGGAAAATTTATTTAGCACAAAAAATAATAAAAATTATTGTGGAAAATGGTATTTAGTATAATATAACGTTGGTGCTGCAGGCGCGATTTATTTTATCCCCGCTTGGTACTAAATATAAATTATATGATACGAAAGATGAAATCATTTCCCAAAAACACTTGAATTAGTTTTTAATTATGGAAGCTGTGACCACAAAGGCGGGGCGAAAAAGACAAAATTATTTCGATCGATCAAGTGTGTCAGGATATTATCAAAAAGTTACCGTGTTTGAATAAAAATAGTTTTTATTTGACTTTTTACTTTAAAAGCTCCAACAAATTATGATATCTAAACACAATTTTTGTCTATCAGTGAACCTAATTATTAACTATTTTTATGAGAAACGAAAACTTAAATATAGATTGGTGCTTTCAAGGAACTCATAAAAACTCTTACTCTAATTACTAAAACAAATTGGTTATTGGCCATTTCACACTATGCACTATAAAGTATTTTTTGATTATGTCCATTTTTGGTACTTTTAGTAATAATAATAGACCTTTTGAAAAACCGAAAGCTTCATTAAGGTACATCTAGAAAATAATTAAGAAGGATTTATTCGAATTATAGGTCCGAATTATAACTAAAATTTACATTTAACGACACTCCAACTATTATCTCTAGGGAAATAAATAAAAAGATTCACTAAGCTTTTAGATTTTATTAAATAATTTATTACGAAATAATTGTGCTGTTAAGCTTCGTTCTCCTTAGTCAAGTTACTTGGTTTTAAGTAATTGATTCAAGTGATTTGAATCTACTTGACTAATATGAACGTGGTGTAGTAGGTATACGTAAAGTATAGAATCTTTCAACTTTTGTAATCAAGTTGAGCCGTATGAGATGAGCTACATTAAACAATCTAGTCGTGTAGAAATTACTTTATAAAAATGAGGTTAGAATTTTTCACAACCACAAAAGTAGAGTTGTTCAGAAATAATAAACTTGTTAGAAATTTACCAATCGTATAAAGTTTTGTGGAACATTGATTTATCTTTATATCTCGGCCGAAATATCCGAGATGAAAATTTAAAAAATTTATTAACCAAAATGAACGAGAAAGAGCTAATATCGGATATGGATGATGTTCACAAAAAAATAAAAACTATTAAACCGTCTACGCAGTCAGGTATTACAGAAAATTAAAGAAAGTAAAAAAAGTGATGTGTCACCTGACGAAATATACAAACTAAAACTAAGCTGGTTTGGAGTGGCAGTAAGAAAAAACTAAACTGTAGCTCTACTAAAAGAATGTAGATTGCTAGTTAATTTATTCTGTGCCCATCATTTTTAATAGCCATGGTACTGAACCGACTCCTGTAAAATAATAATCCGCATATAAATCTCTCAATTTTCCGGCATCCTAAGTATAATTATGTGAACCCAGCCCGGATGTAATATCTGACATGTATTGTTCAGCTTTTCCACTAGTTTCCCGTTATGATCCAGGAAATATATCGCCTGTGTTATGGTCTTCTTCATCTAAGGATCCTGCTGGTAAATATGCAGTTCCAGTTATGGTTCTAAGCCAATTATGCAAGGAACAGCTGGCCAGTATCACGAAATCTACTGTCTCTTGTAATCAGGGATGGGCGTTTAGGCATCTATTATTTTCTATATCGACGTGTCGACAACCCGTACACAACGTCAATAATGTAGACAATTCCTAGAGTGGTTTTGTGAATTAGTTCTAAACTACAATGACCAAATTTCTTTAAAAGAAAAAGAAAACTTACATTAAAATTAATTCGAAGATCGATGGACGAAACGTGCGTGACAGTGGATTTGAAACAGGTTAGCAGGTATATATTGCCATATTGCCAAAAATTTTAACAATGCGCTCCTGCTGAATATAAGCACTTCACCCTAGATAAATTTGCAAAACGAGTTAAGATGGTAAGCGATTTACACTTATCGACTCGTGGTCTTTGCCATTCGCCTGCAGTAGCGTCAAATGTGTACATAAAGGAACGGCTACAGAAAAGTATTTTGATTATAATATTTTGTTAACACGATTCACCAGTAAAGTTTTGGTAACCGGACGATTTATAGCAAGCAATTTATCGTATGAAATTCATTATAATCAATTCATCGCAATCAATTCAACGCAATAACAATTCATCGCGGCAGTAATTCATCGCGAATCGTGCTGGATGGAAACTGGGCCACGGAACAAGGTTACTTCTTGACTATGATGGAACTCGACATGTATTGGATGGAAATAAGATTTTTAAATTATTGTTACTTTGAAAAAAGTGGGATTAAGTATTTTTTGAATATAATTCTTGAATATGGCCAACTAGAATAGAGCTAGTCCATTTCTCGGCCGATTATGACGAAATTTTATCTGTTCGATAGAAATAGGATTTAAAAATGAACTTTGGGATTATATACGTTTCCCGATTATAATGTTATTCGATATGATCGGTTGAAGTGAAAATTCTAACATTATTATTGAGATTAGTCTTAGAATATGAATTAGAATAATATAATACGTAGGGATTTGCCTCTAAAATATTATTAAATTAAATTAAATTAACTTTTACAGAAATAGGCTAGTTTCATTCCAGTTGGCCATATTCCACAATATGATACAAAAACATAATTTTTTATTCCCCACAGTTCATAATATTCTAGAACTTTAACTAAAACTTAATTTACAATCCCATTTCCATCTAACATGTCGGATTTCACCAGAATCGATTCAGAAAGTTTCAGTATATATAGGTAAGCCAGAATTTCATTCTAAAATCATTTTATAATCCCATTGCTCTTCAACATGTTGAGTGTCATCCAACTTGGTGATCCAGTTTATTCAAAAATCAATTTACAATCGCATTTCCGTCCAGTATGTTGAGATTTATGATAATCGATCAAGAAATAGCCTAATCATCATCTATTAGTCCAAATATCAGAGCATTATTGTGATAACCGGCACTGGTTTGCTATTGTTTATTGTGTTTTGAAATGGTAACAAGAAGTAGAATGGCGGATGCGATAAGGTTCCCGAAAATATGCGTTCTAAACGTAAAAATATTGCTGGCAAAGTCACATCAGAAATTAAGCATTGAACAACATGTGCTTGACTTTATCCGTTATAAAAAAAATTGATATTTAGACCAATCCGAACGTTAAGTGCACAAACTTTCTTTAATTAAACCTTTTGGTTGGTTTCAACATACAAAGTTTCCAAAGTTTTAGTATGGCATGTGGTCCCCGATTTAATTTGAAGCTTTTCTTTCATTTCTTCTTACGGCTTAAATGAATCGCCATTGACAACATTTAGTATTATTTTTTGGTGTGGCACTCTGATGCCAAGAAGAACTATTGGCAGCTGCAAACTTCAATTTATTGTAGCGCCTCTCGATTTTAGAGATGTTTATAGTGGGCGTTGAAAATGTGCTCGGAGTTGTCCGAACAACTTAGATTGCAATTGGGTTCCTTGATTTATATTAATGTTTACAGGTACTCCAAATCTTAATATATAATTTTCCACAAAAGCTTTTGCAACTATTGCGGCGTTAATATCCTACATAAGGTAAGCTTCTGGCCATGAAGAACTGGTCCAACAATGTCCAAATGAATGTGTTCAAAACGACCAAAAGTAATGATGTGGTTAACGTCTTTGTTCATGTTAGACCAAAGCAACGATCCATAGGATGTGAAGTGTTATGCAAAGCGTCGAAAGCTAATCGATGTTGTTATTCTGAAAGATAAGGGCGATTTTCCAGTTTCACAATAAATATATAAACCTATGGAAATGAGAAGAATTCCAGTTTGTAAGATGAACTTCATGCTTCTGTAATTCCGAAATTGATTTGAGATCTAGTGTTTTTTCACAACCTCTTTCTGTTTTGCAGCTTATTACACTTGTAAAAGGTTTGTGGTCGGTGTAAATCGTAAATTCTTGACCTTCTACAAGATATCGAAAATGAGGGTAACGGTTAGGAACGGTATTCGCAATTCTACCACAGCATCTTAATTGTTGAAAGAATAAAACAACTGACTATAATGTAGTTAAGTCGATTTCTACTAAACTTTCATAGAATCGATGTCATTATCGGAGAATGTGACAAAACCGACTATATTGAGTCCACAACTGCAAGTCGCTGACTAAATCATAATTATTTGTGCAAATTTATCTAACTTGAAGTGTTAATGTGGTCAAAACTTGGTCACAAAGCAGTCTGGCATATTTTTTGGCTTGTCCTGTTTATCTGACGATTTGGCTTTTTAATAACGCGGTAGCTCTTCTAGCCTTTTCTCAACTCATACCTTGGAGCAGGATGGATTGCATTTTATGGCACGGTTTAAGTCAGAGATCTCCGGACTATTTTTAATAAGTAAGTCATAATCTTCTTGTAACGAATTTTATCAAAGTTCTGTCTTGTTTATCATTTTTGTAAGCTGCTCTTTCTACACTGTGACCATCGTTATACTGTTTAGAATCACATTGATCATGTGTTGTCGACGTTGTCTACGTTGTAAAATGAGTCTTTATCTTGGGGCTGGCTCTCATCTGTGGGCACATGTACACAAATTTTCAATTCATTTTGAAGAGCAATGGGTTCCAGCAAATACTTCTTCATGCTTGTGATTAGGCCCTCTAACGCTCCTGGTATCTTAAATCTCGTGTCTGGGTACTTGATCGGGGTCCGGTGTTTTTTGGCGGTATCCCTTTTTCGTTTTGTTGACTTTATTAACTGATTCTTTTTTTTTTAAGGATACGGATCCCAGCGATCCAACCGTTTAGTCGCCTCCTACGACAAGCAAATTGTTAGAGCAATTTAGACTTACGAGACATGTGATGGCCCCCCCGACCACAGGAACCATATTAATTATAGCCATAAATTATTATAACACAATTTGGATATGATAATACATTAATTTAAAATTTGACAACAACAACAATTTATTTTTTCAAGTACATAAACCGCATAGTTCATTATAGATGGAGGTAATTTTCGATATATACATATAAAAACATATTATGTATGTATACATACATGACTTTTTGCCTAAAATGAAAATTGTGTTTCAATCAATCTGCGTAATTATTTACGAATTTTTAATTAGGTTATTTTTGTAAAATTTTATCACAACAAACTGGTGTTGGAGGTATTTCCGCAAGGCTGAATGACAGGTTGGTTGTATATATTGTAAAAATTGAATAACCAAATCATACTATGTAGAAAACATGCATGTATCGGCAACATTAAATTGGATAATACATTGTTTGTCTTTTCGTTGGCATTATGATGTTTCGTAGTTGCCGACGTCTAAAAATATATAGCAAAAACCAAATATATTATTTACAAATGCTAAAAATAAAAATATCGACTGAATCCTTTCACATGTTCGATACATAAACGAAGAACCGAAACGGATAAAATCTCGGTGAGTTAAGAAAAAAAAAATTGGAAAAGATAATACCGAACCCCAAAGAATAAAGGATCATTATTTTCCATTAGTCAACACATCCCTGCATGTGTAGTTTCATCACGTATATGTATATATTGTTTATCTAATTTACCATACACATATGCAACACTTAACCGAGAAATATTTTACAGTGTATATACTGTATATGTTGTCCTCGATTCTCGAAATGACCAAAATCAATGTTGTTTTCTTTTAGTTTTTTTTCAGCACCACCGCATCTTAGACCAGCATGCATTATATACATATCCCAACATAAATAGAAAATGGTAAATTTATTTTCTCATCTTTGTTCGGTTTGTTTCTTAAGATGTTATCCTTTATATATGTATGTATAAAAGGACCAAAATAGATATATAAGAAACAATATGTTGAAAAACAACTGAAATTAGGATTTATGTGGCTTAAATGGTATCTCATTTTAACTTGAGTTTGTTTTCGATAGCTTTCTGTCTTGTTATGTACATATGTACATATGTACATATGTATACATTATGTACTCAATGGGTATCTATATTCGATAAGTAAACCAAGTGAAACGAAACCAGTTATGTTCTAGAATGCTTTTTGTGTATGGGTGTTCTATAAGATAAATTCGTTTATTGACTTGTCTATCCATTCCAATAAGGTTATCATCATACATCAAAATATTTTATCCTTTTTTACTTCGATATCTGTGTAACACCGCTGCCAAAAGTTGACTAAACGCGTGTAATGGTGCAAAAAATTAATTTACAAAAAAAAAATAAAATAGTCGACCAAATGAAAATTTTTAATCTCGACAAACTGTTAACAGAGGGAAAATATCAAATTAAAGAAAATTAAATGAATTGAAAAATGTACGTAATTGGAAACATACATTGGTAACGAAGAAGAGTTTGGTTTCTAATTTTATTAAGTATGCATAATTGAATTCGAACAATTAGTTCTTTGGGAAAATAATCTAATTTGCCGACAATTTGTGTTTGTATATACGTATCCATTGTGTTGTAAAAACATTGGTGACCTGAAACAAACTGTACGTAAAACTAGGCTGGGATAGTAAATTGCAACAAATATAGATAGTTCCATATAAAACGACGAGATTTAAGCTTACTTTATAAGCTTAATAGATTTGCTAATAAATTTAACTGAGTATAAAACTAACTATATACAAGAAATAAGTAAAAATGCTGATAAGTTCAAACAAAATCGGTCAATTAATCAAAAAAGCTCACTTAGATTCCTCAACCTGATTAATAAGTTTATAATGCTCAGCTAGTATAAAATTCTGTATAGATCAAAAGTTTATGAGCTTCTTTGAAAATTATTAAGCTTTTCAATCTTAAGGATATACGAACTTAAATTTTTAAGTTTGATATTTTAAACATTTAACAATTTTGATTATTTTTGAATTTTTAAGAATTTTTAGAATTTTTGAAATTGAACAGTTTAAATAACTTGAAAGATTCTTTAATTTTAAAAAATTTAAGAATTTTCGAAACTAGAAATTTATTGTTTTAAAGGAACTTTAAAAATTTAAATTATAAAAAATTTAAAAATATGAGAATTAGAAAATTTGATGGATTTAAAGAACATTAATGGTAATTTTAGTTAATTCAATTTAAGAGTTTTGCAATTTTAAGAAAATATAAAATTGTGAGATTTTAGAATTATGGGAATTAGAAGGTCAATTGCAGTTTGAATTTAAATTTTAATTAATTACAAAACAAAATTTTGCAGTTAAAGTTTAAAGAATTTATGCAAATGTAAAACGATTTAATTTTCTTATTTTTAAATAATTTCAAATATGAACATTTTTAAAAATTCTAAAAGTATTTCATTTTCTAAAATTTCTTAGAAAATGAAAAACTTTTAGAATTTTTATGAATTTGAAGAAGAACTCGAGATATTTTATAAATTTAGTTATTCGAATTTTATTAATTTTAACAACTTAAAATATTTGAAAAGTTAACTAATTAAAACTAATCTTAAATCCTAAGAATTTAAATACATTTTAAAAATATATACATAAGTATGCGAAATAGATTTAAAATAATAATAAATTTATAAAATTAATTTTGATTTATACTTTATTTGGAAGTTTGAGAGTTCTGGAAATTCAAATTTCAAAGTTGTTTAACTTTAAGAATATTAAATGTTTGTAGAATTTTAATTTTATTTGATAATTGTAACAATTTTTAGTATTCAAATTTTTACAATCTAATTTTTTGATTAAATTTTGAGAGTGTTAATTTGTCAAATTAATTGAAATTTTAATAATACTGTGGGAATTAATTGAGGAATTTTAAAAATATTAAGAGTCTTATGGAATTTAATTCATTTTTTACTACATTTTAAAATTTTAATTATTTTTACGAATTTGTATTATTTTAATATAATAAATTTTGAGAAAATGAATTAAAATAGTGAATTTCAGAGTCATAAGAATACTAAGTTTCTTAAAAAATTGAATGATTTTAATTTAATCAACATTTTTACGAATTTTAATTTATTAATTTAGCATACGAAGTCTAAGGATTATAAGAATAGATAAGAATTAGAAAATTTGATGAGTTTAAAGATCTTTGTGAATTTTAGTTCATTGGAGAATTTTAAAATTAATTGAATCTTTAAGTACGACATTTGAAGAATATAAAATATCTCCAGATTTCGAATTTTTGAAAATTTTAGGAGCTTGAAAATAATTTTTATTAAGAATTTTTTTGAAATTGTACAGTATTTGGGAATTAGAATTTCAAGAATTTGAAAATTTTAAGAAGTTTTAATTTTAATACTTTTTAAACATTTTAAGGAGTTTAAATTTTGTTGATTATAAATAAAACCTAAGAAAACCTAAAAGATTTGATAATTTTTAAAAATGTAAGTCTTTTGTTTTATTTAAATAAGCAATTGACTAATTTTATTATTAGTTTTATTTAAATAAGTAATTGATAAATTTTAAAATTTGTTAGAAATTTAATAATATGATGAAGAATTAAATAATTATAAAATTTGAGGGATTTAAAGAACTTGGTGGTAACTTTAGTTAATTCAATTTAGTGGTTTGAAATTTTACAAAATTTTAAAAATTGTTAAATTTTTACAATTTCGGGAATTTGAAAATCAATTGTTGTTTGAATTTTAATTATAATTAATCACAAGTGTATTGAAAATTTGCTCCATTTGGAGTTAAAGAATTTTTGAAAATATTAAAAGATTTAATTTTTATATTACAAATTTTTTTTTAAATATGAGGAATTTAAGTTATTTTATGAATTTATTTATTCGAATTTTAATAATTTTATTATCATTAAATGTTTCAAAAATTTAAATTGATCTTAAATTCTAAAAATTAAAAAAACTTTAGTGTTTCAAACAACATCGTAAAAAATGCAAGATTTTAAAAATTATTAGGAATTTTAAATAAAATTTCGAAATTGTTACGGATTTTAAAAATAAAAAGAATTTTATTAGTATTTATTCAATTAAAAATAATTTTAAAAGTTTTAAGAATATTAAGTATTTAAATACATAGTTTTAAAAATATAAACATAAATATATTTTATTAAATTTAACGCTTATAACGCTTTAAATTTAATAAAATATATATTTTTTTGAATATTTTTAGGAATTATAATTTTTTTGACTATTAATAATTTTTAAAATTTTAAAAATTTTCGAATTCTAGAAATTAAACAGTTGAGAAAACTTGAAAGATTTAATAGTTTTTAAAAATTTTAGAATTTTTTTTTTTAATTTAGCAATCGGATGCCTAGAATTTTAGGTAAATTGTAAGAAATTTATTAAAATGAGAGTTTGATGGATTTAAAGAACTTGGTGGTAATTTTAGTTAATTCAATTTAAGAGTTTTGAAATTTTAAAAATTGTTAAATTTTAAAATATAAATTAAAAATAAATTTTAAAAAATTAGAGAATTTTCTGAACTTGAATTGGAATTTGATAATTTTAGGAAATTGATAATTTTAGATATTTAATACAAAATTTGAAACTAAAAATTAAGTAGAGTTTGAAGATTAGTTTTAGTTTGAATTTGATTAATTACAGGAGTAATGTAATTTTATAATATTTTAAAATAATAATTTTAAGAATTTGTAAATTTTAATAAAATTTAATTTTAAATTAAATGTTTAAATTTTTAGGAATTTTAATTTTTGAGAATTTTGGAAATTCAACATTACACAACGTCAAGAATATAACATATATTTAGAATTACAATTTTATTTTATAATTAAAATATTAAAATTTAAATTATTTTTACGAATTTTTAAAAGTTTAGAAATGGAGGAATTAGATAATCTGAAAGATGGTAAATTTTTAAAAAATAAATAAAGAATATTGTGAATTTGAATTGGAACTGGAAATTTAAATTTTTTAGGAATAATAAGGCTTTTTAAAAATTTTAGGAAATCGACCATTTTAAAGAATTCTACTTTATAGTTTTTAGCATACGAAGTCTACCAACTTTAAAAATTGTATGAAATTTAATAATATGACGAAGAACTAAAGAATTAGAAAATTTGATGGATTAAAAGTTCTTTGGGAATTTAAAGTTATTGCACAGTTTTAGAACTAAATTAAATTTTAAATATTTTGCGAAATTTGAAGGATTTTAAAAAAACTGCAGTTTTTAAGTTAATTTTGGAAAGATAAGGAGTTCGAAATTAGTTTAAGTTTGAATTTTATGAACTTCAGGAGTGTTGTAATTTTATAAAATTTTGGAATTAGAATATTAAGAAAATTTTCAAATTTCAAAATTTTCAAATTTTAAGAAAATTCAGTTTTAATAATTTTTTGAACATTTTTAGGAATTTTAATTTCTGATTAAATGTTTTTTTGATTATAAATAATTTTTGGAATTTCATGAATTTCACGAGTACTTGAAGATTTCAAGAAATTTAAGAAATCATTTTTTATTTAATTTTTTTAATGTTTTAGAATTTAGTAGTTTTAGTTATTCGAATTATAACCATTTCAAGATTATGAATTAATTAAATTAATTTTAAATTTTAAGAATGTTACTTTACGAATTTAGATACATGGTTTAGGCATTTTTAAGAATTTTAAGAATATTTGGAAATTTAATGTATTCTGTAATTATTTAGATGGAATTTGCTTTATTATAAGATTCCATTATTTGTTAGTTCTTGGAACATATAGAAATGCTAAAAGAATTTAATAAATATTTTAGAATTTGGGAAAAATTGAAAGAATTTTGATATTTTCAGTATTTAAATTTTTTTAATCCACAATTTATTAACATGTGTTTCAAAATTCAACTTATAGTCATATACTTAGAAAAAATAAATTATAAAATTGACAGCTCGATATATTTTTGAAATTGGAAAATTTTTCATAAGGTTAGTACAGATGTTGGCAACATTTAATTTTTTTTAAATTAATTATTAGGACATATTGCGTGTGAAATCTTACTACTTTCAACGCACCCAAAAAACGGAAACAGTAGATTGTACGGTCGCCTTAAATAAAAAATTGCCTAGGTCAACATAAAATTCAGACCAAATTCAAAATACAAAAGCATAATCAAAAATATACTCGATTTCTCCACTCCAATGGTCCTCTAAACCATAAATCAATTTTATTTTTTTCGGTTTAGTTTTTCCTCGATTTTTCCTTCTATTATTAATCTAAAAATCTAAATCAAGACATATTAATTAGCTGAACTGTCTAGTCTATCAATATAGCCACCCAACTCACGCAGCGATAAACACAAAAAAGTCGAGAAGATAGATGCGAATAAATTAAGTTGTTATGTTTGAATTGAATATTTTGTTGCTCTGGCTAATTAATCAAGATTCGAGATTTTTTTTGTTTGTTAATTTAGCAAATTAGAAATGAAAACAACAAAAACAATGTTTCGAATGAAAGCACAGAGAAAATTTATTTTACAGCATTGTATAAATCTTAATTGGAAAATATTGTTAATATATTGTGAAAATCTTAGAGCTCAATTTAGATGATATAATTCGTACTGGAAATTAGAATAAAATAGTTTAATTGTTCAGGTTATGAGATAAGCTCTAAATCAAAAGATACTCCTTGAAAATTAGGTCATCCCTTACACCCAAATAAACTTAAATCAACTCTTCAATTACATGGATATATAGTTTTTTGTTAATAACAATAAAAAATCATCCTCTATCTATTTCGACTCAATGATACGACACAAAAACATTATAGGTACAAACTCATATATGTACATAAATTTACTAAAGTATGCTCGACTGTATGGTTAAGGACCATAAAATTTGCAAAACTAACTAAATGTTACAAAAGATTACAAAAGGACATCACATAAAATGGAAAAATTTTGAAAGTACTTCCCCAAAAAATCTTATTAAAAAAACGAAAACAAAGAATGGTCAATCATTTTCAATCCCACGTAATTTTGGACAAAAAAGAAAAATAAATCTTTACAATAAATCTAGGACCCAAGAAAATTAATTATTCATGAACGAATTTAGGAGTTGGGCAGCAAAATAACAAACAGTAATAAAATCAAAAGGACATCAATTTCTAAATGAATTATGCCGTCTTCTACAAAAAAAATTAATATGATGATTGATTTGATTCCAGTTGAATTACATCCGAATACTAGAAAACTTGGTTTATTTTTATATTAAATTATAAGCCACAGACTTTATCTACTGCATGGCCACCCAGCTAGTAGACATATCGTGCGCATATCATACACACACACACACTAAAAATTTAAAATTAACATAATTTGTATTTTATTTTAAAACACCAAACATATATAAATTACTTCCCATTCCATTACGTACAGTTCAAGAGGAAAATATTCTGGAAAATTGTGTTACTCTAAAAAGCTAATTTCCATTTTGATACCATCCAACCATAAAACAACAAAAACAAAGTTGTAATTAAGATAATTTTATAGGAATATCCTAAAAACAACTTTGAAAGTATTTAACAAAATGAACAAAACAACAACAAATATTGTTTTTTGTTTTGTTGTTATTGTTGTTGTATAAAGGAAAAGCTTTTTGAAATAGCTTTTATAAACTTTTTTGTTGCAATGGTTTTTGGTTTTTATAAAATTAAAAGTTTGTAATGTCCAGGTTTTAGCTAGGTGTGATATGGGCACAAAAAAAAGGTTGAGAAATTGGCTCATTTAAATAATTAGATTTGAAACTTTTAACTTGAAGCTATAAATTTAAATCAAAATTTAAAATCAAATATCTTACGTCAATTGGCAAATGTATTGAATATATTAAATAACAGACCAGACATAAAAGCACTTAGATAATTTTGTTTTTTGATAAAAGATTTCATTTACCTATATTGCCTACAGCTATCTCTTTCATAATTCTTAAACTATTAGAGCTTTTCACTCTATTTAATAACTTAAATTCATTTATAATCTCTTTAATGTAGAATTGTTCAGCTTATTTGAACTTTTAGCCAATTTATCAGGCTTACAGGTAATTGAGGACTTAATGAGCTTTTAATTTCCTAAGTTTTGAAAATTGTAAAAAACAATTATTACATTTCTGATTTTAAAGCTTAAGCTAAGAGAAAGATCTACATTTTCAAGAAACAATAAACTTGCTGAAAATCAGTAAGCTTTTATCAGGTCTTATAAAATAAAAATTCGGGATGATATACATAATACACTTTCTACTACACTACAAATTTAAATATGAATATTATATTTGAAACATATTTTTACTATTATGAAAGCTTTCAAAGTTATCCAAATTTAAACTTTTAATACTACTCTTTAATAGCATTGAAAAGCTTTAACATACAAACAATTTTCAAATTTTAGTGGACAAAAGCTTTTAAATTAAATTCTTAATTTACATTCTGAATTATTTAGTCAAACTCGGATTTTTCCAACTTATTCAGCTAAATCTGTAATATAAAATATTAATGTAAAGTGATTGTTATAAAAACTGTTGTACAGCTTTGGTTTTTCAAAGATTTCGACTAATTTTTTTTTTTTTGAAGTAAAACCATTTCGACGATTCATTGAAGTAAAGTAAAATTGCAATTTTTAGTTATAATCTACAAAATTCCATGATTTCGGCTCGGCTTTCACCAATAGCTTGAACCATATTTACTTTTCAAATTCTAAAATTAAGCGGACAAAAATATTAAAAGCTCCAACTTTCATGTAATTTAATCCATTATTTCTTTAATTAAAATGCCACATCCTTAACAATGCTACAAAAGTGTACAGAATACTGAGTTAATATTGTAATTTGTGGGAAAGCTTTCATTTAATAGTGAATCGTTTCATATTCGTATTACGTAGATTAACGATTTTTTCAAATTCTTAGGTTTTTAAACTTTTCAATGTTTTCTTAACAATAAAGATATTGCTTTTGAAAAGTTTCTTGATAATGTATGTAAAAGCTGATTTTAAACTATTGTCTATTTGTTGAAAGTTTGGTAGCTCAAATTTTAAAATTAAAGCTTTTTAGAGTATAACATCTAAATCGAAATTCTCGGGTTGTAAAAACCAACGTTTCAACCTAACGATAAACTTAAACTAAGTATTCATCCATTCACATATTATATTGAAATATTCACCGTGTTTTTAAATAAAAAAGCTCTCCGTATTAAAATTCCTCAATTCAAATTGCAAAATGTTGCAAAAGTTTTATTTTTAATTTGAAAGTTGAGATAATCAAAAATACAGTGAAACTATTCACAGATATGAAGCTTTTTCTAACTTTTATACGTACGAGTATATGCTATTTTCAATATACAAATAAAAAAATCCAATTTGAATTTTGTTTTTACCTTTCTAATGAACAAAGAACAAACGTACGGAATAGTAGCAAGTTGGAAAATTGTATATACATACATATATTATGTATATAGTTGAAGAAGTGGAAAACTTTGCCTGCATCTATTTGTGGTTTAACTGTTTAAGCTCACCGACCAAAATACTAAAAAAGTTGTATGGCAGTGAAGTGAATTAATATGTATATGGAAATATATTGTTTAACAGTTTTATTTGAAATTTTCATCGCCTTTCTCACGATTGAACTTAAAATCACTAAACACAACATAAAATCAAATGTATCACCCAAAAACAAATAAAATGAATGGTAATAAAAACTATACCATGTATACGAACTAAAATTGAAAATTAAACTATTTTTTTGTGCTGCTCATATGTGACAAATGCAACATCAATACGAGATTTTTCACATATACTGGAGCATACACACACATAGACAAATCGAAAAATTTCTGTTATCATAAGTTTTTCAGTATCGTTTGTTTTTTTGTACCCATCTTCGAACTAAAGCTTTCCGTCTTTCGTTTTTAATATGTAACATATTCGTATATTACAAATGAGAATAAAATAAGCTTTTTTTTTGTTGATACTATTAGCTATATTGTTGTAACTCGAAAATGTTATATTTTTTGTGTTCTTTATATAGTGAAAATACGAGTATACGAAGAAAAATTCCGCACGTCTTCTTGTAGCGATTGCATTTGAAATATAATTTCCAATAATAACCCCGACTATCAACAACAACAAAAAAAAAATGGTTCACAAGTTTTTTTACTGCAGTTCGTTTCATTGTTTTGAAAACATTTCATCAATTTTATTTCAATTATTGAGAATTATGTTCCAACTATATACGTGTCTTGAGTTCGATTTTTGTGTGGATTTGATCTTTTGGGAATAAAATATGGAATTTCCTTAAAAAAAACTTTTATTATATCTATATATTTGATTCACGTTAATAATACCCAAGTTATTTGTGAAATGGAGCTTTCAGGATAATTAAATAAAATATTATTCATTAAGATTTAATTTAAAAAAAGATGTATTAAATGTAATTAAAATGCGAAACGTCGGTGGTTAACACAATGAGCTTTTCTGAAATATTGTTTTTGTTTAAATTTTTTGAGCTTTTGTGGCCTATTAACCTTTACAAAAGCAAATAAGAATTTTATTCATTATAAAACAAATTAATCAATAAATCATTTAAATAAAGAAATTGATTTTATTATGTGTAAAAAAAAGCTCAATTAATTTAAAAATGTTATTAAAATTCAACCAAGCTCTTCAATCAAATAAACAATTTTGAAAGCTTTTCTTGGTAATTATGGGCGAAGATCAATTAAGCCGGGTTACAATTGCTGCTTTTATGTCAAAATAATAAAGTTTTAAAAGTTTTCAAAATTCTGTATCAACATTACCCAAACTTGGCTCGTAACTGTAGTTATTTAACATGGGTTTCGTTAAATTCCTACAAATACGTGTTTTTTAAAACATTCGAGAGATTTTTTAAATTATGTTTTCAGTTGTTATAATAAATCGTATTTGAATAATATTATCCATTAAGCTTTAAATTAAAAAAATGTATTATACGATTTGTTTTCAAATACGTTGGTTTCTTTCTTTTAAAGATCAATTGAGCAACTTTGAACTAAAAATTTTTGAGTAAAACTACAGTTTAAAAATTTGTTAGAACTTTTGTGACCTATTATCCTTTAAAAAAAATAAAATAATTTAATTTATCATAAAACAAAATAATCAATAAATAATTTAAAAATGTAATTAAAGTTCAATCAAGCGCTTCAATCAAATAAACAATTTTGAATACTTTTCTTGGTAATATGGACCAAGTTCAGTTAAGACGGCTAACAAGTTAAAATAGTATTCAGCTCTAGTTTGTAGGTTAAGTTTTTGATCTAAAGTCGAAAGCTAATTAGTGTTTAATAATGGGTTAAGCTTATCATTTTTTTAAGCTTTTGTTTTATAATAAGTATGAGGTGTATTATTACGTTTGATTCATTAAACTTTTAAACTTGCATAAAAAAATAGTGATTGAACATGGTTATCGTAAAATTCTTACAAATAAGTATTTTTCAAAGCATTAGATAGGTGTTTTACAGCAAAACTTTGTGTCAAAGCTCTAATCTTATAATATTTGTTTTAGTATAGAATGTAAGCCTTCAATAAAATTTTATATTTTTTAGTTTAGCCTATCGACGTTTGTATGCTTGTATTAGAATCCAGAAAGCTACTCGTAGATGGTATGCTAAACTTTAATAAATTAAAAAATATAAAATCAATTTTTCTATAATTTGAATTTAAGTATCAAAATATTAAAGTATCAGCAAACATGAAAAATTTAATTGGTTTCTTGATTTTCATTTAAAAATTGATTGAATTTTTTGACATTTAAAAATTTAAATTGTAAGCACTCTTTCGAAATCTTAAAACTACAGTAAATATTTTTTTTAAATAATTTAATCGAATTTAAAATTTAGAAAAATATCCCAAATCTTTCACTAATTAAATCCTTATACTATATTAAACTTATTGAAGCTTTCATTGTATTTTTTAAAAAGCTCAACATTTTAAATTTGTTTAAGTTAAAAATGATATATCGTAATGGCGATCAATTTCTACTAAATTTGAACTTAAAATGGTTTAGTTTTAAGAGAAATAGTTGCAAACACCGCCATTTGAGGAAACCAGTTTCATCAAAATATTTTTATTTAGAAAATTATTCTCTAGAAACTAAATCTATCAAAAGCTTAATTAATGTCAGCACACTTCCGAAAACTCAAAACTACATTACAATAATTTTTTTTTAATTAATCGAATTTAAAATGTCAAACATATTTTAAAATTGAAAATCTTAATAAACGCGTCAACAAATTTAATAGTTATAGATTATTAAAATGTCCAAAGCTTTAATCAGAACATCTTCAAATTTGAATGAAAATCTCGACATTATAAACTCCATTAAGTAATATTGTAATGTCCCTCCAAACCAAAGAGACAAGGATACGCTTGTGTGGGCATGACGTATCACGGAGCCAAAGCAGAAGGGTTCTACTGAGACCTGGCAGCCGAAAAGTCAGAGATATTAAGGATGACTCGCCTACAGAGGCAAAAAAGAAAAGGATACTGGACACTGTCACCAGGCGCTTCAACGAGGTACTAAAATAACATCTGATTATGGCAGTCATTGACAGGGTTCAAGAAGATAGGATTATTACGGCCCTTAACTGGAGGAAGGAAAGTTGAGACGGCCTTAGCCACCACCTTCCTCAAAATCATAAGGGAGAATCCAGGACCTACTCTGACCTCCCGAGACGGAGGGTGGCACTGGCGTAACGTAAAACTCACAGCCTGTGCCGAGGAATGGTCAGTACTAACCTAAATATATGTAATATCGGGCACAAGCCAACCTTCATTACTTAAAATAGACAAGAAGTGCTGGACATCACACATGTCTCGGATTTTATTAAGGAGAAGGTATTAAACTGGAAAGTATCCGAAGACCATTGCTTTTCTGAAGATTGTGATCTCTAGTACGAAGTGGATACAAAATCCACTAGCAAACAATCCTTCAGGAATAGGAAGAAACCTGCCTGGAATTTAGAACCATTCTTGGTAGCTCATTACCGGTATCAGATCCAAATCCACCTGCATCTATATTGAAGCTTGATGTTTTAGTAAACAAGCTCTCTGATGCGTTTAACAAAGCTATGTTAGGTGCATGTAGTAGGCCTTTGGGTAAGTCTCGGCCCCCTTGGTGGTCGAGAGTACTCTAAGGTACTCGTACGCAATGCAGGAGAATCTTCAAGAAACGAGGAACACAGATACTGCTGCAGATTGGGACTGCTATAATGAAGTCCTCAAAACGTACAAGTACGAGCTAAGAGTAGCTGCCGATCAGGCTGCGTAAAGCACTATGTTCTAGTCCTTCCGTCCCGACCATGGACTGTGTTTTTTTTTTTTTTTTCACAGGCAGCTTAGAACTTTGTCACATTCAAAGACTTTAGGACTGTAAGCTTAAACTCTTTTTTATTAAAATCACTGGAAAGACAAATAGAGGCTTACATCAGAGGATCAATCAAGCTGGGCGAGCTGTCGGGATCTCAACAAGCATACTGTATAAGGCACACGCATACTGTAATCGGTGGAAACAGATCTACATTCCCTGATTGGCCCGATTGAGAAATCACTTGAATATAAAACACATTCAATATAGTAACTTTCTTGGATTTCACTTGGGCCCTTGCGTATCTGGGGGTAGACGAGTCACTCCAGAGGCTACCATAGATCAAACACTATGATCAAATAGATCAAATGCTAAGAGGCAGGATCGTGGCAGCTCACCTGGGTGGGGCGTCTGCCGGCAGTGACCAGAGGGACACCGCAAGGTGGAGTTTTGTACCCCCTTCTGTGGAATATGGTCATTAATGACCTATTATTAAACCTAGGAGGGCACGGTTTCAGGGTTGTTGCCTACGCAGATGATGTTGCTATTGCAGTTTTCGATAAAAACCCTTGTACGCTGGGTGAGCGCATGCAGTGCGCACTCGGCTACCTTTCTGAATAGGCAAGCAGCTGCGGACTGAACGTAATCTCACAAAAAACAGAGCTGGTCCTTTTTACTATAGGAAGCACACACTTCCTCAGTGTGGCCCGCCAATATTAAATGGTACTCGCTTGATCTTTACAGACAAATCGAAATACCTCGGGCGACTTTTGGACAGCAAGCTAAGCTGGAAACCAAAACCTCTTAGAGAGAGTGAAAAAAGTTACTGTAGCGCTCTACTCCTGCAAAAATGCCATTGGAAAGAGATGGGGTATGAAGCCCCACATAGTGTACTTGGCTCTACGTCTCAGTTGTCAAACTTATACTGCTGTAAGGGGTAGTCGCTTGGTGGGCAACACTAAAAATTATGGCTAATCTGAAACTATTGATGAAAGTCCAAATAACTGCCTGCTTGTGTATAAGTGTATAAATGGGGGCCTGCTTGTGTAGGTGTACTCCCTCAGAAGTATTTTTTTTTTAAATATCGTACCTCAAACTGAGGTATTTTTTGAGGCACTTCAATATTGTAGGAAATGTAACGGCAGATGAGCTGGCCGGATATAAAGATACCTCTTGCTTCCTGCAAACTGATGCTTTAGGAAGAAGGCATAAAAGAAACGAACAACAGATGGTTAAACGCTAGTTCGTGTGCAATAACTTATAAGGCAAATCTGACCTATAGATTTGACCGGTCCAGAACTGGTCAACTGATATCGCTTCGACGGCACCATATTAGTATGGTCGTGGAAACTATAATTTTTGGTACATGCGAACAGACTGGGTCCTGCCCATGATTTCTGCTGTAGCATGTGGTGATGAGGAGGAGGAGAAAACTGTACTCAATCTGCCCTGCAACTGCCCTAGTTTAGCATACAGCAGAATAACATTTATGGGAACTTCCCATTTGGATGACCTGGCAGATCTTGGTAAGATCGATATCAGAGGCCTCCATCGCTTCGTGGTAAGCTCAGGGTTCGACGAGTGAAGAGGTGGCTACTCAAATGTGATACAGCTACGGACCAATTTTTGTCTAGTCTAATAGGACGGCCACCCTAACTTAACGTAGCCTAATCTATTGTAATGTATAGTTAAGAGCATTCGGAAGTGTATTTTCTGTTGTAATTTCCTTAGTAGGTTAGTTCGTAATGTATTTGGCTGAGAACTTTGGTGACACACACAGTCCAACTATATCTGGCACAAATTTAAAATGTTACTATATGGATTGGAATGTGTTTTTTAATTTGAAAAATAAAGTTTGTAATAGAGCAGCATCCTTTAAGTCTTTCATGCAAAAGCTTTCACATAATAAAGCCGCAGAGTTATTGTATGTTCATGTCCGCTCTTATACATTATATAATATGTAAACGTGTAATTAATAAACCGAAGAAAAACATTTCTGTTCATATAGAAGCACGGATAAAGTTTCCCTAAATCTAAATATAAATTTAAAAACATCGGAAAACGAAGAAAGGATAATATACATTCTACATAGAAAATTTTCAACAACATTCATGCGAGGACAATAAATATGGGGTTTTCTCTCTATATATGTATGCATGTATGTACGTATATGTAGTTTTTCCATTTTCCACTGGTAATCCTATAAATTTATCATTTTTATTTTATTTTTAGCCTCGGTGAAGTTATTTATATGAAAATTATTCGATTTACATTTTCACTTAAGATTTAAATTGAAATTTGGGAAAAGTCCAAGTTTAAGGCATACATATAAAGTTTATAACATATAGTAAAAAGCATTTTTCAATTTCGCCAACTGAATTTAAAGTGTACATACGTATATACATAATATAATGTTTTACAACTAAACGAACATAGATACATAAATTATTTAAGGCGATGTGAAATACATTTTTTTACTGAGTATACATATGTGTATGGATTTTTTTTGTTGTGTTGGGTCAATATACATAACAAATCCACCGAAACATCACTATATTACACTCCCGATCTATATTATATATGTTTGGTTTAATAGTGATATATACTGTACAATGTTTTCCAAAAGAATTTATTACTTTCACAACTTATTACGATTATTATTGTAGTTTTTATTCTTTTAGCTGTACATCCAAGCTATAATAGTTTCATCTAACAACTATATATGTATGTATACATACATATATAGACATAACACAGTATACTGTTGCTGTATAATATACCAATGCGATAAAAACTTTTGAGCGAGCTGTATATAAGAACGGGGTGAGATTCGGAGGAACGAACAAAAAACAAGAAACTTTTTGGTCTTTTTCTCTGTCACTAAGTAATGGAAAATTATTGCAGAAAATCGCATTAAAGTTTTCATTTTGTTATAAAACTGGAAATTAATTTTTTATTTTTTTTATTTTTCTAAATCTACACAAACAAAAAAAAAATAGTTAAAATATTTTTATAGTTTATTCTGTCGTTGACTTATATACGTATTAAACGCATTAGATTTATTTAAAAAATTTGGTATATGACTTGCCAGTGTAGCAGCATAATGAAATTAACATTTTATACATATAGAGAACATTGACTACAATGCTACACAACAAAGGATTTGGAATGTGTAACACACAAGACGTTTGCTGTATACATAAAAGAAAAGTTTTAATTATTACAGATTGAAGAATTTTTGTATAGAAAAAGCACAAACAAAAATTATTTGTGTGTGTGTATAAAAATTGAATATTCGAAGAAAAGCTTTGTTTGATATTTTTTATTTTTATATCTTAATTTTGCTTTAAATATTTGCTCAAGATTAGAATTCCTTTAAGAAATTAATTTGAAAATTTTCAATTGATTACATTTCATTCGCCGAAACTGAATGTTATTTTGTATATAAAGGTTGTGGGATTTGATCTCGTCGGTAAACAATAATAATGGATTTTTTGTTGTTTGGAAACGTGTGTGAAAATAATCGAGAAAACCAACATCATTCTCTTTGGCATTATGATTGCTTTAAAATCTAATTAACTCAAACTCCTCCGGCCCAAAATGATTCCTTCGATATTTTTATGTTAAAATATTAAAACTTGTTTATTTTTGAAAATATTGAAAGCTTTGCTTTTCTGAAAATACAATATTATAAAAAGGTCTGAAGCAACATCGGCTAAAATCCTCATTAAATAGAGCTTCAATTGTGGGTTAATTGATTTTCATTTTGATAAGACTAAATTTACCTGCGGCAAGTCAGTAAATATGAATTGAACGTTACTCAGTTATCGTTTAAATAGCTTTTAATTTAAACTTTTAATAAACCCTATATCATTACAAAGTTCTAATGTAAAAATAAACAAAATTATTAATGCTTTGAGTGACTTTGGATAGTTTAAAATTTAAAAGCTTCCAATTTTTAAGGATAAATAAAATTAAAGATTGCGCATATTAAAAGCTTTCACTATTTAAGATTTAATGTTTAAAAATAGCAGTTTTTAAAACGTTTCTGGACATTTTCGGTTGCCAAATTTATTGTGAGCTTTTAGGGAGCTTTTTATAAATTAAGTTTTTACTCTAGATTTTTATTTGTTATCGCAATTAAATTTGTTATCAATTAGATATTAGCTTGTCATTCCGGCTGTATACTTTCAATATTCAAAAAGCTTCGGCTGTCTGAGAATGTTAAAATTACTTTTGGATTACGTTTTCCGAATTAGTAAATCAATTTATAAAAGCAAACTAAATACAAACTGAATGATTGATTTTAAAACAATCTGCCAATTTTCAATAGTAAAAAAGTATTCATTAATTTTTTTTAAATTAGCAAACTATGAAGCTTTCGCAGTTTACATAGCTTAAAAGCTTAAATTGTTGATTTATTATTAATTCATCATATTATCAAGTCAATCACATTATTTAAAATATTGTACAGCAAAAAAATAAAAAGTTTTAAAGCTTTAATGAGCATAATATTTTATTTTGAAATTTAAAGCCTTAATTTAAAATATTAAGCTTACAGATAAATAATCACGACAGATGATCATGACACTTTGTCCGAAAGTTTTCACCATTCAAAAAATATAAAAGCTTCAGTATTTAATTAGTATTTATTCAAAAACTAACTCAATCACATTATTGTAACGATTCCAATCCAAGAATTATGATTTCATAATGAAGGAAGAGATGCTCGAGAGATATCAACGCCCGAACGAAAACATAGCAGATTCTCTGTTCTCAAAAAAACGGTACCGCCATGTCATGAAGTGGTAGTGGAAGCAGCAGAAATTGTGACTATGGTGCCAAGATTTCGACCGGATAGACCCCGTGGTTTTACGAGGAGAGATGACATCACGGTAGTGTGCTGGAATTGCACATTGATTGCTCGAAACCTCGCAATAGAATATATTAAATGTACAGCTGAAGTGACTGAGGGCGAATTGGCTAAACATGAAGAATTTTATGGTAGTCAACAGTTAATAGAATGTGTTATCAACGTAGAAGGTGACAATCGACCACACGTATAGATATCGAAGTGTTCGGGTATGGTTTGACTGGCTTATTATATTCTGGTGCTATAGTTGTACCATACTAGGTGGGTTTGACCTCTGTGAGCGGTTAGATAAACTGGGTGTAGAACAGATTCCACCAAAATCCCGTATTAAGACTGAGGATGGAACGGCCCATTTCGTGTAACACGCTGTTGATATACCTTTTGTATTTGATGACAAATGTAAAGTGATCAGATCACTTGCAGTATACCATCCATTGCTAGGGTTCAGATCTGTGGCATCGATTATTTGGGAGGCTTTCAACATCTTATCCAGATTACACAGGACAGACGATCGAATGAGTATTGATTGTGTTGATGTGATGAACGAAAAGGAGCATGAAATGGGATAATTCAGCATGAAATGGAAAATGGTCTGAAACTGGATGTGAAAATACCAAACCTTTGCTTCAATATAATATCGACACGGGAAATGTGAATCCGGTTAAAACAAGAGCATATCCCCATACGTTCAGAAGCAGTTAAATCTGGAAGGAGTGGTGGAAGCTGCTAGTCCTGTTGAAGGGGCACATCGTGTGGTTTGCATGCGAAGACCTTCAGGTAAAATTAGACTTTCGTTAGATGCACGCAAACTCAATGAAGTTACAGTGAAAGACAGTTACCCTTTACCATATATAAACAGGATTTTAGGACAGTTATCCGGTTCAAAAAAATAATCCTGTTGGACCTCACTGACGCATTTTTACGAATTGAGTTGAATCTATAAGTAGGTTTACTTTGATGATATTATCGTGATACCGCAAACGTTTGAAGAACATATGAACCTACTGACAGAGGTAGCTCAACGTTTGCGGAAGGCTAAATGAGTTTAGAGAAGTCCCGATTCTGTCTTAAGAAGTTTAAGTATCTTGGATATATCCTCGACGAGCACGGACTAAGGATCAACCCTGAGAAGATTGAAAGATACGGAGGCTCTTCGGGATGGCTGGTTGGTATCGGTGGTTTATCATCGATTACTCTACAGTAACAGCTTCAATCATCACCATTTTGAGGAAGACTGCCTGCAACAAGTTTGAATGGACCTCCGCCGGTCAAGTCGCTTTTACCCAATCAAATACTTTATTGGTATCCGCTTAATTTTAGTCAATCCACACTTCAAGAAGATGTTTACCATCCAGACTGATCCATCTGAAATCGATGGTTTTGGCAGGTAATAGCGTATTTGAGTCCGAGTTTTTTGACGCAAAGAAAGTATCCGGCCAGAGAGCAAACATTCATGCTCAATGGCACGGTACTGGTTTTGGCCATCGAGAAGTTAAGCCTTGTATCGATGGCATTCAATTCAAAGTGGTAACAGACAGTGATTCTCTGGTCTGGTTGAGGAATTTGAAGGACCCTGAATCGCGGTTGGCTCGCTGCTCTATGCGTCTCCAGGAGACTTTGAACTTCAGCACCTAAAGAGAAAATTAAATGTAATGCCTGATGCATTGTCCGTGCTATGAAGTGCATTCAGGTCGATACCGACATTCAGGAAGATCAAGTTTACCAGAAGGGCAGGCATGGTATTAACGAGTATCCCGCCAAATATCCTGATTTTCGTTTACAAGATGGGATAAGTTGTATAATTATTGTCAAACTCTACGAGGCGATGGAACATACACCTGGGATTAGAAGATATATGTTATACTTTCGGAGAGGAAAACGATTCTATACATACAACCACTATAGCGCTTTAGCTGCACAGCTTGGCTTTTTCAAGACACTTTGCCACATACATAGGAATGGTATTTCTGGCCAAAAATGTCAGTAGATGTGCATAAGTATGTCAAGGTTTGTGAAAAATGTCAGGTCAACAAACCAAATACCCATGGGAGAACCACGAGTTCCGACTTGCCCATGAGAAATGATTGCCATTACATGGTGCCGAACCCTTGGTCTAAAATCGGAAACAGATATATGTTGGTAATAATTGACGTGTTTAGCAAATTTGTGATGTTGAAGTCTGTTAGGGGCTGACGCGGGTTCGCTTATCCAATACTTGGAGGAAAGCGTATTCCTAGTGTTTGACGTACCATCAGTCTTGATATCAGAAACGGCAGTCAGTTCCCTTCAAAAAAACTTAAAGATTTTCTGCAGCGATACAAAGCACGGCATCGGCTAAACGAATGCTATACCATACACAGGCTAATCCAGCCGAAAGAGTAAATAGGACTATCCTATCTGCGTTCCGTAGTTATATAGGCGACGATCAATGCAACTGGGATGAGAAGATTGGCCAAATATCTTGTGCATTGAAGATAGCTGTTCATGAATCTTTTCGATACACACCATACTTTGTAAACTTTGGACGCAAATCAGAGAAAGAGTGTTGTAATGTGAGAAAGAGTGTGAGAATCGAGAAGAGCATGTGCAGCAGATGGAGAAAACACATGCTATCTTAAGAGATACAATCTACGCAGCCGGCCATTTCAATTCAAGATGGGCGAGGTTAGTCTCAAGAAGAATTTCGCAGAAGGGACAATCCAAAATTCGATTCCGTGTACCAAATTTCAAGTAAACTGAGACTCAATACCTACGAATTAAAGGATATGAGTGGCAAGAAATTAGGGCGTTTCCATGGCAACGACCTGAGGGTATTTCACAATACCAATGATCCAGCTTAAAAAAGAACTAGAAAATTTGATGGAAAGATTACCACCAGGGGAACAAAATGTTTTGGACTCGATCGGTATGAATTTTGATGGTGGTAAGCATTTTCGTAAAAATTATATTTACGCTCGAGTGACGCAAAGTCCTTTTAAAAAAAATTTGTTGTTTCCACGATGAGTGTGTTGTGATTAAAATTCCAACAAATATAGCTAATTATATTTAATTAATTAATTGATTGGCTGATAACCGGCTAATGGTGATTGTAATGTAATTAACTCCATCCATTCAACAAAAACCCTCCCATTTTAAACTCACCTGTATGATTGGCAGAATGGTATAAGCAGCGGTGAATTGGATGTGGGAATGGCGGATAACATTGATCTGATTCGGCGATACTAATTATGGTTTTATTACTCTTTTCATTCAAATACCTATACATCCAAAATGCAAATGAGACAAAATATCGTACATCGAGTGATACGACAGCATCATCGAGGCGTTTTGGATTGTTAATACCCACAAATGAGATCGTTTGCGCTAGCATAATGAAGATGGCAGCACCAGCAAAAAAAAAAAAAAAAAAAAACGGATATTTTCGAAAATGGATCGTTTGGTAAACGCAGTAGTCGCCCAAACGCAGTTAGGCATATTGAGCAGTGGAACCAACTGAAAATTATTAAAACAATGACAAACAACTTTAAAACAAAAACCAACGAGATGAAAAAAAAAAGAAAAAACAGTGAAGTTTTGGATCTCAGAGACGAGAGATTGTAAGATAGTAAAAATAAAAACAAAAAATTAAAATAGAATTATATAAATAGATCGGCGGCGTAGCCATTTTGGCCGTGCTCTAGAATAAAGCAAAATTAAATTCGTAATCAAAAAAAACTAGATGTAAATAGTTGTAAATATGTATTTTGATTATTTGATTATTTTGGTAACAATTTAAGTTGTTAATAGTGTATATATATAGATTTGTGTGAACAACAATACTAGTGTACTGGCTAAGTATTGTTAAGTAAAAAAAAAAGTTATTAAATCAAAATAAAAGACAAGATCCCCAAAATACAAGAAAAAAGGGAAACGCATAGTGTATGTATGAACCACATGTGCAAAAATAATAGAATTTCAAAACGTAATAAAACGCAAGTGAACGAAGCCGTAGAAATCATATAGGTGAGTTTCCCTGAAACTGCAGGTCCTTTTCCGCATCCTTCCTTTCCTTGGTGCACACATGCAATTATTGTTCGCCGTTCGTGCAAAAGTTCGTTGGTCTGTTGAATACAAAATTGGTATATTTGGTGGCTTTTAACTCTCAGTTTACATGTTAATGGTTATAAAGCTCAATTGAAGTCAATAATTTCTATATTGAAAGAAAAAGCTGCTATATGCAAATTCAAACCTGCACCAACCAACCACGATAATTCGATAAATGTATATTAGCTCAGCATATAAACACAATCATATAACATTGACATAAAAGGTTACTCATCATTTTCGTAAGATATTATCCCTAGCAAAAACATTTTATTTCTGTCATTCACATGGTTGAACCCGAAAAGCGCAAAAAAAATGTAATATTCCCGAAAAAATATTATTTAATAGAACGAAATTCAACCGCAAACATCAAACGAACAAAAAAATTGTACTGTTACTTCTTTATCCGCAGCGACATTTGATTGGCATGCATATAATTTGATTTCAATATGGGAGTAGGGGGCAGGCAAAATGCAATCCCAGCGCCATGAAGAAAGCATGATAATCCTATTTCATTTTAAATTTTTTTATTATTCTTTTTTTAAGACTGTGTCCGAAACCTGTGATAAATATTTTTTAGTACAGAATTTTGACTTTTGCATGCAAAAATCCAAGACACCCAAATTATTATAGTCTATCGCTATCATAATTTTTGACAGATCCGTACGAATAATTTATATCATTGTGTTGTAGTAGGCCGAGCAATAGAAAAAAATTTGTATACATATAAAATGGCGGATGGATCGAAATTTTATGATGTTTTTGGCGGGATGATACTATTTATATACATACGAGCATATATATAATTTATATGAACAAACACACTGAATTAATATAAAATGAAATGATTAAAAGATAAATAAAAATTCGAATATACAAAAATGATTTTTTTAATAAATAAAAGCTTTACAATTTAATATATTTAATGTTATTAATTTAATTATAAGAGTAAATCATCTACAATACTGCACATAAGTCTGTTGTGAGGATAAATCCCATCTTCACCCGCCCTTCACCATTATTCTGTGAATCGTTATCCATATCGAGAAAATTATCAGGCAACATGAGTTTATTGTCCAAATGTATATTGTCTGGTAATGTTGCGAATGGATTTTTGACAATCTCTCTCACCTTCTCTAAATGTCTTTGGTATCGTTCAGCAGTCTCAACTCGTTGCCTCTTTTGCATCTCCATAATAACGCGAAAGGTTTCACGCGCCTGACGTGGCCGAAATTCATTTAGCAGGTGGTGGTGGGTGTGGACGAATAGAAGATTTAAATCTTCAATCTAAATGAAATATACTTTTAGAAATATGATCATGATTTATATAAACTAAAGGAGTCCTTCATACCTTTTCTGTTCGCCTCGGGCTGTCCGGGTAGTGAATGAGTAGGTTGGTAAGGTCCAAGAAATTTACAAATAACGAATGATTCGGCTTCTTTAATTCCGTCGATCACAATGCTGTGGATTTAATCGCTTGAACTCTTGACTTTCAAGAGGTCTGATTATAGGGTCATCGTTGTTAAACGAATTGCCAAACATAGAGTATGTTTCATGGATGGGTGGTGGAGGTCGCGTGGCACAATTTTTACGTATATTTTCCTCTGTGATAAATAAATAAATTCACATACTGGGCCGGAGGTAATGGTAGTGCTATTACTTGGGCTGTTTCAGCATTAGCCATTTTTTTAAACTAATTAATATAGGTTTTAATTGTATATAAATATTTTGATGCTTGGTTTTGCATTGCTATTTCTGGATCCATTTTATTGTAAAAAAAATTCAATGTCACTTTCAAATTTATTTTTCTATTTATCACAAACACAATTTTACACAGAACACAACAAAATTTGTTTTAATAAAAATAATTATTATAATAAAAGTAATAATAAATATTAATAAAACTTTATTTAAATTAGTTTTTATTTTATAAAAATATCGACACGAATTTATTATTACAAGAAAAACACGACTGAATAATGGCGTTCATTTTCACAAAAATTTGACGTTTAAACGTGGTGAGTCATTTGAGGTGGGGAGATTTATTATACATTTCGGACGGCATAATAAAAATTTGTGAATGTAGGGGAATAATTCTCAAATAATGTCAAAATTCTGTACTAAAAAATATTTATCACAGGTTTCGGACACAGTCTAAATATAAAAATGTTTGTTTTTTTGTATGTCGTACAGAATAAATTGAAAATAGCAGATTTATAAAACAACTTTTCACACACGAAATTGGCTTGAATATAAAATTCTGAAAGCTTTTATCTTTTGTGAGCGGTTCGTAAAAGCTTTCGTCAAATTAAAATTTTTATACGTTTCGGTGCTGATAAATTTTATAAGCAGGATAATATTGAAAGCTTTTTTCGACCTCAACAAATTTGCCTGAATATACCAGGCCGTAGTTACTGATAGGTTAAGAAACACTGTTTTCTACAAGCATGTATCTTACTATAATTAACTCGTAATGGTTGAGACTAATTAAAGTGTAAATGTTGCCTTTCCCATTCTATATATTGTCTTGTTTGCTATAGATATAGGCGGATATGAGATTCTTGCTAAAACAACATTTTTTTCTTTTCGTATAATGTTTGTATGCAGTGGTAGAATGAATTTTAACATAACCAAAAAAATCGATATACTACTTAGACATGATCGTTGGTGTGATAGGTTGACGGTGGTTTGAGATGTGTTGTACATACAACGTTTTCCTAAACAGTTTTGTTTAATCATCATTATTTTCTACTTTTGATAATCACAAGGGATTTTTAGTTTTGTACACATTTCTTTCTTTCAAGTGTTATCAATATTCCCTAATGGGGTGGAATAGTTTTTTTTTTCTGTGACCTGAAATATAATTTGGCATCTATGTATGTAAATTTTTGTGAATTTCGAAGTTTTAAAATGGCAATGTAATATCAGAAGCTTTTATATCAGTAGCACACATTACATTTATTTAATTTAGTTTAATAAACTTTTATTCGGTAAGCTAAAATTTGTATGCAAAATGTGTATTACAAATTTGATTAAACTATTTTCTATATACAACAATAAAATCACCTATAGGGATTGAAAAATTGATTTCCCAATTTTTTAATTTAATTTAAATATATTTAAAACTTAAAGAAAACAAAATGAAGAGAAAAAAGCTTATAGCTATCAATTTCCTCAAATTAATTTATTTAAACTATGTACTATGTATATATAGATAGATAGAGAGATGTTGGAAATTTATTCTACTTCAGCTTAAGACTTTTTGAAATACTAAAAATGTATATTAAATAAAAATCTCTGCTTGAAGCATTTTAATTTGATTTCATTTCTCTTAAATGAATAAATAGAATATTGACCTAATTAAATCAGACAGAATTTATAAAAATAAAACAAATCTACGTAAAAGCTCGAGATAATTTTTTTCCTCCGTTTATTATGTGTTGTCGATGCTTTCGCTCTTCTTGTCTAAAACATATTACAATAATCACGTTTTTTATTCCCTATTTTACCGTAGCTTTTTTATTTTTCTATTTTGCATTGAAATCAGAACTTTCGTATATGTAGATACAGTGTATCTTAACCTGTTTACAGTGAGCGGAACATTAATCTACATACTCGTACAAATTATTATAAGTATCAGATTCCTTGAAGAACTCCTATTATTTAAGCTTTCTTAGTTCATCTTAAAAAAGAGCCCCGGTACATGAAACCTTTTTCTGATTGAATATAAACTCAAATTTAAAAAAAGTTTGATTGAAATTTGGAAAAAAAAAATTAACAAATGATTGTTGTAATTATTACATTTTGAAATAATTATGAAAGCTCCGGCATTTGTTATTAATTTTAAATTATATTTTATTGAACAATTGAAAGAACAACATTTTTTTATTCGCTCAAAAGCTTTATATTTATAGACTTCATTGTTTTATTTGTTAAGTAGCTTAAGTCGATGTTACGAATTTGTGTGAATACATGTATCTAAATTTAAAAACATGGACAATTTTCAAAGACAGGTTTTGGAGCTTATGTTAAAAAAAATTAAATCTCGAAAAATTCTATTCTCGTTCACACTTTTGAACAAAAAGGTTTAGACAGAAATTCAGTTAACCCCAAAAAAAAAATTAACGACATCAATAAACGGCGGCAAAAGAGCATGTCCACTATTGACAAAATGTGTCAACTCAGTGATTACAACAGCTATCGACATAAATGATATATTTTTAGTATTCATACTACAACTTTAGATATGAGAGTATTTGAAAGTGTGGATTCTTTCTCTATTTATTGTACAATGACATTTACCAGAGCGTCTTAGCTTGCTACATACTCCGAATTTATGTTGATTCAAACACTGAAAGCTTCTGTTACTTTCCTTGTAAAAAATTTCTGTAATTTATATGCATCGTGGTTTCTGTAAACGTTGACCTTGGTTCTTCTTAATTTGCATATAAAACCAAGAATGCCGTCAAAATAAATGTCTGCATCAAAACAAAAACGGCATGTAGCAAGACGACTTATTTAAACGGATAATTTCACTTTTTTCCGAATATTTACTCTTTCTCTTTCATTATTTGATCTACTTTCACTTTTTATTATTTATCCCACTTCCTCTAAAAATCAAGGTCAAAAAAGTAGGCCACCCCAAGTACCAATCAAGGTCACATTATTTGATCCACTTTCACTTTTTATTATTTAGCTTTCTTCCTGTAAAAATCAAGGTCAAATAAAATAGGCCGCCCCAAGCGCCAATCAAGGTCACATTATTTGATCTGCTTTCACTTTTTATTATTTAACCTACTTCCTGTAAAAATCAAGGTAAAAAAAAGTTATCCAGTGTTGTCATGCGATCCGTTTTACATCCAGTAAGATATGGTGGTAAACGCTTCAGGTTAATATTAAATTCAAGTTTTTCTTTTAAAAAAAAAGCTGCAAAAGTGTTTTTGATCCTCTTTTATTTTTGCCTTCATATGGTTAATGTAGCTAAGTTGTACTAAGATGTTCAGAACTTGTTATAAACTTATTTGCATCAAAATAAAGCATGTTGACGTAATTAAGCTGGTCGATATAAGGTATTTGGTTTTGATCCCCCATGATGAACAATTTGCGATAGTCACTTAATAAAGCCACCAGGCCCAGTATAGTCCCATGCACCATCATGTACTCATCGACCTATACCGTGTCATATTTTTTGAAATCGTTTAATAGATAAGAAGCTATCGTGCGGTAATTAGTTTTGATATCTTCGTAGATTTTACCAGCTTCTTTACATTGTGATGCAACCTTAGTTTTTGTGTCGTTAAACTCCTTTGTAGGAAAGGACGAGATCTTTTCCAATTTCATGTGAATTTAAGATCCATGTTGATTTAGCGCAGCCTGGTACTCCTTGAATAGATATAATTTCAGGTTTGATTTTATCCAAATGTAACGAAAAGTAAAGCTCATGTATTCCTCCAAATATTTTATGGTCCAACATGATTTCAGTAGCATTGGAGCAAATTGTGATCATTGTGATCAAATGGTACCAAAGCTTCCCCATCGCATCCGTATTGGTGATCGGATACAGGTTCTTCTATATAAGTTTTGTTATATGATTGCGATAAACAAAGACTTTAATTGATGATAGGAAACTTGCAGAAAACGGTAAAGTGCCAATTGACTTTCTATGAAGTTTCGAATGATGATCACTCGTGAAGATGTTGGGAATTTCAAATTCCCAAGAAAGAAGTGTCAAATTTCCTTTATTAAATTCCAATAGTAATGATCTGCTACATCTTCTGAATAGTAAGTAGGTGCTATAGGAAGAAGTGTGGTGAAAGATAAATCAGTACAGTGTAATGATCTGCTACATCTTCTGAATAGTAAGTAGGTGCTATAGGAAGAAGTGTGGTGAAAGATAAATCAGTACAGTGGGGGATATCGGGTAGTGACATATCAATAATCTATCTAGATGATAAAGCTCGTTTATATTTAGCTATTTCATTAAAAGGGATATGCCGTATCCATTTGACATTTGAAGACGTTATCCAGAAGGTTGACATTGCAGAAGACATCGAGTATGAGCTGAAACGACTGAGGCCTTCGTAAATGCAATGCATCTGCATTGTATGTAAATGTACGTACTAGGTTCACCAGATCACTGCACATAGTTTTGTTTTGATTATTTATTACCACAACGTATTTGTCTTCAACCATGGTAGCTGGAGTGACTGATTATGGATCGACATTATCGGTTTGTGTGGCTTGGCCGAAGTTGCTGAAAAAAAGGTATTTTTTGCCTCCATTCAAACTCTTTTACAAGAAGCACATCTGGCCATAATTTAGATGTTATTGCCACTTGAAAAGACTCTTCCGGCATGTTAATTTTATATGATACGTAACCGTATTTCACTTCATTAGTTGATTTTGGGGTACGATCATTTGATTCGTGGGTGTTATCTTGTCCAATAATTTATGGAACTGTTCTTCTGGCACAGAGTGATGTACTCGCGTGACAAAGAGTTTGCGTCTTGGTTGGACTATTCTTATGCTGAAATCATCCGTATATTAGCTTGTGAGTTCTAGCCCGTTCTGCTAGCATAGCTGTACCGCTATTAATAGGATCATTCAACTTAGGTGGTAGACCGGCAACTGGTGTCACTATTTTATCAGAGATTTTCGAGACTATTGATGGTGATGTGCTACTTGTACTGTTGGCTTAAGGTGATGTGGTGCTTACAACTGAAATTTCTGGCAAAACTGTTACAAGAAGTGGCTTAGGTGTTGTGACCACTGGTGTTAAGTTTTTCAGTGCATTTCCCGGAACGGTGGCTCCATGCCCAGAGCATCCGTGTGACTCGCCGTTCCTCCATCGTTGCAGTTGAAAGGGACAAAGCATTTATCGCTGTCTTTAGGGTCTCTTCTGCTTTTTCAATTTTTCAGCGAAAAACCGGCACCTCATTCATCACTATTTTCATTCCTTTTCTTATATCGTTAGGATATTTCTTTAACAGTTTAGTGGCATTAGAGGCAGCACATAGTCATAACTGATGTGCTTATCACGCAAATAATCACTGGATCCAAAGAACCATTCGTCAACAATGATAATGAAAATAAAAAACGTTTGGACTTTTGAAATTTGGTTAAAATTGTCCACTATCCAACTTTTTTATTTTTCAATAAATAAAATTGAAAAATTAAATAAAAATTAAAAAGAAAAAATATTGTTGAAATGTAAAAAAAACATGTCCGAATTGGACGAATATTGAGTTTGAACTGATGTGCTGATGAGGTTTGTCATAAAGTAATGTTCATTTTAATAATAGGAGTTGTATGAAATTATTTGTTAAACGGAAAGCTCAGCTAGTTGTCAATTCCAAACTAAATTTGAGCTTACTTAATTCTGATAAAGCATATTTCTCAAAACAGGAAGTACGACTAAATCAGAGAGAGAGAGAGAGAGAGAGAGAGAGCAGCCTAAGCCTAGGCTTTAAAAATTAATGATTCATTGGACCCGAAGCTTTTTAAATTAACGCCCGATTTTATAAGCTCTAAAATGACAACTCGGCGTGAGCTAAATCTATTGGTTCACTATCAGAATAAAGCATCCTCCATCAAACGCTTTATTTAAACTTAATCATGTGTGAAGTTTTTTGATCAAAACATACATATTTCAGAATTTTGTTAAATTCCATTGTAAAGCTTTCCACTTTCTTTAAAAATTTAACAATTTTTTTTTTTTAAATATTATAAATTTAAATAAGCTTTCGAAAAACTGCCAGACCAAATTTTTGTTGCGCGGACCAACGGCTAAAAATCACTGATACAACATATTATATTCCATCTCCTACTTAAAACGTTGCAATACTTAATAGTGAGGGGGAAAAAAATTAAAATTAATGTAAAAAGTTCAACGATGTAAAACTATTGAAGTTTTTGTTATTTAACTTTCCGTATATACGCTACGTTTTATTTTTATTTTACTTGTGCAGTAAGTTTATTTTCTTTAAAGCTTTTAACACACTTGAATTTTTAATTAACAAAATTATTACTTGTTTTATTGTTTTATGTTAATTTTTTTTTTTTTTTTTGTGTTGACTTTTCCAATTTTACAAATTTTGTTGGTTTGAAAGAACTACGACTTTCACAAAATGAATATTTAAACTATTTTTTAAAGGAAAGGTTATTATATTAACAAAAAAGATTATTACAACAACACTATGTATGTTGTACAAAAAGCAATTTGTTTATATTCGGTTGCAGAAACTTATTAAATTAAATGTTAGCTTCTACGTCAGAGAGTTTTTATCATTATAATAGTCTGGTAGTAACATTTCTGTGACACAGGTATTCTGCTCTTAAATTAAGTTTTCTTTAAATCAAGCTCTTACATAATATAATGACATTCAAAGAAATGGCCAGCATCGGACAAGTTTTAAAAGCCCCAGATTTGGCTTTTAAAACTTGCTAATAAATTAAATTTTAATTTTAGTTATCAATTAGACCAAAATATTCAAATATAGTTAATGGTATCAGTGTAGATATTAAGTAGAATATGTAGTGTTGCTTTTAAGTAAATAAATGGTCTTCAGTTATTGGTTCTCACGATAGTTTTTTTTAAGACCGCAGTGTAATGGTTATTAGACCAAAATAGTCAATGTCTAAACAAAAGCTCCCCTCAAGAATTTTTTGCTTGGAGGACATACTGACAATAATATCTAAATTTGTTCTTATTTTTCCTGGAAAGGTTCTCACGATACACTATATATAACACCATTAATTAAATTTCATGTGGTCACAACCAGACAATGTTACAACAATATGTTTTTCATTATGTACTATATGGTCGTATATATATGGTTTTCTGGTTGTTATTTTAAAAATTGATAATTATACCATCATTATAAAATTTATGTTTCCACCTCGCCCCACCACTTAATCAAATTGTTTATTTTTCTAAATGGAAATTTTTCAAAATTTGTTTAATTTTTATAAAAATATTAATAATTGTTTTATGTGGTTTTATTTAGAGACTTCGCTCAATTTTATGTACTAGATCTAGATATGATTATTGACATAAAAATCAATTTCAAAATGTGTATAATTTGGTTGATTAATTAAAATATATATTTGTTTGAGATAGATGGGCATATCCTTATAACTATATATATAGAATAAGCTATAATTTTACACTTATTAACTGCACAAGGTTCTATATTTTGCAAATAGAACCTTGTCATCCTAAATTTCTAATAATTCGTTTGATAGAACCTTGTCATCCTCAATCGCAATTATAATATTGTTTAAATCTTTTAATATTGTGCATTTGTACTAAAATGCAGTTAGAACTTTGTTTCTCTTAATTCAGTTGGATTGCAAACGTTAATAGGAATAGGAATGTGATGTACACTATTTAGTTTGTAATTAAATTTAATATACCAATAAAATTTAATAAGTGATTTTATGCTATGGTAATTATTTTCAAAGTAAAATTAATAAAATTAAGTGATTTTGATAATGGAAAGTCGGGGAAAATTAATACTGAAATTAGCTCAGCAGCAATCTATCGCCTTTGTATAAAAATATCAGTACCTATAGAGGTGGTTCTTCTCGGGAGATATTTCCCAAAAGTTTTTGTTGAAAATTAAGAAAAATCCATTTCTTATTTCTCAAGAAATTTGTCATATTTCTCGTGAAATTTATATTTTTTCTTAGTTTCGCCAATAGAAAGAGACATACGATCACAGGATACTATTTTGCCTTTCATCAAACGAAATGATGCACAATATAACACGGACGGAAAGCGGCTTCAACCACATTTTGAAAGTATATGGGTGAGCCTAAAATTAATTATATTTACGGTATTTCTTTAACTATATAAATTAGATATCATAGATAATCAATGTCAGTCTGAAACTGATAGCAAATCAGACCAATCTGATTTTTCTGCCGATTCGTTCGATGACCCACTATTTAAGCCGGATTCGCCTTCCGAACAAAGATGCTCGGAAAGTGAAGCAGAAACATTATGAATTGATATTCAGAACGACATCTTACCTCCATTGCTATACATGAAATTAAAAGTCCCTCTGTAATTAAGGAAAACGTGAGGAAGCGATAATAAGGAATCCATTGAAATGGAAATGCATCGAGAGAAAACGGCTATTTCAATTAGTGGTAAACCCTATAACAGTCGAAGGGGAAAATTGGTTGCTAGCAAACAAGTGAAAGAAGTTTCTGGCTGCTCGAAGTGTCAATTTAGATGCAATGCAAACTTCACAAGTGGCGAACGAAATATTATATTTTCATCCTTTTACACCTTACAACAAAATGAGAAAATGTAATTTTTACTCCAACAGTCCGAGATAATTTAGTGTAGCAGAAAAAAACGGACAAATGAGGGGGGCCCATCTTGAAAAACGTTTTCATTTTTTGTATTATCTCACAATCAAAAATGAAAAGGTTCGGGTATGCAAGTCTCTTTTCTTAAAAACTTTGGAAATTTCACAAAATATGGTATATAATGTACATTTCAACAAGACCAACGCTAACTCGGCCAAACCGGATGCAAGAGCTGGTAAATCCAGTGGAAGTAACTCATTTCCGGCTGTCGATTCCCACTATTGTCGACAGGATACACAAGGAAAATATTTGGAGTCGAGTTTCAATGTTTCTAAAATGCCCGCTTAAGAATCAACATACCGTCGCATATTTAAGTGTGATATACGTGTGATATACCAATACTAAGCTTTGATTTACAAAACGTTATCACTAAGGCCTAGGGCTGAAATAAGTTCATTTTTTTACAGACGCAAACTTACTGTGTACAACCTTACAACAAAATTATCACTAACCAATCAAGTTTACTATGCGCAATTTTGAACGAAGCCATGTCCGGTAGAGCTGGAAACGACATTGCCAGCGCAATGAAAAAAATATTAGAGACTGACATAAATGAACATGTTTTGGCGAATTTAATTGATTCATGTGTGCCACAAAACCGAAATTCTCATATATAAAAATGTATCATGGAGTTTGTGGAAGACAATCCGGAAATGAACGATGTATTAATGAAATTTTCAGTACCTGGTCATTCGTGTATACAGGAAATTGATCATGTACACTCATGTGTATAGAGAAAGAGTTGAGAAAAACCGAAATATATTCTCCGATCGGCCTAATCCGTATATTGAAGCTAGTCAATAAAAAACAACCATATAAAATCATCCAAATGAAACATACTGATTTTAATGACAACAGTGCAAGTTCTAAGTACTTTAACTACAAAGAAGTACCATTTCCCAAGGTGAGCGTGTTAAAATTTACAAGAATTTTACCGGAAGTTTATAACGTCAAATATAAGGTTACCCGAGCTTACCAAAATTTGTTTGTAAAATATTTTGGTTTAATTTTAAATGACAAGGTTCTAAGATCCCTTAGAACCAGGTTTGTAAAAATATATCGCGTTTTGGGTATGCCAAGTTTAAATTGCAAAAAAATCAAGAGCTGTAACTATAGTCGGATTGAAAGGTCAGATTTCTCAAATTGAAATATGTAATAATACGGAAATGGACAAAAATCATTTCCATAGACCAATAAACGAAAAAGTTATAAACTTTTAAAAGTTTAACAACCATTTACTCAAAACTATGCCAAAAGCACTTAGAACCTTGTTATTCTAAGGTCGCGAAATGTTAAATTAATTAAAATGTTTAAAGCAAAAACACAGTTAAAATAAATGTATTCAATCATATTCGATATAGTGTTGAATCGGTTGCTCGATCTTTTCTTTCAAATTTCTCAAGTTTCACCCCCGATTCATGAAGGCCACCAAAATTTCTATTCAATGTTGTTATCTTCGCACATCGGTTGTATAGTTGATCCTTTAATTGCTGAGATGAAAGCAACCCATAGAACTCGTGGAACTCTGAATTGGCTGGAACAAAATTCGTGCCATGGTCGGAAAATACGCGCTTGCAGAGCCCTCGGGTGGCCACAAAACGATTAAAGCATCCTTTGAATGCTTGTGCGCTGAGATTAGAAGCCAATTCTGGATGGATTGCCGTCATAACAAATCAGATAAATAAACACAGGTATGTCTTTATTGGTGCCATACCACGAATGCGTTAGTGAATATAAAAATGTCCCGCAAAATCTACTCCGACCGTGTAGAAAGGTAGCGCGGCGACAACCCGATGCGGTAGTATAAGTGCTCCATTTGCGTTGCGTCATGGGAATCGGTCGAACACGAAAGCACTCGTTGCACTCACGATACATCCTTTTGCATACGGTGGTCCCATACAGCGGCAAATAGCGACAGACAGGAACAAATTAACTTTGCGGCATTCGCACGAAGGTATTGACAGCTTGATTAAATTTGAATTCCCGTAGCAGCTTGAAGCTCAACATGTAAGGAACATTTCGCCTAAGCTTTCTGTAATCTTTGTATTGATTTCTTCTACACAATTTTCTTCATCGCATGCAATACCTCAGGTACTGGAAATTCTTCATGTAGCGTTGGGCAATGTGATGACGCTTGAAGCAGATATTTAGGTCCATGATGCCAAAGATCAGATTGAATAAACTTTTCTGGTATAATATACGCTGTGAAATCAGATCAGCTGGATTGCTCCGTTTACATGTAACCAATTTTTCTTTTTCGATATTTCTTGCACGGTGGCTACACGATTGGAAACAAATGTTTTCCATCTGGATGGACGTGATTTTATACAATATGGAGCGTGATTGTCGAGTCAAATCAATAGAATATTTGTTCGATGTTGGAATGTAGGTTCTCGTGGACTTTGTTTGCTAGTCGAGCGAGTAATACTGCTGCACACTATTTTAGCCTAGGCAAAGTTGTCTTCTGAAGTGGTTGTACCCGAAATTTCGAACTTAGCAGTTTAATGGAGACACCTCCATCGATGAAATTTGAGTAATTGGTGAATAATCCTGTCGTTTTGTGAAACGTCTCTTTTTAAGTTGTAGAATCGACGCGTAGCATTATCTTTCGAGCTGCCAAGTGTCGATGGGCCCGAGATAATTGGAAGTTAGACAATAAATCGTCCATCATTTTCACGTCTGGTCTATTTTGTGATATGCCTTTCATATTACGTTTCTTCAGGTGATGACTTGGCGGAATGAGGAAGATTTTCTATGGTCCAGAACCTCTCAAGTTGATCGCTTAAGTCTGGTGGATTTTCAATACTGAATGGCAAAAGTGGTTAGAATTTTGGTGAGAAGTCATTTTTCCAGCAACGACCTAATACGGTGTACTGGAGCATTTGAGTAACTCGTGGTAGATTTTGGCACCTAGTGCCAAATCGATATCTTGGCATTTAAAAAACTCCGGATCGGCAAGTTGAATATTCGCTGGTATGTCTCAAGACTTAATATTATTAATTGACACGGTTGGTTGGTAACTGGTGATTTTTGGAAGCTTGTAGAATAATTGGTGGTATTTGATTGTAGGGTAATTGTTGAAGAACTAGAATTTTTGTGGTACTGTTGCAACGAGGGAGCTCCAGTAAAAAACAAAATGACTCGGTTATGAAACTCAGTTGAGAGTGTCGTTCATCAACCGGTAACTGGAGCAATTTGGGATATCGAATGTCCATTATATCATGTCATTTACCTTTTGTTTCCGGATCCAGTTTCATTGTGTATACACTATAAGATCGTCCCAGTATTACAGGTCTCTGCAGAGTTTCAACCGAACGAAGACGCAAACGATAAAAAAAAAATTATCATGTATATTCTGCAATCTCTTTGGATCAGGCCGAACGATTGATTTGAATGAGAATAACTCATGAATGTGCTTCTCACACCTAAAATTCACTTTATCAAACCGATCATGGAGGATTATTCGGGCAACCTCGTAATTTTCAACAGATAATTCGATCGCAGCTATAGCACTGGCGGCAGCAGCATTTATGTCTCCGATGAGAACCGTCCGTTTCGCGTCCTTTGTTTCTTTTGACATTTCATCGAATTCGTTAACGAAGAAAAAAAAGAAATTTTCAATTGAGGTGCGAACATGTTCAGTCAGCAGTTCCGTATCCGTAACTTTTGTCCGCCACATACTTTTCATACTGCTCCAACTTTTCAAGGAAATTCTCGATAAACTGTTTGGATCTGCAGCAGGAGGCATCACAGAAGCAACACGTGATTTATTTGCGGGTAGTATACAAAGGCTTACAGTATTACATACAAAACTGGATATTTTATAGTTATTCTTTCACAACCGTATTAAAGTGACCAAACTATCAGGTCAATCAATCAAATTTTATTTTGAATCGAGTGTAGAGTCGGTTCATATGATCGAAAATTTGAATAGCGACAATTTGCAAAACGAAAAATCAAGATTTTATTTAAATCAAAAGTACAATATTTTCAAATCACACACCAATCGTGCAAATTTATCATATTTTACCAAATTTATTAATTTTTCTAAATTTCTTAATAATGCCACCGCCAAACATCTCAAACGTAAATATTAAAATGCTGACACCCCATCCAATGAGTAGAGCCACGATCGCAATATTAAAAAAATCGTTTAAATTGATCGATTTATCACCCAACCGATTAATTCGACCCACGACCGGATATGCATTGTAAGCAAATAATTCGTGTTGCTTACTCGAGTTTTCCAATATTGTTCCAAACCACCTTCAAAAGCCCGGCTCAATAAATTCTCATATGTTTTGCTCAGTTTAAGCTTTTCCAAAAAACAAAATGCACCCGGCGCAATAAACATCTGTTTCTGTCATTTTGTAATATAAAATGAGTCGCCCACGTTGATTATAGTGCGAATCAAGAAAATCATCGGCCAATTCTTTCTCCAACAGAAAAGGGTGATCGGTAAAATTGGCGTTATTTACAAAATTGTAAATGTTATCGTGGTGGATGTTATTGGTGGATAATCGAAAACAGATTTATTTCGAAACGGTGGATTTCTATTCTCCACGAGCACGTTCAGATTAAGGAGTGAATCTCCAATGATTGTTAAATTGGTTTGCTCGAGTGTGTCAATTGTATCAATGGTCGGATAATAGTTTGGTGTTATCAAATGTGTAATCATGACTGTTCCATAACCACTGTATAATGCAAAACTACACCACAACAAGATCGTTACGATGATTCTTTCGAATTGGTTTTAAAATCGGTGTGGCAATGAGGCTCAACAAAATCAATGTTGAACACTTCATATTGCGTGTATGACTGTAATCGTGTGATAATACGTAAATTATGAATACTTATGCGGGGCATATGTATATGGAAAATTTTTCTAGTAAACAAAAACCCAAGGGGAATGCAATTATATAATTTATCGGTTATTCACAATAAATAAAATAGCCGTGGACTCGTTTATATAATTTGTAAATTTATTGTCGTCTAGGGAATTTTAAATTTTGTTCTATAATTTTAAAATCAATCAACGAATGGCTGAATTAAATAAAAATTAATGTAATTATGTCTTGTGAACATTGTAATTCAATGGAAAGCATCCATAAGCATATATAGTTAAACTCTCTCGTGTTCTCTGAATATTTAGAAAATATGAATCTCAAAAGCTTATCAAGAAAATTAAATTTGCTAAAGAATCTTATAAGCTTTAAAAAATGGGATTTTTATTTAAAATCGTTTTCCAAATAGTTTACAATAAAACGTTGTTCATGCGGGATTAAACCTCAAATCTCGTAAAATAATTTGAAAGCTCTAGAAATTATAAATTTGATCAATGGCTTGGTTATGGTCGAAATTCTCATGATGACCATGTTAGAGCTTTTATGAAACTTTGTTAAATTCATTTAGTTTTTCAAGAGAAATGCAACTTGGGATAATTTTTTTTTTTTTTGGAGAGGAGGAAAATGCGTTATCTGCGGTTTCTGTTCTTGTATAAGACCGATTCTACGAATCGCGCTACAGTATCCCAGTTTGATTTCGATTCAAGCATGATGGCTACAATCTTTTCGAATGTCAAATTGCAGATTTTTCTTTCTAGTTTTGTCGCATGTGAAAAAAGTGTGTTCTGCATCATCCATTGCTGCATCGCCGTAAATACAAGAGAGGTTATCCACCTTCTATCTAAGAAGTAATTTACTTCGCCATGTTTCCCATCCATCCACGCGGACAGGTTTCTAATCAGCATTTTTGTCCCTCTACCGCGGCTCTCAGACTACCACCTCTCCTGACATCAGTGCATAACATTTTCTCTGGCTGCTTTTTCTGCTTCTACAACGCCAAGATCGCTTCTGGTTTCATATATCGTTTTCTTTTCTTCCGCCATTAGGTCGATGGTGATCACTTTAGCGATTACGAAGACCGCAGTTTCTGATACAGTTCTATATGAGCTGCTCATCCTAGGTGCCCATCGCCGTTGTACCGTCGCCATTTTTTACGGTATACTTCCTTTTTGATAGTGTCTGCCCATACTTCGCATCCATATAAGAGGATTGAGTTTTTGACTGACTTGTTGGGATTCTGATGTTTATCATCGGACTGCTCAGAGCATTGGTTACTTTCGAAGCCTTTTCTGATGAGCGCTTAACTTGTTCCCCAAAATTGAGTTTTGTATTCAGGCGTACCCCCTGTATCTGCTGGTTTCTTACCTAAAACAGCACGTCGGTGCAATTTTCCGTCTCGTAAGCAGGACTAGTTCGAGCAGTAACTTCTTATCTTGGAAGTAGTTGTCCATTATCTGCAATAGATAATCTGGTACGCCGTAACATATCCGCCCATCTCGCCAAATTAAATTCTTTCTTAACATACAGTGTAGCTAGTAATACTGGCTTCCTGGAATAATGATTCCCTTGTTGTGCTATAAGGAAAGCTCTCACAACTTCTTCTCCCTCGCCAATAGTAAAACAAACCCTTCCTGAAGCCGTGATTGCTATTTGATACTATTTTAGTAATCGCTCTAGTAATTTGCCCACTGTATCTGGCATACACATAGGTGTATTTGCTAAACTCCTTCCTCGAGACAACGATTGTATATATATTGTATTTAGGGGTACCTCCGAGTGAAATCGAGCTATCACCTTCATGACTTCCTTGGGAACTCCGTCTGAGGCGGTGGCTTGCTTAATCTGTTCCACCATGAAAACTGGCACACCCTCCGGCTTACCGGGGCAAGGTGTCCAGTTGTCGTTTGAGTGATCCGGGAAAAGGGTGTTTACATAATATGCCACGTTTGACTTGCTTTCATTACTGCGCTTGTGATTTAAACCTATACGCATCATAATCTTATAGCCCTGCCCCAGGGATCCGTGTCGACATCTCGTTTCAAGTTTTCCTATTTGAGACGTTTGCTTCTGTTTATTTCTAGTTTCAGTGCTCTTCTCGCCAGCCTATATTCCTCATGTTCCATTTCTGCTATGTATACCCATCTCTTTTTCTTGCCTTAGTTAGTGCGCGTTTTAGAAGTAGGCAGCTCCTACTGAGATTTACTATTTACAGTCGGTCCACCAATAAACCACGGCCTTTTTTTCCGTTGGGCCTCTTCTCTTAGGCATCGATGGATCACATGCATTTTTCACTAATCTCATTGTAAGAGTAGCAATTTTTTAGATGATCCGGTTTCTCTCATCCCCTCATGCGGCAAGGGTAATATCTGAGTTATCATGATTCTTTCTTGATGATGCATTGGTGGTCACTACTCGTGTACTCTTTTGTAATTCTCGATTCCATGATGTCCTGTGCTACCGTAACCCGGTCTTCTGAATCCTCCTAATCTGGCTGTCATCTTCAGGATATAGCGTCCTCTGGTATCTGTAATGCTCATGCGCCATTCGAGTGCTTTTGCATCCAAATCTTCGGCTATGCTGAGAGCACTGTCGAGTTCTCGCGCTTTATCTTCCAAAGCCTCAGTATTCGCGCGATTGGCGTCCATTATGATTCCGTTCATTTTGGCGCAAACAAAACTCGACTGCGTAACTTTCGGCTACAATAGGTTGTGGAGTCCAAATAGCGGCTGTGCTAAGTTTATCAAAGTGCTATGCGGGTTCCGATCTGCTGCGACATTGTTCACTAATAATCAGCAGGTCTGCGCCTATGTCAAGTTTATCAGAGTGCCATTCGGGTTCCGCTTTGTTGCAAAAATGTTCACTAATAATCAGCAGGTCTGCTTCGTTCAGCGCTCGCCTGACTATTTGGCAAACCCATAGCCCGGATACGCGTGTTTAAGTGTTTCAGGACAAATTTCTAGTTCCTCGCAGCGAAAGCATTATGGATGGGCCTGAAAATCGTTCATTAGGTGGACCTTCTCATCACATTGAATCAAATGCCTAGCTTCTTTCTGTCAGAGAAGGTGGCCGTAGCCGAAATAGGTGTAACAACTTGTTAAAAGAGCTTTCCGCAGGACTCTGCAGTATAGCCATTCTATTTTAATACGACCTTACCCTAAGGAGCTCAAGGGCTGTTCATGCACCGATCTCCACGAATGCCATCTCTTCTATTTGTTCTGGTGAGTGATACCGTTATCACTTCAGCGAGGGATTTAAGGTCTCTTTTAATTGTCTCTTTAATTTCCACCTCGGCGGTTAGAGTCTGAGATTATCTCTGATTACTATAGAGAGATTTTTTCACCCATTCTGGTGCATCGTACGGGTTTAATTTCCGTATTCGATTCTTCCGGCTTAACACTGTCCCTGATCATTCCAAGGACATCTACATAGGTTTTACTCTCTCCAGTTTTAATCAAAAGGGCACCCGGTTTTATTATCCTTCTTCGGGACCTTCTTCTTCTCCTTTTCCTTTTTAGATTCGCAGAACGTTTCGATTGGACTAAAGTTCCCGATTGGGGCTCTTCTCCTTCTTTTTGCTTTTTTACGGCTTCCGATTCAGCAGGGCTGGAGGCGGATCGTTGGATTTCACCCTCTCTGGATGTTTCGGCATTTTTTTTCTCATGTTGCTCCACATTATTCGCGGCCACTGTGGATATTTCTTGTTCACTTCGCACGGATGACCGGTTTACCTGTCGCTCTGCTGCCATCCAGCTGTTTCTGTAGTAAATGATACCATCTATCGCCTCCTCCAGTTCTTTAAGGCCAGTCTTGACATCGTTTGAGATGTTTCGTTGCCAAATTGTCGCGGACTTCATTTTGCTGATATTTGCTTTAATTGCTTTAATTCCTCTGTATTTTTGTAGCTCGTCTTCTTCACCTGTTCTCATATTGTATATATATATATATATATATATATATATATATATATATATATATATATATATATATATATATATATATATATATATATATATATATATATATATATATATATATATATATATATATATATATATATATATATATATATATATATATATATATATATATATATATATATATATATATATATATATATATATATATATATATATATGTATATATATATGAGAGCTTTTGCAAGGCGTGCTGTTTCGACTCTTCTACAATTTTGCTGCCTCTGATCATAGCAGCTCCTTATTTAATACATTCGTATCTAGCCTCCATATCTGGAAACCGATCGTCTATCCGCGACCTGTCGACCGCCCTGCTAGCTGAGTTTCGCCCCAGGGCACCTTGGTATAACAAATATTATGTACTTCCACTTATTAAATTTTCAATATTAAGACACCCAAAATGGTTCATTATGTATTCAAAATTTTAAAGAGGATAAAAAAAGTTTGGTGAAAGCTTTTAAAAATTATTGAAATCGCTCGAGTTGACCAGAACCATTAAAGCTTTAGTATTAACCACATTGCGAAGACTTTTAAAAGTTAAGTATCACAAATTTTATAATTTACAAAATTGAATATGAGGACCCTACCAATTTAATATCGTTTTAGGAAATGCAGATGAAGAAAAACCGGATACTAAACCAATGAGGAATATTGAGCTTTTGCCGAAGCTTGTGCAAATTTTCATTTTAAGAACTAGTATATCATTTACCGGTCAGCAACAATTACACCACCAAATGGATTGTTAAAAAAATCATCAAAGTGTGTAAAAAAAGCTTGCACGAAACAAAATTTCTTAAAAGCACACTGTTTTTTATTTTTTCCAATACTGTATTATAGTTTGAATTTAAAGTTCTCTCTATTAAAGAGTGGGAACATCTGGCTTTATCCAACCAAGGTAAAAGCTCTCACAAATTTTAAATTAACAAATGTGTTATTCATTCTCAATACTTAACTCATTCTAGTTATTGGACCACAGAAATATATGTGTTGTTGATGTTATATTTTAACACTTATCTCAAAAGCTCTTTTCCAAATGTTCACTATATCATGAAGAAAATGAATCGAATCTGTCTGTATTCACGCATGAATATTTATTAAATCGATCAGCAAAATTGCAAATAGTTTGTGTACCGTTAAAATATACAAATTTCCACCTGTTTAACAATTTTTTCCGCAGACATTAATATTCGAAATATATTTCGTTCTATTTTCAATTAAATAATAATTATTTTGGAATACAAATAAATAATTATAGCAAACAGCTCAAACACATAATTTTTGAATTTTTTTTTATTATTTTTGATTACGCAAACACACATACATAAATACATAAATACAACACTGCGTGTTCATTCGATTATAAAATTTTCATTTGTAACGAATATTTCTCGTATCACCACACATAAAATATTTCATCGATTTTTCCAAAAACAATGTTAGGAATAAAAAATTGAAAATATGTATCGTGTTGTATGAGTTATGCTTATACTATACAATACCTCTTCGCTGCGTGTGCGGGAATGGGATGGTAAAGATGGGTAGTGCTTGATTTTAAGCAAAACAATTCTGTACAAAACAATTGTGTACTCCGGATTTGGAGAAATGTGCATATTGTAGTATATACGGTGAGAAATATAATTATTTTTCCGGTGCTTTTCGGTGTGAAATTGGTCACACATAAATTTTCATGTATAACACAACTGGGTCGACTAACAAAATTTTAATAAATGAAACTTAACAATATTGGTTTTATATGTTCTAGCACTCAGCCAACCTACATAAATACACATATGATTCAGTCACGTTCAGTTTATCTAATTTGCCATACAGATCTACTCGTATACATATATACGATTGAAAGTTTTGTCCTTTTATTAATCGTCTCCACAATTTAAAGGATACATTTTATATAACATAGTTATGACCCGTATTACATCTTCGTTTAATATCCTTAAAATTATAGCGAAATTTTCCTTGCTGTTTTGTTATTTAGGGGCCAAAATTATAATTTATTGTCAAAAAGCTTTAAAAATCAAAAAGATTTATGATATTATTCTCAATACTCGATTGAATACGTGATGACGAATTTAATACTTACGTGACGATTGAACGCCCGAACTACAATGATCCCAAATGTATTTCCTAAATAAATTAAAACTCTCCATAGATAACATCAAATCAAAATAATCATATTTTTACAAAGAAAACAACAACTTTACAAATTGAAAAAAACAATGAAAAATGCTAAACTTTTAATTAAACTTTTGTTTTTCAAAAAAATAAAATAAAAATTAAAACAAAAAGCGATGAAAAGCTGTTATCACATTATTTTGTTTACATTCCTATTATTATTTTTACATTGAATATTTAAGACGCAAACATAAACAAAATAAAAAAGCTCTGGAGCAGAAACACAAAAAAATGAAAAGATTAAATTAAATAATTATGTTATGAAAAAAAAAAATTCGAGAGCTTTTTTTAAGATTTTTTTTTTTTTTAAATTCTATTTATTTAATTAAGTTTTGTGTTTCTGAATTTGTTTGTTGTTTATTCACAATACCACGCGAATGCAATTTCAGTTGCAAGCCGTATACACAATGTAAAGCAAGAAAATAGCAGGAAAATTCAAATAAAATTTAAAGAAAAGATAATTTTGTTTCTTTTGTTTTATCGGAAAAAACCTCATTAACTGATGATATATACAAACAAAATGGGAAAACTGTTATTTGTGGTTTAAAGAAAAGTTAAAAAAACACAGGAAAGTTTGATTGAAAAGTGAAAAATATATAAAGATGTCTGTTATTTTAAATTTTTTTTCAATTCAAATCTTCAGCTAAAAGTATTACATATTTTAAGTCTTAACCAATGTTAATACTTGTTATTAGCGTTCACTATTTTTTTAATTTATATTACATTTATATGTAAAACCAAAACATTTAATAAATTTACAGGTTCATCAGTCCAAGTGGATCTGCTCTTCTCAGTTACCTTAATCGCGTGACTGTTTTAGTTTATCCCTTTAGTTAATCCCAACCTATCGCGACATACAAACTAGAAAAAACATGGCACAAAAGTCGGTTGAACGACGCGTCCAAAGCTATGCCTAGATTACCCGGTTAGCCACATTGGAACAAGAAGCTTTAGTTCGAAGTTTACAGAATATTGCTATAAAAACACACCTAACGATGTTAGCAGACAAATCTCTTAAGGAACTCATCGAAATAGCTGGCCGAATTGAAAAATTGTAATACCAAAAGAACGAATGATGGAGAAGAAAATTCTCAACACGCCCAATACTAACGAATAACATCACTCAATCTACACAAAACATCCCAAGCAACAACAGAAATTATAACAATTAGCAATCCAAGTAACCAGCCAAAATTAACAAAACTTACAGGGAAAACTAAACCCAAACATAAATGAACTGACAAATAATTTAGGGCATGTGTCCATAAATTATATAGAAAAAATACTGATGAATTACAGTATCGACAGAGAAACGAGCAATGACTCGTCACACAACAGAAAACGTAACTGTGATCCAGACGAGTCCACTCCTCATTAGTTACCCCGACCCCAACCGCAATTCGAACATGACATCTCTCATATTAACAATAATACCAACCAAAACAGAGCAGGCCCTATCCAGTCTAACCGTTTTACGAATCTATTAAATCAAAACGAATCAAACATCAATTAAAATAAATTTGGAGAAACTTTGGATATCATATAATAACAATTTAATCAATCGAGAACCTCCTCGAATAACAATTTTAATCAATCGAGAATATGCTCGGAAACCAATTTTAACCAATCGAGAACCTCCTCGAATAACAATTTAAAACCACCGAGAACATCCTCAAACAGCAGTTTAAGTCATTCCTCGAGTTCCCCCTTAAATAATTATTTTAACCAATCGAGAACCTCCTCGAATAACAATTTTAATCATTCGTGAACCGCCTCGAATAACAGTTTCAATCAATCGAAACCACCTCGAATAAATATTTTAATCAATCGAGAACCTTCTCGAATAACAATTTCAATCAATCGAAAGCTCCTCGAATAATAATTTTAATCAATCGAGAACCTCCTCGAATAACAATTTCAATCAATCGAAAACCTCCTCGAATAGCAATTTTAACCCATCGAGAACCTCGTCGAACTATTTTAATCAATCGAAAACCAACTCTAATAACAGTACTTATCGAAATCTGTATACTTATCGAAAATTTAAGATTTTTTGGGAATTCAAAAGCACAAATAAATGTGAAATTTTTAAAAAATAAATAATTAAAGTTTTTTATGATACAATTCAGAGTTGTTAAAAATTTATGTTAATTTTTAGAAATGAGTTTTGCTCCAAAAATGTTATTCGTCCGATTATTAACTTACTTCGTATCCAGTGTCGATCGGTTATATTCTACAAATTTTAATGCAACTAACTACGTAATCAACCAAACATTTGAAATCCATAATCCTAAAACATAACAAACAAAATAAAAATATGTACAGAACTTTTAGAATTAGCATAAATTTAGCTAGTATAAAATATTAAATAAAAAAATCCCAACCCCACAATAATTAGACAACTGAAACTAAATTCCGAATTTAGACACCTCGCATCCAAACACAAATTATGTGATTAAGATAATTATGTTTTATATACTTGTAATAAAATCAATTTAATATTCAACTTAGCGCAGAATTAAAATTGAGGCACTTTAAATTTAAAAGCTTTATAAAAGTTTGTCCTTACATCAATATATAGTGGCAGAGTGTATATAAGTAGGTATATGAAAATCTCAACCTGATTTACATGATCTTCACGATAAACAATGTATACATAAGAATATAATTTAATCTTCATCATCATCATCATCATCGTTATCGTCAAGTAGATGAATGACAAATGAAGACAAAATATGTGAACAGACAAGAATATTAACATTGAATTAGTGTTGTACATACATAATACACACAGAAGCGACATAAGAAAGGGGTTTGAAGATTGTAATTTTTATTTTATTTTGCTTCTGTTATCAGTGTACATATACAACGTTATGTATACAACTAGGTGTCGTAGCATAAAAAGCGTGAAAAACATATTATGTATTGTGAAACAAAAAATTTGCATAAATTTAAAATTGTATAGTCTGTTGGTGTATATAATATATTTATGTGGGTAATATGAATTATGATGTTGTACATTTACAACAACGAAATTTATTTGGTTTATTATGAAAATGTACATACAGAAATGTAGGCAATACTGTTTGATGGAGAAAGACCATCCCAAGCCAGAAATATGGCTTCTTTAAAAAAGATACAAAGAAAGCTCTCAAATTAAAATTAACGTATTGGTCAAATGGTGGCGTATTATTAATACAAAACAATTTATTAGAGAGGTTTTGGGAGCCGCAATAATACTCAACACAATAATATGCAAATCCATAAATATTCATTTGTAGCAACACCACCACCACCTTCAAACACAAAACATAAAGTTTAATCTTATTTTAAATAAATTTAAAGTTATTTATACATTTATCCTCGGAAGCAGCAGAAAAAAAATTTTTTTTCTCGTCTAATGGTACAAATAGGAACAATAAAAACCGTATACGAGTATACAACACTATGAAGACACACAGAACACAATTCTATATATCTGTTATCGTAATGTAAACCACTTGTTATTGTTTATAAGATGTATACGAACATAAATATTATAAATTATCGGAGTCTTTATATAACAAAATTAATGAATTGTTCCAAATGATAGAATATCGTAATACGTACAATAATTCGGGTGGGTATTGAGGTCAGGTGTAATGATTTACTTAAAAAGTCGCCATTTTTTGGAGCATTTTTTTTAGTGTTATGTTGTTTGGTGTTTTAAACTCGTAAAATATCATGTTGTTGGATTATCTCCACAACAGAGTTGCGTAAAAGCTACCTTTTTTTTACGCAAATACATAAACGATAGGAAATTGGATTTTATTATTTATTTATTTTAATTGGTTTATTTCATTGAGCTTTTGAGACTACTAATGTAACAATCATAAATGTTTTTTTCAGCACGTTATGCTTAAGCTTAAGATGTTTTGCAATTGGTTCCACTAACAATTGTTAAGCTTTTGAGCTGGCGAAGCTTTTGGTTCGTTAAAGCTTTCGAGTTGTGAAACCTTTACATTTTTGATCAAATTGTTTAAACATTTTTTAGTATACAAGTTATTTTTAGAGTTTTTAAAGAAAATATTTTTGTGATTTTGACTCTGCGTGTTGAATGTAAATAAAAAATTTATCGTATGTAAATAGTAGCTTTATAATATGTTTAAAAATTTCCAAAAAGAAATAGGCAAATTTTTATTGGTGTACTAAAATTATTCTATGTATAATAATTTAAAGCTTCATGATTAATATGTAATCCAAAAAGCTTCGTATAATAATGATTATATTGTTGAAATATGCCTAAAATATCATTCTCCAAATCCATTCAAATAGCACAAATTATTTTGACAGCAGCAAATCACTCTAGCTAAAAATCTCGCCAACAATTTTAACATGTAAAATCACATTGAATTATGTATATGAGCTAGGATAATTCTTTCTAAAATCGCAAATTAACTTTAAGCATGCATTCAAGTAACATTGTATGTTTCAATCTCAGTGAAAGCTCATAATTTAGTTTTCTTCCACTCTGATGTCTAAAAGTCTGTCTTTCTAGAAAGCTTCATTATTGGATAATTTTTTCAGATATCAGAGCTTTCAGTTTTTGATTATCTTTTTTAATTAGATTGGAATTGACAAATTTCTTTTCGAGGTTGCAATAAAATGATGTGCGATTTTACAGTCAGATAAAAATATTGTGCAAACTATTTTAAATATTCAAATGGCATTACCTTATGTAGTGAGCTTTGAAAAATATTTTTGAATGGCATAATTTATATCCTAATCTGAAAAGCATTAAATTTTAAAAGCAACTTTATTTTTTTTTAAATATTGAATATTAGCTTTCAATACTTTGCCAAAACATTAAGCTATAGTTACAGCTTTATATGCTCAGCTTGTCTCAGTTTTTAATTTTAGTTTTATTTTTAAATTGAAAATAGTTAACTTAAACAAATAATTTTATTTACAATCCTAAACGCATTTTGAATTTACTTTCTCGTATACGTAAAAAAAATTACCAATAAAGCTTGGTACAGTAAATTTTTCTTGTAATTATCTTGCATACAATTTTAACTATAATGAAAAAGATCTTTACTTATAATTATGGTTAAAACCAACTTCAAGCATAATTTAACTGGAATGTTTGTTAAAAATATTGAAAATTATGTTTCAATCTCAAAATGTCATGCAAAAATGTATATCCATAGACACTAAAAGTACAGAAACGATTTAAATTTTTTGTCAATCCTGGTGTCTTACAAAAAATTTAAAACTTACACGAAAAAGCTTTAGAAGTTATAGAACTTTAAATTTTCAAAAATTTGTTTGAAAAGTACAAATTTCTTTCTATGATTAACGATAATTTACGTATAAGTATGTGTGAGCGAGGTTGTCAAACCTTTCATTAAATCCCAAATTATTTTCTATTTACCAAACCATCAAGCTTAATTATATTCTATACAAATTTTAAGCTTTCATAGTTTATTTGTCACAAAAAGCTCCGAGTTTTAAACTATGATTTTCTTCAAACAACAAAATAATGTTTTGCCCACAATCTTAAAAACTGTATCATGCTTAACGCTTTTTGTAGTTAAAGTTTCTTGAAATTAGCTTTGAAAGGTGTTAGAGCTTTAACTTTAAGACAATTTTTCCTAATATTGTTTTAATTTTTTTACAGAAAATAAAAAGTATTCTAGATGCTGCTTTTACTAATAAAATGATTTTATCGTTGACCTTGATAGTATTCAAGCTTTCTCTATACAATTATTATATTATATACCTGTAGGGCGATAAAGGGTGGTCGACGAGTGATAATGGAATTTTTGTATAGGCATCATAATGGATTATCACGTTACGCATTTTATATGTTTTTGGGTAGCTTCATATATAAAATGACCAAAAAAAAAAAAAGAAAAGGATGTATACGACTTTAATTATTACAGGTAATTGACTTTAATCTTGAACCAGATATTTTAATTAAAATGGATATAAACCTAATTTGTTCTACTTTATCCTTCATTTATGCTTAAACCATATCACATATTTAAACACATACATACATGTATATAAGTACATAACAATTTCATATATGTACATTCCATGTACAAAATTGTTGTTGTACCCCAGATAGAATGCTTTGTGTGTCTGGAAGCTTTTTTTGTTAGTTTGAGCATTAATGATAAGGATTATATCTTTTACAATTTATTTTTATTGTGTTAATTTTAGGTGCACACAATACAGAAGGTATTAGAATTTTTGACCTGGATTTTGTATATGATTAGACGGGAGATTAAACAAATAAAATTGAATGTATTGGCCAGATTTTGAATCGTATACAGAAAAAAATTAACTCCAATATAAACGTCATATCCAGTGTGATGATCAGACAGCCGTGAAACAATAATGAAACAACAAATGATTTGCTATGTAATTATGTACATACATATATGTATTTATTTATGTGCGTTGTTGTTGTGCTTTATGGTGCGCGAGATACAATTTATAATACACACGAACAACAATTTGCTCTCATTTATGTCGAAACAAAGCTAAACAAAATAAAAAAGCTTAAATAAAAGTTAATTTTTTGTAGAATATTTTTTTTCAATTAGAACACATTAAATTTTACCATCTCAACAAAAAATTAACTTATGAGTACGAAAAACTGTATAACTGGATTGTATCCAAATAATTTTTTTATACTGAAGATTCCACCCGCCACCATTACCGAACCGCGAGAACGAGAAAAACTGAAACTTTAAATTGTACATTTTTTTTGTTCCGAGATATTTAATGAAGAGTTAAAGCCCTATTATATATCCTTTTATATGCAAAAGTGGGAAAAGTATCTCGTAACAATATTTTGTTCGTAAATTTACGGGCTGGCAAATATTTTTTTATAAAAGAAAGTTTCTTTGTAATGTTTTGCTGACTAACTTATATATATTTTTTAAGTTATGATTTATAATTTTGTAATAGATATTTTTTTTTGATTTATTGGAAAATTACTGAATTATCCAGTATTTTTCACCTTGTCAGGTTGCTTGCCTAAAACCTTTTCAATTTCAAATTCTTGTATTTCTTCAAAGTTGAGCTTTTATGTACGGAAATTTTTTTTTCGAAAATATTATTTCTAAGTTGTTTTCACAGTCAATTGAATCAGCTTGCTTATGAAGATTCTGTAAAGCTCTATAGATTGAGAAGCTGAGCTAAAAAATAATGTTTAATTATTTTGGAAAAGGTCTCTTATAAATCTAAAACTATTGGTGAAGATGACCGATTACGACCGGAGATTTTAAATAGCCCTGAAACATAATATACGCTATTTTTTAAATATTTGTAGTTTTTAAACGAAGACGATTTTTATCAAAAGCTTGCTGGTTTCCAAAATTGCATAAAAACATCTCATTTGGATTATTAGATTTAATAAAATATTATTTGTTTGCCAATTAAGTTTCCAAACTTATTGGAGCTTTACGTACTTTTTCAAAGTTGTTTAATTTTCAAAAGTTTTTGAAAAAAGCATATACACTATAGCATTTGAATTCTGGTAAGATTTCTGTTTTTACGCATTTTTTCCAAAAAATTATTTTAATAGAGCTTTAAAAGTAAAACAAAAGTTTCATTTGAAATTTAAAATATAACAGCTTTCGAAAATAAAAATAAAATTTGCAAGATACAAATTATCTAACACATCACATTAATTAAACTTGAAGCTTTTTAAACACGAATCACTTCAATAACTCGCCGAAAGCTATACTTTAAATAAACAAATAATTATTGTTTTCTAAGCGCTCTTTTTTTGAAATTGGTTTACAAAAAAAATCGTGCTTTATATTTTCTTGGGTTGATAGATCCAACGTTCACAAGAGCTTTTAAACTTTTAAATTTAAATTTCAAGTTTTTATATATTGTGTTATTATTATATTATTATTATATATATTATAAAATATTTCAATAACCATGATCATCAGTCATTTTTTTAGATCATACCAAAAGCTTAATATGTGACTTAATGATAATTAAACAAAAATTAAATTAACTCTTTGCAATAACAAAAATCAACAAAAATCATTTAAAACTCATCCTTCGCTTATATATTCCCGGAAAGTCATAACAACAAAAACTTTATATATTTTCTAGAGATACACAAACTTAAAAGCTCATCATCCATGTGTATATATTGTTGTTTAACTTTTCCCCGTATTAAATGTATGTGCTCCTTCCTATTATTGTTTGCTTTCTACACATATTTATGTATATGCCCCTTCACTCTCGTAAAAAAAAGTTTAGTCAAAGTTTTTGGGACAACAAGAAATTCCAAGTTCCGCTTATATACGAGCGGTACAAAAAAAAAAAGAAGATACATACATAGAAAACTTTATTGTCAAAATAACTTTTGAAATGAGCTTCTTTACTTTTCGGATTAGAAAAGTTGTCTTCCTGTGTGTGAGTTCGCATGTGTGTGTGTGTGTTGTATGAAAGATAACAAATTTTGTGTTGTTCATCAAACTCATTGGCTAAATATTTTGCAACAAAGCGACCAAATTTATGTTGCACACTATTTTCTACGAGTATACCATACACTAATAATTATATAGTTGTTTAATTAAAAAATTATGGTACAAGAGCAAAAAATATTTATGTTATACTGTTCATGGCATATTTATGTGGTTGTGATTTAATTTAAACATGTCTTACATATATGTAGCAAGTTTATGTAGCACAGTGTGTGGTGAATGTACTATACAGCAGTGTAGCAAAAAATATTCAATTTGAAAATGGTTCCAGCTAATTAAGAAAATATTTGTTTTATTTATCGTCGTAACCGACTAGGTGATACGGTTTAAAATAGAAAATTTATTTTCGTCTCTTAGCATCGTGCATATTAGTATTGGTAAATTATTCACCCCCTTTTTCAAGGTATCTAGATACATAATGTTGTGCTACAGCAGTGAACTAGTGTGCGGTATACTCTTTGTGAAAAGTATTGGTTATAAAATTTGATGGGCTTTGAAATAAAATTTTATGGTATTTACCTCACTTTGTGTCGATGATGATGATGGTGATTCAGTTGATGATGATGATGTTGGTAATCTATTTTGTGAAGAAAATATTTAAATTGATATAGACATAATTTATATATATTTTGACTTTGTGTATAATATCATGCCGGAGAATGAAAAAGTTGAAAATATGAAAGCTTTGTGTTGTTACAAGTTCTGGTTGTCAATAAATATTACAAATTTTCCATTTGTCTTGAGCTTTACATTTTCAAAACATGGTATTCTACCTGAAAAGTAAGCATTTTTGGCCCTTTCGAGAAGGTACAGTTTCTACCGACCTTATTATTTTTACCGACCAAAGTTCTTAGACTTTCTCAACAACAACGAAAAGTTTCACAAACTAAATAAATATTGAAATGAGAGATCTCTAAATTCAAAGCAAAGCATATTGCGTATAATACCAGTTTTATTGATTTTTGAGTTTTCGTATAGATAGAGCTAAGGCTTAGAATAAGTATGACGGTCAGATAAACATCTCATATCATTTACAGAGCATAACAAAACTATTTAGTTTCATTTTGAATGGGTGAAGAATTTAAAAAAATTTAAAAATTTACGATTTATTATTAGTTTGTTAATGAGATCTAATTTATTTTTCTAAATTTTACATGAAATATTTTCAAATGGGGTGCTTTTGATAGAAAAAGCTCCTACATTTTTTTAAAATGGAAACAGTGTGGATTAGAGAATAAATTTGGGATTAAGAATTAAATCTCTGAATCTATAAATAATCAAAACTATGTATATGTACGTCATGTTCATTTCCAAGAATTTAAAACATTTTTATATACATTATATATTCAAATTTTAATAACATATGTAAATTTTCGGGATTTGAAATATTGTTAAATTTGTGATTTTTAAAAAAATTTAAATATTTTAAAAATTTTGCAATGTGTCTCGAATTTTTAATAATTTTAAAGCGCCCAATCAATATTTTAGAAAAATGTTAAAATTAATTAGTAATGTTAAATTTATAAAACAGTGTTAAAAAATGTATTATTTATAATTTCAAAGTTTAATGATTTAATGAAAAACGTTCAAAAGTTTTAAATGTTTATCTAGTTAAATTTTAAAATTGTGTTTATTGGATTAAGCCACATATTCATAATGCTAAAATTTAAATTTAATACTAATTTAAGATGAGTTTTAAAAATATTATGTTTTTAATTGTTTTAAAAATAAATACTCAGAGAGTTCTAAAATATTTAGAGATTCAATAAACTTTAAATTATGAATTAATCATTAATTAATGAAGTTTGTTGAAATTTTAAATACATTTTTAACATTTAAGTATTAACTAAAAAGTTTAGTTTTCTAAATTAACAGACTTGGAGGATATACATTTTAAGAAATTAAAGTTGGTTGTAAAATTGTAAAATTGTAAGTATTTATTCAATAATTTGTGAAATAGTAACACATTTTAATTTTAAAAATAAAGTAACGGTTTTCAAAATCCCTACGAATATTGATAAAATATGTGTTGAATTTTATGTATGGTTTAACAATAATTAAAATATGTAATTTGTATAATAAAATAATTAGAATATATCTTTCGAATTTTAAAATTATTAGTTTACATAAATTTTACGAGAAAACCTAAAATTAAAGTTTTTTAAATTTCAAAGTAATAATTAATAGTTTTTAAGTCAATTTGGGAGCAGCATTTGAATTTCAATAATTTTAAAACATTTTCTTTAGCTTGAGGCCGATCTCAGATATTTTACAGAATTTTAATTTAAACTATTTGAAATTCTGAAGCTAACATTTTTTTTCTAGAACTTAATTTTACGATTTTATTAATTTCTATTGCATTTTTTAAATTAACAGGACGATTCAAATTTTAAGAAATTAAAGTCGGTTTAAAATGTTAAGTATTTATTCGATAATTGGTGAAATAGTAACACATTTTAATTTTAAAAATAGTACGAGCTTTAAGAATTGAATAAATGTAGGAAACATTTAAACCTGTATTTTGCAAACATTTTAGAGTTTTAAGCATTTAATTCATTCAAATTATAAATTACGTGAGTTTTAACATTGGTTACGAATTTTACAAACTTTGAAATAACAAATTCCACCTAAGATATTTAATATTTAAATGAAATTTAAAAAAATTGCAAATTTCAATGTTTTTTAAAGTTTATAAATTTAAAAATTTCTTATTAATTTAAAGAGTTTGAGTTGTTAGAATCGTTTGGTTCCAAAATTTTTTTTATTTAAATTAAAATTTAATTATTGCTGACTGTAAATTATAAAACTCCTAAAATTTAAATCAGAAGATAATCCTAAAAGTAAAAAAATTAGAATTTTTAAAATTGTTAAAAATATTTTGTTTTAATATTCATTAAACACAATGGATTTTAATAACCTTACGAATATTGAAAGAATTATATTTTAATATTTCTCTAATTTTAAAATTAATAAATGAAATTTAAATGAATTTCAATAATTTTAAAAAATTATTTAGAATAATTTTAATATTTGGTGACCATTTCAAAATTCGATAAATCATTCATTTTCATTAGTTTGAGTTCTATCTCAGACCGTTTACAGATTTTTTTTTTTTTTTTTTTAAATTTGAAGCGGAAAAAATTAAATTGTTAATACTTTAATGAATGTTAAATGCTTTAACCTTTAAAAATATTTAAACATCAAATAAAATATTAATAATTTGCTGCTTTCAGCAGTTATAAAATTGAATCAATTTCACAGAATTTTATAATATGTATTAAGTTTTTATTTATTTTTAGGCACCTCAGAGGTGGGAATGTAAAAACGATGTGAAAATGTTAAATATTGGAAGACTTTAAGATGCTTTAAGCAGTTTTTGAAATAACCTTTGATAAAATTTGTAAACATGGAAGATATTTAAAATTCATTAACATGTTTTATATGTTCGACTGTATATTAGTAATACATAAAAATATTTATGAAATGCTAAAATGAAAATCAAATAAATAATTTCATCTATCGTTATAAATTATTAAATAATTTCTTGCTGATCAGATTGTCTCATAAATATAGCTATACAGCATAATCATACTTTAACATAAAATTCATAATCTTTATAGCATTTTAAATTTTATGAAACTATAAAATAAATAAAAATGCTACCCTTGGGTCAGTTTTTCATCTTCTCTCTAATCAGTATGGGAGAAAATATTTCACGCATCCTTAAAATTGGATTTAAATCTGAACAAAATAATATTTTTTTTTTAAACGAGAATGAAAACAGCAGATTGTCTTCGCATATATTCAACTCCCATATGGTGTATTATGATACTTGTATATAGAATAGAACAATATAGTTTCCATTCTCTAAATGTGCCATGTACATAAGAACACCAACCATATATGTATATGTACATCCACATAAATACATATATAAATTTATAATAATGATAAATACAACAACAACGCAATAAAGCAGCATAAAATATGATGATGAAAAAAAGCTTTTCGCTTGTTTTGTAATAAATTTCCATTAGCACAGCAAAAAAGCAAATACAACACACACATACATACATATATAAAAAGCATGTTCAAAGTAAGAAAGATTATAAAATGCTAAAGAGCTACTTCATTATATATACAGCAATTTTACGTGGTGCTACTCTGTGTATATGTACACATGCGATTGATGTTAGAGCTTTTATGAATACGTGAACCAGATTTAATCTATGTAAAACCACTAAATTTGGTTTGTTGTTAATTATAATCTTATATACGAATTGATTTTTAACCAAAAACCACCAAATATTTATTTTTGAATACACCAAAATAAATAAATAAAGCTCATCAGATTTAAAGCTGTTTCATACAGTTTTCGAAAAAAACAAAAATCAACACAAAATTACTGTGGCTTGTAAATGATTTTATGTTGTAACTTATATAGATAGCTTCACAACAAAATGTTATTAAAAAAAAAACGAAAAATGTAAAACCAAAGCACATAAAGCTTATTAGAATTTTTCATATTTTCGAGTGGTTTTTGTGGCAAAACAATATTTACAAGCGAAACAAAGATACACGAATAGAAAACTTTTTAGTTCATTGCTAAGAGTCATGATTATGGAAAATAACAACAACAACCATAAAATCAATCATACAAAATTTTTCAATTTCGAACCTACCTGTCGGATCGCATACACAAATATATATGTACATATGTTTCTAAAACAACAACAATTATATAACAAAAACAAAATGAATATTTTTTTTGTATATTGAACTTTTGCTTTTTCAACTTTTTGACATTGTAAATAGTAATCAAATTCTCATTAGTTTGTTGGAGCTTTTTTGCTGGACCTTTATTTGTATCTATTTTTTGGTTGTGATAATTTGTTTAAAGAGAGTATTTTTACTACATTTTGTGGAGCTTTGAAATGTTTATTTAGGCTTCTATTAAAAATTTGATATTTTCAGCGCTGTAATATTCTCTTTGCCACGCTGCAAAAGCAAACAATATGTGAAGCTTTCCAATTAGAGCTTTTTCTGAACAAGCCTTCAGGTTAGCTGTCGTGACTACTTCAAGTGTTTGCCATATTCTAATTTTAGAATAAAACATTTTTTCAGAGAGCTTTTATATTATTGATGGATACTTGAGAAAGCTTTTATTATATAAATTGAACTTACCTTGATATTTGACCTTGGTAGAATTTTAAAAAAAGGATGGAATTCTGGAAAAGATAAATGATTTTTATCTAAAGTAAAAATTAGTATATTTGGAAAATATAAAATGGGCTTTTCAGAAGGCAACGAGAACTTTTTTATGTTCTAATGAAAAACGGGCGATATTGTTATTAAGAGCTTTTGTAAATCATATTGAATTTAAAAATTTTGAATTAGGAGCATAATAATGCATCTAAAATTCGAAAGCTTTTAGGTAAGGTTTTGATTAAGGTCTTTCTGGTTTAAAGTTAAAAATTTGTAGACAACGTGTTTAAACAACCACAATCAGAGTATTGCTCATTTCAAACAAAAATTCTGGTAATTTTTTACGATTTTCTTGGTAACAAATATACTGTTTGTTGCAACTTCAAACACAAAAATATTTAATTTTCATTTGATGAAGTATATGTGCAGTCCAACTAAAGATTTTCCTTTGGTGATTGTTCAAATATAATTATTTTAACTGAGCTTTTAGATTTTCGGTATTTTGTTTATATTTTGGTTAAAGCATAATAAATATGCAATATAATTCTCCCAATTATAACACCTTTGGTGCTAATTTTCATGCGCAACCACCAATGATGAGTTCTACAGACGAACAAGCACGACCACTAGTTAAATTACCGCTTCTAACACCAGTTTATAAGTGGAATGTAAAATTTGATGAAATGACTAATAGTATGGCCGTCGAAAATGTATTCATTCGGGTTGAGCTTTTGGAAATGACACATGGTATATCTCTGGAGCAACTCCTTAATGACGTTTGCTTCTTAATGAGTGGCACTAGAACATTATTGGCTCACGGATGAACAAAATATTGTTTGTACCTGGCCTATATTCTTCGAATTTCATTTCTACATAGATTCCAAGACCGTAGAACGGATGTGGATATCCGCAAATTAATAGATGATCGAAAGCAAAAGCCAAATCTTTTGTTGATTTTTACACATTTGGCCGGTTCGTCTATATCATCGATATCCCTGAAGCTGCACTTAAAGTTAAACACCAAAAAATTCGCGCCGTATCCACATCACAGGGAACTCCAATCTCAATTAAATATAGCACGTTCCCACCATTTGGTTCGGATCAGACGAACTTTGCGATGGACTATATGCACAATCAAGCATATGATGAAAATGAGCATCAATCTGATATCCATCTGAATAACTTTAACGAAATAAATAATAACCGCACTGTTTATTATAATTCTCAAGTTGCATCACCGGCACCAATGTTTGCTTTAATTGTAAGGAATTCAGCCATACGTGGTTTAAATGTAATTCACCATCTAGAACATTTTGTTACGTTTGTGGAAAATTGAAAGTTAAAAGGGTGCATGGTGATGAGTCTTCCAAATTATCCGTCAATGGCAGAACGCCCGTATCGTTCCGATTGCGTTGTAAGAAATATTTTACTGAACGCAAGCGTATGTATTCGAAGTTCGCAGAAACGTTACTAACTAAGATAATCAGCCCTATGCCGCAGTTGAGATTGAGGGAACTAAAATTAAAGGACTATTAGATAGTGAAGCGACCATCAGCGCGCATTGGGTATAGTGGGAATGAAGATTTTATTTTCAATCATAAACTCCCACTCTACCCGATTTAGACTTTTGTTCAAACGGCTTGTGGTTCTTAACAACCAGTGTTAGGCTATGCTACTGGCAACGTGTTTTTTAATAATAGACATAGACTGATGAAAATTTTTGTGGTTCCATCACTCCAACAACTGTTATATTTAGGGTGCGACTTCTGGAAGATATTCGGTATTGCACCTAGGCTGATTGGGGAATTAGCTATCATACCCGTTTCTCAAATTCCCACTTCTGACCGGTCTATACAGTATGATTTAACCGAAAATCAGTGACAAAATACTTCAGGGTATAATCGAACGTTTACCAAACTTAGAATAATTTGGTTTAGGTCGAACTCCTTTGCTTTATCACCATATTGACGTCAGGGATGCTCCTCCTACTAAGCAAAGATTTATAGAAACTTACAGCCCTTGGAGCAAATGGGAAAATTCGATTATGCTTGGATACCAGGAAATTAAACCTCTTACGCTCTTACTTAGAAGGATGCGTACCCGCTTCATTGATAGATGGCTTACTGAGTAGATTGGACCAAACGAAACAAATTTCAAGAATGACCTTAAGGAAGCCTTCTGGCAAATTCCGTTGGATCCAAGTTCACGAGCGAAAGAATAGCATTTACCTACCCGGGACGCCCATTATATCATGATGATTACATCATCTTTAAAGTGATGCAGTAATTCGCCACAAACATTGTCGAGTTTGATGGACCGAGTTATTCCTCATCAAATTCATGATCGGGTACTCGTTTATCTCAGATAAGATCTTAAGGCCCACTTTCGCTAGTCTTTCTGCCTATCAGAAGTGGCAGAAAGACTAGCGAAATCGGGCCTTACGATTAATACCCCGAGAAGGTGAGGCCATTGCAGAATTCCCTATACGGAATTCTCTGACGGATCTTTTAGAGAAAGGTCAAAAATTCTATTGGAATGATAGAGCTCAACATGATAGTTTTAAATTTCTACTCCTGTTACAAGCGATTCTTCAATCCGTGTGATGCTAGCTCAACAGGCGTGGGCGCTGTTCTTTTTCAAAAATCGTCCGATGGGGAAGATAGACCACTGCCATACATGTCGCATAAACTGGTGCTCAACGTAAGTATAGCGTAACGGAGTTCGAATGCTCAGGTGCATTGATCTCTATCGGCAATTTTAGAGCCTCTATCGAAGGGCTTCCGTTCATTGTAATTACAGATTATGCAAGCTTGACATGGTTGATGACAACTAAAGACTTGTCTGCAGGTTCCGCTCGGTGGAGCTTGAGACTTCATCTTTGATATAGAGAATCGTGAAAGTTCCCAAAACTGAGTTGCCCATGCCTTGCCGCGTGTGCATATGGATGCTTTTTCTTTTTCTGATCGACCATGGAATATTGATTTGGATTCTCCATCTCTTAAATTTGAAAAACATAATGAAATTAAAAATAATTTAAAAGCATTGAATGGAAAGGTTTGCATTAACCTTAAGCCACAAACAGCATTTCAGGTTGAGGATGACATTCCCTGTTGAAAATTAATGTTCCTGAAGAACTTCAGAATTCATCTATAACTGCTGCACATGCACTTCCTACTTCTGCTCATTTAGCGATTCGAAAGACGGTTGACATGTTGAACTTGGATGTTAAACTTTTTAGAAACTCTTGCGATCTGTGTAAATATGATAAGGCTCTGAACTGTTGTGTTCGACCTACGCTTGAAACTCTTCCTGCTACTACGAGTCCTTGGTAACGAATTTACGTGGACTTTTTGGGACCTTACCCCAGAACACAAAATAGCATACATATATTTTTTTTGCTGTCGATCACCTATCAACATTCGAGCAATGCGGCAATTGAGGTGGTAAGGTCCATTGAATCCAAGATATTTTTATTGTTTGGAGTTCCCGAGGTGGTATTGGCAGACAACGGGAAGCAGTTTGATTCAGTATGGTGTTCACGGCTAAACACTCACATCAGGTTAACGCATCTGAAAGAGTAAATCGACCGTTAATTGCACCTCTTCGTTCCTATATCCAAACTGACCAAAAAGAATGGGATACTAATCTTGCTGCCGTTACCAATGCTCTTCGGAATTCGATTCCAGAGTCTATAGGGGTTTCACCTCATTTGGCAGTGTTTGGCCAACACAAACTTGCTGGGTACAGCGTATATCTAACCGAAAAGCCTGAATTATATTTAGATTAAGTAGTAATTATTGATATGCCTTAACTAACTTATACAAACCTAAATTGTATCTTATATATTTTTATTGGATTCTTTTCTCGTGTTTGTTTTCAGGATGAGATAAATTTTACATTAGAGGGGAGGATGTAGCTGCTCTATACGTATTTAGTGGAACGACGATATGTACATTGCCTGTGTCTTCATTTCATTGCCGTTTCCACATTTGAATTTGTTTATGGCGGTAAAACCAAAAATTCACTAAAGCTTCGAAACCCCCACCTCATCCACTGAGCCATATCTAGCACAATTGCACCGCCAACGAAGCCTCTTAGTGAATGTAATGTAATGATTTATGTTAACGATCTTGTATTTTCCGAAAGAGTTAGTATTATTATAAACTCGACCCACTCATACTACCGATGATCGTTACAGGTTTGCTGGGTGAAGGCAATGAGATCTTTTTGTATGTTCTAATGAAAAACGGGCGAAATTGTTATTAAGAGCTTTTGTAAATCATATTGAATTTAAAATGTTTGAACTAAGCGCATTTCGAAAGCTTTTAGGTGAGCTTTTGATTAGGGTCTTTCTGGTTTAAAGGGAAAAATTTGTAAACAACCACAATCAGAGTATTGCCCACTTCAAACAAAAAATTTTTTTACGATTTTTTTGGTAACTGTTTGTTGCCACTTCAAACATATATTTTAAATTCTATTTGATGAAATATAGGTGCAATTCAATTAAAAATTTTAAATTTTATTTTAAATGACTTTTACATTTTCTGTATTTTGTTTATATTTTGGTTAAAGCATAATGTGTCTACACATAAAGCTTGTTTATATAAGCATTTATTTGGTTAAACGACAATCCATTTAAATATTGATTGAGCTGCAATAAAGCTTTTCTTTAATATCTTATTATACATTTAAAATTATGTTATGTCTTTTCCAATTACCCGCACTTTCCATATATTATTTTGACAACAACAATTAAATGACATCACTTAATCTTGTTACAAGTTTTGTATTCTTTGTGCTATAGGAAAATTTCATCGCAAAGACGCACAAAAATTAAATAAATCATCGCGACAAATCAAAAGACGATGGCACAAAAATTTATTATTATTTTTTTGTAAACGCGACAACTGAAAAATCTAATAATCTCAATCATTTCCACGTGATTTTCTTTACATCGTGAACCCACCCCCTAAATACCCCCTAAATGTACATATATATAGTTGTTAAATTTTCTACACGTGTTTTATTTGTTTTGTACATAAAACAGTAATTCGAAATATTTTTAGTGCTTGGAGGGGCGAAATCAACAAAAGAAAATTTAATTTTCCTCTTTACAACTCGTTTGTATTTTTTTTTGTTTAAGCTTTTTTACTTGGTTGTGTTGTGTTTGATTAAATCAACGAATAAATTCGCAGGAAAAGTGATAACAGAATTTTTTATAAATAATTTATTGTGCTTTAGCTGTATTTAGTACATTAATTTGAACAGAAATTGGTGGTTAAATTTATATAGGGGGATGACAACAGAATATCGATCACTAAAAATTAACCTTGATATTTGGGTGTGTGACATAAGCTTAATCCGTATAAATACCAAAAGTTCTGCATATATACCTTTTAAAACATGTCGACATTTCATATATACACAAAATACAAAACCAACCAAGTGAAAATGTACACACAGAGCAGAACTAAATTAAATTTGAAATTGAAAAGTTGTATGCTGGATGGAAATTCCATATTTGAAAAGGGTTGAATATTTTTGTTTCGATTTATATATAATATGAAATGTATGTTTGTATGTATGTATGTTGCCGAAATTACCGTATACAAAGAACCGACAAAATAAAAATTCTACAATTTTATGCATGCCAATCAAATGTCGCTAAAGATAAAGGATATTCGTTATTTTTTTTTTTTTCATTTTTTACTGATGTACATGTGTGTGCTTTTGTTTGAATTGTGTACGAGATGTGTCTGTATTCTTCCCCCTTCCCAATATGTTATGAATACATATGTATATACATATAGGGAAGTTCTAACATATGTGAATCGAATTTCGTTTTTAGCTTTTTTTGCTCATTTTGTGTAAGTCAACAGGTTGAATTATTTTGTGAATCGAATCGGATGAAACGTTAATTTTCTAGTGAATTACATTTTTGTTAAAATTTGTGGAATATTATATTTATGATGCTGTGTGCGATGAGCTTTAAAAGTTCACGAACCTAATTTTGATTTTGACGTGTATATATAGAACGTACAAATATTGATTTGCATCAAACAATTTGTTAAAAATCGGAATGTATTGTTTAAGCTTTCAACTTTAACTTCAAGCCTTTAAATGGTAAACCATACTAAATGATAGCAGCTTATTGATTAATAATGATCTATTTATTACGAAATAATTAGGGGCAATTTACAGAAATAAGAAAACTTTTGAAATTTATTATAGAATTTAAAAAGCTATAATTTAAACGTTCTATTGATATTTTCTATCTATATTTACAAATCTAAAATAGTTTATTAAACAAATTGATGTCAGAGGTTTTTGTTACAATTTATTTAAAAACATTGACTTTAATATATTTAAAAAAAAAAATGATGAAAATTTAAAAAAAATTAGGTTAAAGCTCCCATACTACAGTTTTAGTAGATATTAAATTGTACCATGAAACGGAAAGCTTCTAAATTTAAGTATTGATTAGCTTAATTTTGATTAGCTTCATTAAAAGCTATATTTTGAAATTAGCTACAGATGCAATAGAACAGGTTTACACGCAATTGAGAGACAGTTTAAATATGCATTTTCTAGGAGTATGTTAAAGCTTTTGTATAATTTTTTTTTACCAAACAACAAATTACTGTAAAAAATTAAATGAATAAGCTTTGCAATTTTAACATTGGCTTACGAATTCTAAAATCAGTATACTACCTCATAACCGTTGAGTTATTGATAAAATACGTATTTTACTTGTAATTGCACTTAAAGCCTTTCTAAGTATTTTTAAATTAACGAAAAATGTTCGTATAAATTGAATGTAATTTTTTATGTCGTTTTGTCACAGCAAGAGCTCAAACTGTTTAAAAAGTTATTTAGTTATTTGATAAAATTATCAACTTCCCAATTTTAAAAGCTTTGGTTCTGGATATAATATGCTCGATCTTTTAAAACAATAAATTGCCATGGTAAGTAAAAGCTTTACGTTTAATTTATATTTTTATAGGGAAACAAATAAGTTCACAGACACCCGTGAAGTTCGTCCTAAATTTCCCCTAGTTTTTTTATCAATGTATTAGTAAAAATTATAAATCTCTCGTTATTATGAATTTTTTACCAAACGCTTATTCATTTTGCAAGAAGAATAATTCAAAATGAAATATTGCCGAACTTATAAAAACCCGTAAGTCTACACATAAAAAATTGAGTAAAAATTCAAAAGCTTAAGGTTAAGTGACATAGGACAAGCGTGCATTTTATAATCTTGTATTTTAGTACAAATTAAAAAATTTACCAAAACATCGCCCTACTGAACCTAGAATCGTATCCAGATAGCGCTATACATTTTTGAGTAGCTGAGAACTATATGTTACTAACAAATATTAAAGTTTCTTAAATCTAGAAGGATCTTAGAATAGGGGAGTTTCACCACATTGTATATGTCAGTACAATATTGAAATTTAAAAAAAATTCTCCTGCAGAACCAAGGATCGTACCCAGATATAGCGATATACATTTTTGGTAGCTGAGGACTATATCTAAGTAAAAACTATTAAAGCTTTCTTACATACAGAAAATAAGTATCTTAGGACAGGGGTGTTTCATCCTTTGTATGTTAGAACAAAGTTGAGGTTTAAATTGTTTTTTTTTAATCTCAGTTTTGTAGTAACATACAACGCGACGAAACACCCCTGTCCTAAGATACTATATGGTTCTAGGTTTAGAACATTTGAAATATTTTATAGTTAGATATTTTATTTGTAGCTGTGCACCAGCTACCCAAAAATGTATATACACCCTTGTCCGCTATTAGATGGAGGATTGTTTTTAATAATCGGAACATTAAGGTTTCCGTTCATATACTTTAAACAAGTGCATGCTCGTGTTTATCCCTTGAGTAAAATTTTGGACTAGTTTTTATTTGATTTGGAATATGCTTTGAGCTTTTGCAATTTTTCTACGTTTGCTAATAAGACAAATAGCTTTTAACAATTGATCGGTTTATCGGAATTTTGTTTATTATTGTCACTAATACAAATAAACTTATTTAGTATTAGGACAAACTTCACACTTTTAAACCGACGCGTGAAGTTGGTCCTAAATTTATCTTAACTGTTGTTTTTATAATTTAGGACAAATTTTGGACAAACTTCACGCGAATATTCATGTAAAGAATTGGATTAAATCTAAATTAAAATGCTTGTAAGAGCACTTATATATAATTAAAGTATTTAAAGCTTTAATTTACTTATGCTAAAGTCGCCGTTTAGTATTTAATAAAATGCGTATTTTAACGATAGTTGAAGTTTGAGTTTTTAGAAACAGTCATTTCGGTATATTTTAATTGAAAAGCTTTCAACTCACAAATTTTAATAGTACCGCTTTTTTGTAGCTTTCTAAAAGCTTGATGTTATTTATTACAAAAAAATCTTTCCTGTTGTAGATTAGAAATTTGAGCAAAATGTTAAGAAGAATTGAGTTCTTACCAAATAATGGCTGAAAAATATACAATTAAGCTCCACATAAAAATAAAACTCCTTAATAGGTCACCTTATAGGTAGATATTTTACTTTATTTTCCGTAGGCAGCAGTAAAATTCGGATAGATTCATAATAAAAAATATGCTTGCTTTCAATTGTGTGTTTGTTTTATACAAAATTTCAGTCTTATCGAGGTTTTGAGCGTCTCAATCTCGAACGCAAAATTTAGTTCAGCGCACCTCAATCCCATCACAAAATATAAAGTTGGCTATTTTCTCTGTTTTCCAATTTCTCATATATTTATCGAGCTTTCATAAAATGATTTATTCAGAAATTATTAAACTTTATACAAAACAAATAATAAAGTATGTTGCCGCACAGAAACAACACAATAAAATATTAACTTTCTGAGAGATAAGAAAATAACAATTGAAAAGTTTTTATAAGCTTGCAATTTTGTCGTTTTAATAACCACAACAACAAAAGTTTCTTTGTTCACATTCTGGAAAATATTTAGTATATAGATTCACAAAAGCCTGTTACAAAATGTGCAAATTTACAATAAAATTCCCAGTAAAAATCAATTAAATTTTTATGGCATGATATTCCGTTTGGACCAAATTGAATAGTTTTCGGAATTTGTATATTGAAATGGTTTTACACAGAATATAACAAAGAGCGAAGCTCATTTTTTAAATGTGTTTTTGGTAACAATATATATTCATTTTGCGATATCCGGAAATATTATTCCGATATTTTAAATGATAATGTCGTCATACTATAAAATATAATGATACGTCTGTTCATGTAGTATTCAATTTTGTGTCGATGTCATCTCGTCACCACAGATTTCTCGTTTGTGTATATATTTGAAGGAGGAATATAATTGAATTTTTACAAATCTAACACAGCTCATTTCATAAACGATTACATTTTGTGGCTTCGAAATTTTAAAATAAATAATAGCAATTTTTTGAGAAATTCATAGAAATTGATTCAAATTTCTAAATTTAATTTAAAATTCTGAATTATACGTTTATGGCGCTTTAAAGTGAATTCCAGCATATATTTAGAATGAATTAAAAGCTAATTTTCATTAAATATCATTTAAAATTCCAAATTAATAAAGCTCGCAGTGATTCTTTCAAAATCTGTCATAGAAAACTTTAAATACTTTAAATACTTTGACGAACAGAGAAGCAAATAATTAAACCATGTGCTTTCACAATTTTTTGTACTCCTATACTTCTCTGCACTAAGCAGTTTATGCTTTTTTAAACAAAATCTCTTTTGAAAACAGTTTCTATTTTTATCAGAAAATAAAATAATATTTCAAGCTTTCTAATTATAGCAACATACCTCAAACTCCAAAAATGTTTGTATATTAACTCAATTTGTTTTACTGAAAGCTCTTTTTATTGGATTCTAAACTATTCGTATTAAAATTTATTTAATCCCAATACCGCTTAAACTACGAAAATAACTTCAAACTGGCCAACGCTTTCGAAAACCAATCCAAGACTCATATATGTTTACATTAGCGATACTGGGAGTTTATATTTTGATTGAAAACTAATCACTCTAATCATTTGTGTTATTTGAGTGGATTATGTCAAAAGTTTCGTTATTTTGCCTTGACTCAGTAAAATTAAACAATCATCTGATAGCATCATCGTTAATTTGAACAGGAGCTTTCATATTCTAGAGCTAAAATTTTATAATATAAGCTGATTAAATTTCCATTCAACATTTTATTTGATGGAATTTTAAATTAAATCAGAACCCATCCATATCCTAAAATATGCTACTCTTTTGTTTCAAAATTTAAGCAGCCATTTTAAAAAATTTTGAATTTCAAAAATTGTCGATATTCAAAATTAAACCAATTCGAAATTTAAATTGAAGAATGTTTAAATCTACGGAATTGTAGCAGAGATGTCATAATTTTATTAAAAAAATTAACTTTATAATTCAAATTATGTTGCCAGAATTTAAAATTCTGTAAGCAACTTTATAAATCTCTTTAACAATTGAATATCTGTGGATATTAAATTAATTTTTCACCATTTTACCTTTCTCAAGTTCTTAATCACAATAATACAGTATCTGTACATCCCTCTATTGTGATTTGAACCCGGTACCTGCCGAAGCAAATGTCACAGCTTTAACCCCTGCACATATTTGTTCGGTATACTTGAAGTTGAAATGAATTAAAATTAATTCATTTTTGAAAATTTATGAAGTTTTCCAAATATGGTAATCCACAAATTTGATAAAAATTAATTTTCTGGTATTTCGCACCATAACAAATTAAGTTTAATATTAAAAAAAACTAATAATGCAGCAATTCATTAACATTTAAAAATTTCAGAGTTTGTCAGAAAGAATCTTGGGTTATTTAATCCAAAATTCAGATTACTTACGCCTATCAAAAAATTTACAAATTGAAATAATAGATTTCAAAATATTTAAAAATTGATTATACTTTAAATTGAAAGTATAACTTTCCTCCATTGACTGACCATCCACTTTCAAACCTTTTGTGAAATTATAAAATTTGGGTGATGAGAAGCATCAATAGGGTAGGCGTCTGATCATCTATGGTTATAAACCATACTCAAACGTTGCAAAAATAACTACTTTAGGTGGTAGATCTGATGGATACTCAGGTAAATAAACCTCTTCTAAGATAAAAAAAATAAACGAAACTGAAATCTATTGTACGCAACTGAAAGATATAACTAAAACTCTAGTGGAATCCAGACAAGAGAATAAAGAAGAAAATGCAGCAATTCATTGGGTACAGGAGCATATCCAAATTCTTGAAGAGCAAGTGAAGCAACACAAAGAACATGTCAAAATGGACTACCTAACTGACACGGAAGTCCTAAACAAAGTTTTTTATTCAATACATGAAGATAAATAAGCTTCAAAAATGGAGTGGATACGAGTTAAAGTTCAACGGAAAAAAAGGAAGCGAAACATCACATCAAGTACATCTAAAGCAAAGCACAGGTAACGAACAGAAAACAACTAAAAAAGTACATTCACCGCCACCAAAGATAATTGATAGAATAAAAGGTTAGGTTTGATTTTAAGAGAAAATAAAACAACTGTATCCATAGATGAGTTTAAGATGAGGGAGGAAATGGTGAAACTTATATAGAGAGATCGTTAAAATGCTAAATGAAGAAAACCTTGCTTGGCACACATAAGAAAATAAACAAACTAGACCTATTCGAGCAATGGTCAAAGATTTATATCATACATGTAAGCCAGTGAAAATAATTGATGATCTAACAGCAAGAAGTTTGAAAGCAATCGATTCTGCTGTTAAACTTAAATCACGAAGTAGAGAACCACAAACATGTTTATGTTAACATTCAGTTCTGAAGAAAATATTAAAAGAATTACAGCCTTGATACAACCGATGAGAAGGTCAAAACTCAGCCAAGCATATCGCAGCAAAGAACGTCGTTGCGTTAAATGTCATGGGAAGTACCCTATATAAAAGATTGCAATAAGCCGAAAGAAAACACTGCCAAAATGAAGAATAAAATGAACAGAAACGTGCTCATATCGGACAAGTTCACCTTGCACGAGCACCAGCTCAGATTCGACATAACGTAACTCAACGAAGACTTGCGGTGAACTTCGACAAAGACCTTCGCTGCGTTGATATAGGCGCATTGCGTACTTATGTCTATTGAGATAAAATGCTACAAAGACATTTTCTAGCACACATGCAGCAGTATAATCAATACTTAACATGTTGTCATTGGATCAGTTGATAATGCGTCCCATGTTCGTGGTCCTACTTTGTTCGAATTGCTTCGTACTATATAGGTGGTGTGTTGTGCGCCCCTTATCGTCTAAATTTGAAAAACGACTCGCATTGGGACTTAACACTCGCCGATGCCACTGTTTCTGCGCCGGTAAATAAATTTCGTACATATTTTTCGCGATCATTATAGTGACGTGTCATCAATCGAATGCATTGGAATTGTGGAACAAATACAAGGACGAGATGGCTGACGACATTTTGCATCGAGTTCGCACTGATGCATTTAATCGTGAATTGCAACAAGAGCAAGTGTTCGATCGAGATTCAATGAGCCAAATAGTACGAACGAATGTCCCGCTTTTGAATACACAGCAAAAGAACCTGTACGACGCATTGACGAAGGAAACGGTGGCATATTCTTCCTCAATGTTCCCGGTGGAACAGGCAACACCTTTTTGATTTCATTGCAGTTGGCCACGATTCGCTCGAAAACTCAACTAGCGTTAGCTGTTGTATTATCGGGAATTGCAACAACATTACTGGATGGCAGTCGGACGGCATATTCTGCATTGAAGCTGCCGATGAATACGCACACCAATGACTAGTTAGTGTGCTCAATTGCCAGGAACTCGGCGATGGCCTCTCAATCGAACGATGAAGGATTTACGAAATGGCTCAAGACGTTTTGGTGGAGCATTGATTCTGCTGGGCAGCCATTTTCATCCTGTCAACACTACCTGTCATTCCAATAACGATAGCAGCAGATGAACTCAATACATTTCTTAATTCGTCGAGTTTGTGGCGCTATGTGAAGCAGTTGCAGTTGCCAATGGCAATGGTCAAATTACTGTTGATGTTCCGTTTCTAAAACATTGATTTCGTTTCCCTCGAATTTTTGCATGTTCACGACGTCGAAAGAACAGCAGCTTTTCACGAAAGTGTTTCTGGAAATTCATCGAAATTACATGAATCACGATTGGCAACGAAGAACAAGGATATAGACAGTCTGAATTACTTCATACAAAATGACATCGCTGGGGAAATAATGCATTATTACAAATCCGTTAACTGTGTGACCAAGAATCAAGACGAGGCAACCAACTCTCCGACCGAGTTTTTGAATGCGCTTGATATGCCGGGAATACCACCGCATAACTTGATGCTCAAGGTTCCGTTCAACTTCAAGCGCATACACGATGAACAAATCGCAAGGTCGTTGGAAGGGTGTGGAATAAATTTGGAATTTCCGTGTTTTTCTTATCGTCAGTTGTACGTCCCGTGTTGGAAAGTTGGTAAACCATCATCGTTGTTCATTTGGGCGCCAGAAAGCTACACAAAAAATATTGTTTACCATAATTCATTGTATTGATTTGCGTCTGTATCGATGGAAAAGTGAATAGAATGTCCTCTCAATCGTTTATTGTGAATTGAGTTGAGTTGTTTGATTTTTTCTCTCATTAAAATCAATGCTCATTCCTGAGCTAAATGGATTTCCCTCACGTCCAATTTTATCTCGTAAATTTATGTTTACAATATATTACAAAGGAGCCACAACCCCCCCGAAAATTTCGCATAATCTTAAATACATACTTCTATTTATATAGGTAATGCCAATATTTTAAACATGATTTTTTATCGTAGACTATAAAAAGCCGATTGAAAATCAATTTTCAAAATTGAATACAAAATTAAAATATCTATTCACATAGAAATTGTTCGAATTTAGATTAACATCAATGACGATTCGATACATAGTCACCCAAACCGATGAGAGATTCTGGATATGTTGAAATTTGTATATAGGCATACATATGTACGTATACGTAGAAATAAGGGAAATATGCAAATGAAGACAACCGATTTTCGATACAAAAATTGTGTTATCAATTTCGACAACTATTTAAAGTACACATACATATGTATTTGGTATATGTATAGAGGTCACCGACAGAAATAGTATCAATCACAGGTTGAGTAAATATCAACTTAAAAAAGGGTAAACGATAAAAAGGTGAAGAACTTAATTTACAATTCTAATTGTCCTTTCTTCATTCCTCTGTAAATATTTGTACACAACATATATACTTATATGTAGAATCATAGCTCATCCATAATACATTTAGTACAAATTCCAAAACATAATATTTTTATTTCTCCCTTGATAATTTCAACAACCAAAAAAAAAACAGCATATAAAAGCTCTCTCTTTAATATGTACATATATGTGTATAAAAATAATAATAAAAAGCACAAGAAGAAATATAATCTACACAAAAATTTCCAAATCGTCTTTCAACACACACATACCCCGCGCATACTTGATTTATTCAAGTTAAATGTAAATTTTTAGTATATAGGAAATAAAGCTCGGTGCTTACCACTGGGAAATGATTTTGTTTTTTTTTTCGCTGCGTGGGGTGTTTATATATTGAATAGGGTTCAGATTATAGAAAAATAATGATGATTTCCCATTTTTACGCAAACGAAGCATAAAACATAAACATAAACGATTTGTTTTTTTTTAAATATTTTAAATATTCAATTCCATGTAATAGTAAAAGCTTAACTCAAAATACAAAAAAAATATTGTGTTATAACAGACTACTTAAAACCATAAATATTGTATTAAATGTATACTCAAATAAAGCTTAAAGCTTATCCGATTATCTTTAAGAAATACTAGAAATTAGTTTTAAATAATATGTTTACATCCAACAAACAGTTTTTTTTTGTGCTTCACCACTAAGATACAAGATAGAGTGGTACAAGTTACCTGAATATACGTTCATTCATCAATTTAATATATGTACGTATATACAGATATTTGTTCATGTCACATTTCAAACAAAGCTTAAAAATAAATTGGAACATAAAGCTATATTTTTTGGGGAAGTAACAGAAAAGTTTGTATCAGTTAAAACGAACCGTTTTGGTCTTAATAAAATAATTGTGAGATAGCTACATTTTTTAGAATTTTATTTGTACAACAAAAGATTTATTTTACAGAGCTTTTTACAATTATGGTAGGTGTGAAAGCTCAATAATATTTTCAAATACGTTTCAGAAACTTTACGGATATAAGTTTATTGTAATTATAAAATGCTATAACCTAAACCGCATTAAATTACAACGGGGAAAACAATTTAAATCGAAAAGCTCAAAACCTTAGAATGTATTTTATGATATAGTTACGACGATATGCCATTTTATTTCACTTAAATACTAATTTACGTGAAGATGTTTTTTTAATTGTAAAGCTGAAAGACCTGAATTTTAAAAGCTTTTAGGTATTTATGATTTTTAGTCATATAATGTGTTTTAATAATCATATTTCAAATTAAACATCAAGCTTTCAAATTTATGAAGACCTGTTATTGTAGTTCACTCCAAATTTGATCTAATCAAAATCAGAACACTTATTAATGTAATACCTCCTCACTATATTTAAAGCTAATTACTAAAATATGTTTCAAAAAGCTTGCATATTCTGGGGTAAGGTAAAGTGGTAAGAAAACAACCAAAATGGTCGTCAAGCATTTTAAGTAAATATAAAGCAAACCTCATGAGCTTTCACAGTGAAATAATATTTCTAGAGTCACATATTAACATATTTTACTTATAGATTTCCAGATTTACCGTAACTCATCGCTATAATGATTAAGCTTTTATTAAAATGAAAGCTCAGTTTATTAAATCACTATACTAGTAGACTATTGTTTACATACATTGCTTAGTATGTGACTAAATTTGTTCATATCATATTTCAAGCTCGCTGAAAAGCTTGCTGAAATTATGTAATTTTAATTTAAAACATTAAAAATTCCGCGGTTCCGATAAATTGTAACGATCCATTTAAATAAACACGCTTTGTTACTAGCGTTGGCACATTACAAATTAGGTTAGTAATTTAAATTACTTGTAAAGAGATTTTTTTGGAATTAACGTTAAGCCCAATTTGTTGAGGCATTTTTTTCTGGATACAATGCCATAAATTGAAATGACTTATACATAACAAAAATTAACTCGAAAACTAGAAACGAGTAATGATAATAAAATCTTCAAGATTTTAAATAATTATTTAATTTATAGAGCTCAATAAACATTAAACTGAATGTTTTAACAACAAGTTTTCCACTAGAAACAAAACACTCAATTGAAAATTTAAAACAAAACTTCGTTTAATTGAGAAAGTAAACAAAAAGCTTGCTATAATTATGTAGTTTTAAGTTGAAAGCGTTCAGGTTCAAGTAAGGTTTCAAATTAGATAAATTATTTATCACAATTGTTTGTTTTTCAAGCTTTTCGTTTTGTATTTAAACCAATTCACATTTTAACTGTATAATTGGTAAAGCTTTGATTTACTGTTTAAAGCATGTTTCAATGAAACAATATGTTAACTTTAGTCAATTTAGAATTGCACAAGCTGTCAAAAGTAAAAAAGCTCAAATATTTTTAACTCGCATAATCAATATGTTTATATAAAATCACTGTCAATATACATAAATTTGTTTTATTTGATTGTTTTATGCTTAATCTACATACATACATACATTCAACACAAAAAGTTCGAACTTGCATAAACATACATTTATTTATGTTGTGTTCTATAGTAATGTTGTGCTTTCATGAGCTTGTATGCATTGTTTTTTGCATCAACTATCGGAATCAATAACTGGAAAAACATAAAACTTTATTTTGTAATCGATTTTGTTGGAAAATTTATTATATAGCCAGCCATATCGAAAAGAAGGAACTATAAAAGTTTATAGTTGGAATAAAACTTTATATATAGTTAGTATATAGTAAAATGTTTATTAGGAAGCACATAAATACCATATAAGCAGTTATCGATTTTTTTTTGCTTATGTACGAATATTTCCAGTCACTGAGCTTTAGGTGTAATTAAATTACACATTTGGCTAATGAAATATGTACAATGAACTGGTGTCGAGTCTATTAGGTCTCCATTCGGTTTCTGGTTAGACTATATCCACACATAACAATTTGGTAAATTTTTCATAATCACGATCCAATATTATTAAAAATCGCAATCCACATAAATATTTTAAATCCGTAAAAGCTGCAACAAGTTTATTAATGACTCACCCAACCTCTAAATGTTAAGGTTTAATTGTAAATCAATCCATATGAAAAACAGTTCATGTTACCCATAAAACTACAACAATTAACAAAAAAAATCGCACAAAGTATAAAACATATATCATTTCCATTCCAAACAAAAAAAAATGGGTAAAAAACCTCAGACCAAAAATAAAACAAAACTAAAAAAGCTCAAAACCAACTTGACAACATTGAATAAAAATAACAAACAGCACATACAAACACACACACACACACACAAAAACAAACTAAAAAACGATGTGCACAATATGCAAATAATTAATAAATGCACAGTATTTTGGCAAAGCTTTTTTGGCTGTATTTTTTGTGAATACATAATATACGAGTATTGGAAGCTTATTTGTTTTGGTTTCAAAGTATTTTTGTTGTCTTCTGTTTTGGCTGTTTTGGTTTAGAGGTTATAAAATGACCAAGGATAGAAGGCTGATTATTATTGAGCTTTAAGTTTGGTCGAGCATGTGGTTTTGCTTTGTAGATCTGTGATAATGTTTTACCTACATGTTTCGGGTGAGCTATAAAATGTTACATACATGTTTCGGGTGAACTATCTATGATTTCACTAAAACGCTTTGTTAGTTTTTCTTAATCCAGTGCTGTGCTTTTTTCAACAAAAAAAATGTGCTTTATGGTATTAGGATTAGCTGATGATACGAATTATCTAGGACTTATTTATAATATTAAATTTTTAGTTCAGAACAAGCTTTTATTTATTTTTGCTATTTTTAAATAGTCTACAAAAATGATAGAGAGATAGTTTTAGTTTAAGTTCTTAAAATTTACACATACACTATAGAACATGATTACGCCTACGTGATACTCAACACCCCAGACAACATTTTGGGCATTAATACTTGAAAGTACATATCCAAAAATTGGATATATAAAATTATCAAATTTTCCCATATAAACAACAGTTTAAAGTTTAGTTCTTAAACTTTTTTTTACTGTTTTTGAACACAGATAAAAAAATAGTTTTTAATTTTTCGACGACACAATTTTGAGCTTTTTTTCCTATGTGCCAAGTAGTCACGTCCTAAATCTCAAGATATTTAAATTGGCGTTTAAAAATAGTGATGGAATTAATAAAACCATTGAATCTGAAAATTTGAGCTTTAAGAATTGGATCAAAATATTAAAACTTTTAATAATACCTCAGAAAACAGGATAGAACCTTTTAAAAGTTGTGAAATTTTGTTTAATACTGAGTATTTTACTGGCTGGCAAATAAATCATCCCTGTTATAGAAATCATGGTAAATCCTTACCATGAATATAAACATATCCTATTCAGTATCAACGTCATAAACATTGATGCAAATTTAATACGAGATTTGAATAGATATAAAAAAAAAATTAAATTATGATAATTTGAAAGATACTAACTTGTGTGATCACAGATAATTCACTAACACAAATTCCACCATGCTATCAATTTGTTTTTTTTTTATTAGATGGGATACAGACAGATAAAACGATAGCAAAGCACAAAATTGTATTACAAATTTTTATGAGCTTTTATCGATATATTTATGTAAAATCACAGATATCAACGGTTTTTATTATTTTACAATTTTTTGTTGATGATTTGTACAATATACGGGCATACCTCCTTCTACGGAGTCTACAAAAAGCTTGTGTAAAAGATAATCATTTCTCAGTTATGGCGTTAAAATATTTAGAATGGGTTTTTGAATGCACAACAAAACTATTTAATTGTATACGTGGATGTAACAGATATTGAAAAGCACAACAAATCTAACATATATAAATAAATAATTTAAATAAAATTTAATATTAGATTTTAAAAGTGTTTCGACTATTTAGAATATCTGAATTAGTTTGAGTTATTTTCCGAAAAGCTTTAAAGTTTTAACAAAAAGCAACTTAAATAAAACTAATTTTAATGGTCTACTTAGTTTAACCTTCGCTTTCCCAGGGATTTTTGACTACGTCGTTTACCAATACCCACCCGGGTGACCACCGTATAGTGTGTTTTGTTTTTTTTTTGTTTCTTTGTTTAAAAAAAAAAAATTTTTTTAAGTTTTTCAGAAACAGATCGATAATTTGGTCAGAGAAATTAAAGCATTTTTAGATTCAATAAAAGCCCGCTAGGTTATTAGCGAATAAAAATCGAAATGGTCACCCGGGTGGGTATTGGTAAACCGAAGGTTAATATAAGAATATATATATACCTAATGAGTTTATTGACAGTGCTTTTAGTCCGTTTAAAACCAATTAATCATATCTGAACTCCGATTAAAAGCAGATGTATAACCAATATCTGAATGCACGATTCGAATAATACATCGTGATTGATTCATTTTCTTATACAATTATGAAATTATTAAAAGATGAGCTTTTTAAAGTCAACTAGCATTAAACCTGTTTAATAACGTCCTTAAGCTGATAAATGACGATTCTTAACAAGACAATAAAAAATAATATTTTACAGCAAATTCTAAATAAGCTTTTTCAAATTTCAACTTTTTTTTAAATTTTTGTAACTTTAAGTTGATTTTTTCAGTTTATTCTAAAATAAGTCATTTTGAATCAAGAAATCAATTGGCCTCAAAAATCATCAAAATTGAAAGTAATATTTTAGTACAACTGACAACTGTAATAAATCTAAAAGCTTAAGGGTTATATTTAAATCTAGCATGGCTCTGTTATTTCTCTAAGAGCTATCCTTGCAGTATTGAGTGCTTGTTCAGGATATGCTACAACAGATGGTGAGGTGCAGTAAAAACTTTATATCTAAACTGGATCTAATATTTAAAATTTCAGTTACGTCTAAGAAAATTAATGTTGTTGAATTTACTAGTTGTACTTTGTTTGATGAATTTTCCAAGAATATCATAAACGGAGATATCTGTGTTTGTTCAAGAAATCAAATAAAATTGATGAAAGCAAAAAGTTTTTGTATTTTTTAAAATGAAAAAAACCGGCAAAAAATATTTAGAAACGTATAAAATCCCATAACACGAATTTCGATTTATTTTTATCATAAAAATTTTACTATAACTTATATTAAAAGCTTTTCAGTTTAGGCGTTAAATTGTTTAAAAAAGAAAATA